>BSBK01003929.1:7500-212544 GCA_027943335.1 Chamaecyparis obtusa
AATGGAAACAACTACTTGTAACAAGAGATAGAAGAGATAATACAATATTACACTTTTCATTTCAACTTTTGAACCTTCCAATAACATCCCTTGAAAAACCCCTAGAACTATCCCTCCCTGATTACATTGCTTTATACTTTCAATCTCTAACAATAATTATAATTACATTAACAATTAAATTGAATGGCCTGAAGGCTTACAAAGAGATCTTTATATTAAATGCATTATAATAGTACATGTTACAATTCAGAAATCCTTATGACTACATGCATTTTGAAACACATCGAAACCATGAACCATGAATAGTACCTTGAAAGATATTTTCCACCCAACCATGTAAAACTAAAGAAGTTCCATCCCCCATGCTAGGAGATAGAACCAAAATACTCACAAGGCCTAAAGTGATGCAGGAGAATCTTGGGTCCTTGAAAATCCTGTCACCAAAAAAACATGTTTGTGTTTTCCTATGTTGCTCGATTCCTTCTTTGACTAAATTGTTTTGGTGTTGCTCGGTTTCCTTTGTTTACTATTGTTGGTCAGTTATCTCTCTGGCACTTAGTGAATTTCCCTAGCGCTCGGTGATGCTTGTTTGGTGCTCGCTTATCCTTCCTTATTGAGTTGTTTATTTTAGTTTCCTATTGAGGCTGACTCTTGCAATTAATTTTGGTCATGGATTTAATGATGGTATCTATCATTGGGAAGTATGTGGACCTAGATCTGCTCATTCCTACTATTGATGGTGGATCTAAAGGTTGACTTGTTTGGTAGCCTCTTGTATAAATGTAGTTTTGTGGTTAGAGTTTTGAGAGTCAGTTTAGTTAGAAGATAGAAGCTAGAATATTAGAGATTATTGGTAGATCCTCCCATGTTGGAGGACTTTTGTACTTGATTGTAATATGTGGCCTAAACTAGGAATGGATTACAACCTGACATGTATGAATGAATTGGAATGAATATATGAAAGATATCTACTTTCTCTCTCTCACTTGTGCATTTGTTGCTTCTATGTGTGATCTCTACATGGTGTATCTAGTTAGGGTGTGCATTTGGCCCCTCTTCCCTTCCACCCTTGCATCAAGTGGTATTAGAGTGAGGTGAGATCTAGATCTAGGTTTGTGAATCTAGGTTTGAGGGTTCCTTCTTGTAAAACCCTAGTTGATTTGTTGTGGAGTAGCAGATTGTGATCTGGCCTACAATTTCAGAGGGGTTTCAATATGGTTCACTGGAGGTGAGATGTGGATCCAAGATTGGTAGACATGTTGAGACAACTTGCTACTAGACTAGAAGCTATTGAAATGGCCTAGAAAAGAGGAAGACATCTTGAAGATGTTAGTAATGATGAAATTGAGGAAGAGAAAGGTGATGTAGAACCTATTGTATCATCTTAAAATGGAAGCACTTCCATGTTAAGAGCATTTAGCCCTCTAAGTAAGTGGTTTGGGGTCATGTCGAATGCCTTGAATGGATATTTGACTTGGATCTGGCTTTTCTCCCTGTTCTTCCCCATTTCCCACTTCTTCCTAGCATTTTCCTAGCATTCTGGACTATGAACCTGAGGTTTTTGACCATAAGGTCAAAGTCAACCTTATGGGGTCAAAGTTGACCTTGATCCTAACTAGGTCAGGATCGACCTCAACCCTAACCTAGTCATGTTCAAGCTCGGCCTTCACCCTAGGGTTTGGGATCTTCGGGGTTAGCTTCCAGTTTCAAGACTTCATCAAAATCTTGCATTTTTCTTCTTCAGGGCCACTATTTCTCGGATTAAGTGTCAAATTCTACAATTAATATTTGAGATGGACCTTTCTTGATATTTGTATAGGATTCCTAATTTATTATTAGAGATTAGCCTTTCTCAAGTTTTGTGCCTAGTGCTCAAATTAACTTTGGGGTTGGCCTTACCTCAAATTTTGTGACAAGGCTCTTAAATAATTATTTTATTTCTATATTAAGGGTGGTCCCCTCCTAGAGTTTTGTGTCAAGACTTTAATTTAATTTCCCTACATGTGCACCTCTCTAGAGTTTTGTGCCATGGGCCCTTAATTACTATTTTCTATAAGGCCCCTCTTATGCCCTAGATCACTATAAAAGGGAGCCTTCCTCTCTCATTTTGACATCTAATCTCATCTCTCAATCAAGTTTTTATGCTCAAGCTCTCTCAAGTTCTCAAGGTGATAATTCAAGCAAGCATCCATTCAAGCATTCAAGTCCTCTTCTCCATCCAAGTTCTCCATTGAAGATCAAGGATTCAAGCATTCAAGCTATTGAATGGATTTGGTTCAAGCATTCAGGATTCATCATTCCAAACCCTAGATCTAGCCATCATGATGGTGTGATCTTCCTTCAAGATCCTTTGTCCATCTGCAAGATCTATTCATTCTTCTCTCAAAGTGGATTCCAAGCATACAATCATGGAGGTTTGATTTACATGTTCAAGCTTTCATATCAATATACTTGATTACATTTCGAATACAATTTGCATATCTATTGAATATCATAGCTTTGTTGTTAGATCTACTTCTACTACTTTCTAGCATTCTCCATTTCAATTTCAATATTAAGGTTGATTCTAACCCAGGGTTTGACTAAGGCAAACCCCTCAAATAAACAACAAAAACCCTCTTTTTCTTGCAGGTACAGGTGTGGAATTTCAGATCTGAGAGCAAAATTGGATACCCTTTTCGGTGAACTTCCAGGATCTACGAACAAAGTTAGAATCAACCTTCAAAATAAAAATGTAGATCCTGACCTAGTCAGGTACAACCTTGACCCTGACCTGGTCAGGTATAACCTTGATCCTGACCTGGTCAGGTACAACCTCAATTTCGACCTGATTCAATCTTAGAAAAAGATTTCTTGGTTTTGTAGATCTCACAGTTTCAACTTTTTATTGTAGAAATCAACAATTTTTGAGATCGTTTAATAGGGTTTTTAGTCGATTCTTTTTCAGAGGTAAGTACCTTTATTTCTTAATTTCAATATTAATCATCTATATTTACTTTCTACATCAATACAATCTCATGTAAGTGTAAAATATTGGTTTTGGGGTCTCTTTTATGTGCAAACCATTGTTCTAGGACCCCATACACTATTTTTTCCCTCCATGTGCACCTCTCTAGAGTTTTGTGCCATGGGTCCTTAATTATTGTTTTTTACGAGGCCCCTCTTGTGCCCTAGATCACTATAAAAGGGAGCCTTTCTCTCTCATTTTGACATCTCATCTTATCTCTCAATCAAGTTTTCATGCTCAAGCTCTCTCAAGCTCTCAAGGTGATCATTCAAGCAAGCATCCATTCAAGCATTCAAGTCCTCTTCTTCATCCAAGTTCTCCATTGAAGATCAAGGATTCAAGCATTCAAGACATTGAAGGGATTTGGTTCAAGCATTCAAGATTCATCATTCCAAACCCTAGATCTAGCCATCATGATGGTGTGATCTTCCTTCAAGATCTATTCATTCTTCTCTCAAAGTGGATTCCAAGCATACAATCATGCAGGTTTTATTTACATTTTCAATCTTTCATATCAATATACTTGATTACATTTCAAATACAATTTGCATATCTATTGAATATCATAGCTTCATTGTTAGATCTACTTCTACTACTTGCTAGCATTCTCCATTTCAATTTCAATAGTAAGGTTGATTCCAAATCAGGGTTTGACCAAGGCAAACCCCTCAAATAAACAACAAAAACCCTCTTTTTCTTGTAGGTACAGGTGTGGAATTTCAGATTTGAGAGCAGATTTGGATACCCTTTTCGGTGAACTTCTGGGATCTATGAACAAAGTCAGAATCAATCTTTAGAATAAAAATGTAGATCCTGACCTAGTTAGGCACAACGTTGATCCTGACCTAGTCAAGTACAACCTTGATTTTGACCTAATTCAATCTCCAAAAAAGATTTTTGGCTTTTGTAGATCTCACAGTTTCGATTCAAGATGGTTGAAATCAACAGTTTTTGAGATAATTTGATAGGGTTTTTAGCCAATTCTTTTTCAGAGGTAAGTACCTTTATTTCTTAATTTTAATATTAATCATCTACATTTACTTTCTATATCAATACAATCTCATGTAAGTGTAAAATATTGGTTTTGGGGTCATTTTTATGTGCAAACCATTGTTCTAGGACCCCATACACTATTTTATCCTATACATTTTGGTGAACCCAACATGCATACCCTCCTTTGTTTTGTGGATTTAGATGCTCTATTGTGTTAGATCTTCCTTTGTATTCCCTTGTGTGTTCACCTTCACTTTACATTTTAGTGAGCCTAACATACTTACTCTCCTTTCTTTTGTGGATTTAGATGCCCTATTATGTTATATTTATTGTTAATCTTTTCTTGCATTAAGATTAGGTTTATGCCCTTGCATTTATATTTCAAAAATCCAAAAAAATTGCAAAACTTTTTTTAAAATACAAAAAAATTTACATTTTCATGCTTTTAGTATTCAACATGTATGATTCTTGTTTTGAGTACTTTGATGAGGTTTTTGTTGTTCAAGATGATAGATCCCTTAATGAGGTACATGGGAGTGAGGATGAAAATTGTTTTGATGAGATCTCCATTGATCCTATTGCTATTTCACCCTCCTCTATAACCTCTTCAATTGACCTTTACAAAGAATAGTTAGGGATTGATGTTAATTCTTCTCCTAATATATATATTTTCTATGAGCCTACTTTAGAATACAATTTACCTTCTTTCCCCTTTAGGGATCAAGCTTTAATGACTTATGACATTCCTACAATGCGCTTTATGGATAGGGATGATAATCCTCCTATTTGGGATGAGCCTTTGGATTTGGATGTTGATTACTCTCTTCCTCATGAAACCATTATGGATAATCCTCCTATTTGGGATGAACCTTTGGATTTCAATTACTCTCTTCCTCATGAAACCATTATGGATAATCCTTGTATTTGGGATGAACCTTTGAATTTGGATATTGCTTGCTCTCTTCCTCCTATTTGGGATGAACCTTTGGATTTGGATGTTGATTACTCTCTTCCTCATGAAGCCATTGTGGATAATTCTACTTTTTGGGATGAACCCTTGGATAAATACATTCATTTATCCCCTCCTTGTGAAGAATTTTTGATAAAAATGGATGACATATTCTCTAGAACACACTCCCCTTATGTGAAAGAAGATGACATTATAGATTCTCCACCTTCATGTAGGATTCCTTCTAGTGATGAGGCATTAGTGGAGAAAGATATGCATTCCCTTAATGCTCTTCTTTTTAGTGGTGATCTTATAAAACATCAATATCCTACCTCACATCATTATTATCATAATATTACTTATATCTATTCAAACCCTTTTCCAACTATGGTTCCAAGTGTTCCTCTAGTTGTGTCTTCCATTCATATCACTTCCTACACTTTTACTAGTGTTCCTAAACTTCCTAATCCTAATCCTATCTTTCCTAATTCGATTCCTAAATCTCCATCTGCTATTCCTAGTTCTTCCCACACTTATGTTGAGGTTCAAACTATGGTTCATGATGTAGATGTGCAAAGATTCTTCAAAGTACCTTCTCCTTATTATCCGATCCATAAAGATAAGAGAAAAGAAACTTCTCCTTTGAAATTTATTCATAATTTTACCTCTCACTCTGATATAACTAGGGGGCAAGAGGTATATTTCTTCTTGTCTTTTAGAATCCATTATGTTCCTTCTTTGAGCTTAATTGGTTATTCTTTCATTTATCTGAATGGTTTGTATTATGATAGTTTTTCATCCATTTCTCTTTTCTATTATTCAAGATATATTTTCTAGGACATTTGTTTTGCCAAGGTATCCCTTGCCTTTCATCCTTGGGGGGAAAGGTTCTTTCTTCTCTCTCTTTGTCTAGAGAACCACTTTCCTTAGCTTAGTGGTATTTGTTTATATTGCAATATTATTCATCATATTGACAGATGTTTTGACTATGGATAACCTTCTTATATGAGAAGTTGTTGTCCTAAGTCATCACTTCTTCTCTATGTTGTAAATTATGTTCTTTATAAACTCTCACCCTTGCTTGGTGTTGGAGTTGTTTCCCTCATTCCAAAGATTCTACTTCCTCTTCTTTGCAGGGGGCTTGATGATTGAATCTTTGTTCCTGCCTTTTGAAAGATGATATTTTATCTAAAAACACTCCTCTTTGGTGGGGATCTTGTTGATAAGAGCTCTTTCATTTGAGGATCCTTTTCCATGAGTGACATATTCTTTACACAATTATCTATACTCTTGGATGTAGGGGTCAATATCCCTCACTAAGGATATAGTATACATTATTATAAATAGGATATCTTCTTGCTTTGTGAAGTAGGTATCCTCTTCCATCTTTGTTCCTACACTTAGGGGGCAAGATGCCATCTCCTTCTTTTCTATCTTTCCAGGATTCACCTCTTTCCTTGGTTAAGCAATATCTATCTATTATGTGATATCCAATCATACATAAAATTTTTGGTTTGCATTGAGGATCTTTGTCCTTGATCACAACCTCTTTTATTGTTTGACATTGGGTTTCCATGATTGATATATCTCTCACCCTGGAAACTGAATAGTGTGCTATCCCTCATAAGGGTTACTTTCTTTTCACTTCTTGCATGACATCTCTTTGCATTCATCCCTTCCATGGCCTCATAGGAGCTGTGACCTTCTTGGCTTGGACTGGGTGTTGTTTGTGGATATTGTCTTGATGTTGAAGAAGGCTTTATCCTTGTTCTTTTCTTTCCTTAACATGTCAAAATAGTATGTTTTTTCCATATTAAGGAGGGGGGCATATATAGGGCCTCCCTTGTAATATAGTTTTTTATTTTTACATGCTAAATCTTCCGATGGTAATGCACATAAGTTGCTAAATCCTGAGGAGACATGCATTTTTAAAAAAATTTCAATATGCTAAATCTTGGAAGGTAATGCACATAAGTTGCTAAATCTTGAAGGGACACGCATTTCCAATTTTCAAATATGCTAAATCTTTGAAGGTAACACACATAAGTTGCTAAATCCTAAAAAGACATGCACCTATATGCTAAATCTTCCGAAGGTAACACACATAAGTTGCTAAATCCTGAGGAGACATGCATTTCATATTCATAGTGATACAAGAAGGTGGATCTATGGGTATTCTAGAAGCCATCAGAAGATGCATTACAATTGCAAGCACAATTTATGGGTGAACCTGTTGGGCTCTCCCTCCAAGGTGATTCATGGTAAGGTGGGCATCTTACTGGGTGAGGTAATCACTTTCTCTTTTCTCTCTTTTTGCTTTCATGCTAGTAGGATAGGATCATGAATCTATGTTATTTATAGTGTTGCTCTTGTCTTTCTTATGTAATAATTTATGCTTTTATGATAGCTTTCTAAAGATGATGTTAGTAGAAGAAATTTTTCTTAGCAAGGTTTCTTATGCTAATTGATTTGGGTTATTTATTGCTAATCCTTGTTCTTTTGGTTTTCTCATTTCACACCCTCGTGCGTGTATGTTGAGTTAGGATCCTTAGCCTGGGGGCTTATGTCATTAGCTAAGTGTTATTTTATCTCTTTGTGAATCCACTTAGATCTCCTCTTTCTTCTCCTTTACCAAGAGTTTGCATCGAGTCCATACTCTTGCTAAAGTGGGGGCTTAATGTATCGTCTTAAAATGGAAGCACTTCCATGTTAAGAGCATTTATCCCTCTGAGTAAGTGGTTTGGGGTCATGTTGAACACCTTGAATGGATATTCAACTTGGATCTAGCTTTTATCCCTGTTCTACCCCATTTCCCACTTCTTCCTAGCATTTTCCTAGCATTCTGGACTATGAACCTGAGGTTTTTGACCATAAGGTCAAAGTCAACCTTATGGGGTCAAAGTTGACCTCAATCCTGACTAGGTCAAGATTGACCTTGACCCTGATCTAGTTAGTTTTGAGTTCAGCCTTGACCCTAGGGTTTGGGATCTTTGGGGTTAGCTTCTAGTTTTAGGACTTCATCAAAATCTTTCATTTTCCCTCTTTAGGGCCACTATTTCTCCAATTAAGTGTCGAATTATACAATTAATATTTGAGGTGTACCTTTCTCAATATTTGTATAGGATTCCAAATTTATTATTGGAGATTAGCCTTTCTCAAGTTTTGTGCCTAATGCTCAAATTAACTTTGGGGTTGGCCTTACCTCAAAGTTTGTGACAAGGCTCTTAAATAATTATTTTATTTCTATATTAAGGGTGGTCCCCTCCTAGAGTTTTGTGTCAATAATTTAATTTAATTTCCCTCCATGTGCACCTCTCTAGAGTTTTGTGCCATTGGCCCTTAATTATTGTTTTCTACGAGGCCCCTCTTGTGCCCTATATCTCTATAAAAGGGAGCCTTCCTCTCTCATTTTGACATCTCATCTCATCTCTCAATCAAGTTTTCATGCTCAAGCTCTCTCAAGCTCTCAAGGTGATCATTCAAGAAAGTATCCATTCAAGCATTCAAGTCCTCTTCTCCATCCAAGTTCTCCATTGAAGATCAAGGATTCAAGCATTCAAGCCATTGAAGGGATTTGGTTCAAGCATTCAAGATTCATCATTCCAAACCCTAGATCTAGCCATCATGATGGTGTGATCTTCCTTCAAGATCCTTTGACCATCTTCAAGATCTATTCATTCTTCTCTCAAAGTGGATTCCAAGCATACAATCATGGAGGTTTGATTTACATGTTCAAGCTTTCATATCAATATACTTGATTACATTTTAAATACAATTTGCATATCTATTGAATATCATAGCTTTGTTGTTAGATCTACTTCTACTACTTGCTAGCATTCTCCATTTCAATTTCAATATTAAGGTTGATTCCAAACTAGGGTTTGACCAAGGCAAACCCCTCAAACAAATAACAAAAACCATCTTTTTCTTGTAGGTACAAGTGTTGGATAGAATTGTCTAAGGGAGATTGTTGGATACAATTGTCTAATTGTGTGTTGTCTTTGATGTCACACAAATGTCATATCAATAAGAAGTTATGTGTGTCTACCAAGCTCAATCAGTTAGCAAGGTAGTTTTCAGTGTGTATCAAGATCTCTCAGGCATCGAAGGAAAGTATGGTAGAAAATAGTGTTAACCGAGCTTCCATGGTTCTCGAAGGAAATTTAGTGTTTACCGAGTTCACTCGGTCACCAAAGGAAATCTTTTCAGGATTAGTGTTTACCGAGTTCACTTAGTCACCAAAGGAAATCTTTTTAGGATTAGTGTTTACCGAGCAAGGTCAGCCCAATAAAGGATTTTGTTAATTTGAGAAATAAAGTTTGTTTATTCTAGTCAACTGTTGTAATGAGCATTAATGTTTGTAATGATTATTAGTGCCAACTTGACATTCTGAATGGTATATATAGAAGGTCAAGTGGTTAATTCAGTGGGAATAATAATGTGCAAGTGTGGAAGTTTGTGAGCAAACATGCAAATCATTTTGAAGGAAGGTATGTGCGAATTTTGAAGGATGGTTAGATATCCTTCAGGATCAACGAAGATTTATTTGATCAGGAAGGATCTAGTGAAGCAAAACAAAGATCTATAATTAGCAATTCAGTTGCATCATTATTCAAGTCATTTCATTGTTACTTTCTTACCATTGTAGCAGTGATTTCAAAATCTCTTAACCGAGTTAGTTTAATAGCCATTTTGTAAATCCTCTAACAAGGTCACACCTAACAGTGTGTTTTGTAACCTTTTACCGGGTTGGCTCCTAACAGGGCATCACTTCAGAAGAGTGAAAAATAGTAACTAGTTACATTGGTTGTTTTTCCCATATTGGGTTTCCATATTAAATCTGGTGTCTCTTGTGTTCATGCATGCATGTTAATCACTGATGAATGCTTAAGAACAGTTATAATTAATACTCACTACAATAACTGAGTTACAACATTTCTTTGTATGTTTACCGAGTAATAGAAACAAATGATTTAATAAGAAATCTAAGGGATCTGTGGTAATATTTTTGTGTTTAACTAATTCACCCCCCCCTCTTAGTTACTCCATCTATATTTCCAACAATTGGTATTAGAGATTTTGGTGCTTGCAGAAAGGGTTTCAAGGACCTAAGCTAAAGATTAAAATGTCTTACAAGAGAGAAATTCCAAGGCTTAATAGAGATAACTTTTCAGCATGGCAAGGACTCATGAGACTTCATCTGGCTTCCATTGGTGATTCAGGATGCAAATATCTTGATGAAGAATATATAGCTCCTACTAGCACATTATCTGTTGAAGACATTACAGAGAAAAAGAACCATAACACCATGATGATAGACATTGCATCAGCTCTTAGCTATGAATAATTTGATGAGATCAAAGACTGCACAACTGCTTATGCAATGTGGAACAAGCTGAAAAAAATTTATGGTGGTGATGACAATTTGAAGAGAGGAAAAGTAGAAAGCCTAATCAGATGAAAATGAGAGAAGATGAAAACATTGCAAAATATGTTGAAAGGATCAAGGCAAGTGTTAGTGCAATCAGAGCTTCTAGAGGAACAATTGATGATGAAATAGTTATAAGTAAGGTTCTCAGAACATTACTCCCTATCTATGCAATAAGAGTATCTGCTATTCAAGAAAGAAGATGTGAAGAAAATCACAATATAACTTTGGATGCCTTAGTGGGAAGATTGATAGCCTTTGAGTTGGATAACTATGACAACTATGTTCCAACTTCTAAAAATATTGAATCAGCATTTGAGACCAAACTTTCACTTAAGAAGGGCAAGAAAATCCAGTCAGAAAGTGAAGAAGAATCAGAGGAAAGTTCTGATAGTGATCTTGAAGTTATTGAAGCATTACTTGCAAAGAAATATTCTAGAGGTAGAGGTAAATACAAAGGTAAAGCTCCCTTAATCTATTTTTCATGTGAAGAAATTGGTCATATTGCAGCTAGGTGCCCAAACAAGCAAAGCAAGGATGAGAAGAAAGGTTACAAGTACAATGGTAAGAAGAATTTCAAATCATTCAAGGATAAATGTAAGAAAACATGTTTTTTTGCTAAGGATTCTGATGATAGTGAAGTTGAAATTGTCTACATTGCTATAAAAGATGAATCTGATGATGATGAAGATAAGATGGCACTTATCTCTCATGTAAGAAAAAATATACATGGATCATAGATAGTGGATGTTCACATCATATGACTAGTGACAAAACAAAGTTTGAACATTTTGAACACTATGATGGTGGTAGTGTAAGGTTTGGAAACAATGAACCTTATTGTATAAAAGAAAGAGGATGAATCTCATTAACCAAAGAACTTATATGTGATAAGGCATATTGTGTTGAAGGACTAAAGCATAATCTTCTAAGTGTAGCATAGCTAATCAACATTGGATTCAAGGTTGAATTCATGCATGGAAAAGAAAGACTACTGGATGACAAGGGAAAACTAATTGGATCAAGCATACAAACCAAAGGTAACATGTTTTATCTTGATCTTGGTGAATGCTCATGTTTTGTTGCTCAAATTGAAGAAAGTTGGTTATGGCACAAAAGGTTATGTCATGTAAATTTTGGTAATATGGTGAAAATAAGAAAATTCAAGAAAGTAAGAGGTATTCCTACTTTGAAGAAACCTGATGTTGGTCTATGCAAGAATTTTCAGATTGGTAAAATGGGAAAGACTAGCTTTAAAAGTAAAAACTATCAGTCTAAAGATATTTTGGAAATTGTGCATACTAATTTGTGTGGACCTATTGGAATTGAGAGCTATACTGGAGAAATTTTTTTTATTCTCTTTGTTGATGATTGCTCTAGAATGATGACTATTATGTATTTAAGAGAAAAGTCAGAGGCATTTGAGAAGTTCAAATGGTATTTGGCAAGAGTAGTAAAGGAAATAGGGAAAAGAATGAAGTGCTTGAGATTAGACAGAGGTGGCGAATTCATCTCCCATGAATTCAATAATTTTTGCATTGAAAGAGGAATCAAAAGATAGGTATTAGCCCCAGGAACTCTTGAGTAGAATGGAATAGCTGAAAGGAGGAACAGATCTATCATGGATTGTGCAAGGACTCTAATGATTAAAAAGAACATTGCTATGAAATACTGGAAGGAAGCTATCAGAACTACAATTCATACCTTAAACCAAGTACAGTTGAAGAAAGATACATTCAAAACTCCTTATGAGTTATGGTATGGATATAAACCCAATGTAAGTTACCTAAAAGTATTTGGTAGTAAATGTTACATCTTAAAAGAATATAGAAAAGGTAAATTTGATGTGAAAAGTGATGAAGGAATATTTTTGAGATATTCTTGCAAGAGTAAGGCATATAGATGTTTGAATTTGTCTACTCACAAAATCATAGAAAGTGCACATGTGAAAGTTGATGAGTTTGCAGAAAAGACTGAAGAAGAAAGCAAAAAGGAACTAGAGGATTACAGGAGATTTGTTTACATTGAACCTGATACATTACCAGACACATCTATCAATAAGGAGACTACATCTACTGAGCCTAGTATAGTAATTGAGTCACAAGAAGAAGTTCAAACCAAGTCACAAGAAGAAGTTCAAATCGAGTCACAAGGAACCAAGTCTCAGTCTGAAGCTACCGAGCAAATATCTATCGAGCCTAAGAAACCAGAACCTGAAGATGAAATTCAAGAAGATGACAATGTAACTCATTAAAGAGGCAAGGAACCTATATTGGCCAAGTATGTCAGGAGGCATCATACACCAGATCAGATTATTGGAAACAAATCAGAAGGTACTATGACAAGAAGTAAACTAAAAGGTAGATGTTTACTTGCTGATTTTGAACATAGAAATGTCAAAGATGCATTGGAAAATGAAAGTTGGATTGAGGCTATGAATGAAGAAATAGAACAAATAGAGAAGAACAAAACATGGACTCTTGTATCTAGGCCTAAAGATAAAAATGTAATTGGAACAAAATGGTTATTCAGAAATAAGTTGAATGAAGATGGTCAAGTATCAAGAAACAAAGCTAGATTGGTGTGTAAAGGATATTCTCAAGAAGAAGGCATTGATTATGGTGATACTTTTTCCCCTATTGCAAGATTAGAAGGTGTAAGGACTCTACTTGCATATGTAGCACATAAAGGATTTAAGGTATATTAGATGGATGTAAAATTTGCATTTCTCAATGGTATTCTTGATGAAGAAGTCTACATTGAGCAACCTAAAATTTTTATTGATCTAGACAAAAAGAATATGGTCTGCAAGTTACACAAAGCTTTGTATGGTCTAAAACAAGCCCCTAGAGCATGGGATGAAAGATTACATAACTATCTTATTCAGATTGGTTTCAAAAGAGCTAATGATAATAGTAGTTTGTACATCAAGGAAGGACTAGATAACAAAATTGTTTTGGCATAAATATTTGTGGATGATATTGTGTTTACAGGTAATGATGATCAGTGCAAAGAATTTTTAGAGAAAATGAAAAAAAGAATTTGAAATGTCTATGTTTGGTCAAATAAAGTTCTTTGTTGGTCTTCAGATTCAGTAGAGCAAGAATGGTATCTACATTACTCAATCTAAATACATCAAAAAAATACTTAAGAAGTTTGGTATGGAAGATTCAAAACTAGTTGGTACCCCCATGTGTATTGGACTGAAGCTTACCAAAGATGATGATTCAAAAGAAGTAGATCAGACCTTATACAGATCAATGATTGGAAAATTATAGTATGTAGTTCATACAAGGCCTGATATTGCCTTAGCAGTTGATATAGTAGCAAGATTCTCAGCAAAACCCAGAGAAAATCATATGATGGCAATCAAAAGAATCTTGAGGTACTTGAGAGGAACTAAAGATTATGGCTTGTGGTATAAATTTGGAGGCAATCTGGACTTAAAAGTGTTTACTGATGCCGATTGGGCAGGAAACATGGATGATAAAAAAAGTACAAGTGGTGGAGCATTCTTTCTTGGCAAGAGGTTGGTATCTTGGACTAGTAAAAAGAAAAATTGCACATCCCAATCCATAGCAGAAGCAGAATATGTTGCTGCAGCTGTAATACCCCAAAATTGGCACCTATTTAATTTCATCAATTTTGGTGCATTATCTCAATTTTACATCACCAAAGTCCTAGTTTCCTAGGCAATTTTCTCTCTCCTACCTAACTTAATTTGACTTGATGTCAATTGCAAAGACCATTAATTGCAATAATCAAATGCTACATTAATTCTTAAAGTCTTAGACTTAATTGGCTAAATTACCCCTATGATAAATTAATTTAATTATAAAGTCCTAAGTGCTTTCTAATTAAATTAAAAATCTACCCTCTTTAGCTAATTACCCATAAAAAGGAATTAATAATTACTTGATATTCGAATGGACACACTTTTTTTGAATTGATAATTCTTGATATTCGAAAGGTCACCTGTGTGACATTTTCCATTCTTTTTATTAATAATTCATTGTCTTTTTGTCTCAATTAGGAATGAAGAGTCCACCGTTTCGAATCAAGAAACTATTCATTCCTCTTCTAGCTTGGTCTATTTAATGAACCTCTTTTTCTCATTCAAAGAGAGCAATTTTTGAGAGCATCCTTACTATAGCATTTTTTAGTCTCATATCTCATTATTTTCAAAGCTCTTTTATTGCATTATCTAGTTTAATTTCTCATATTAGTGTAATTGCATTTCACATTTAGATTAAATTTGCTTACTTGTTCTTAGTCTAATATCATCTTTATTTCAAAATCAAATAAAAATCTGCATTTCATATTTCTTTCAAAGTTTTCTAGATTAATTGCATTCATTCTTAGCTTAGTTTTATTTTGCTCATATTTGATTCTTGGAAATCCTCCATTGTTGAATTGGTCTCCCGGCTGTTGGCTCTCGTTCTGAGAGTATTCAAACACCCCATTCACATAGGAGGCAACAGGTCGCCTCACCATGGAATTTGGATTGAGTTCTTCATACCCTCTCCTGAATTCTATCAAGTGAATAATGACCATGTTGTGTTGTGTCTGATTTAGATTTCACATTCAGTCACATACATTTTGGCACCCACCATGGGGCAGAAAAGATCAATTTCTGGCCTCATTCTTGATTGGTTTTTCAGCTTTAGTGTTAGTTTCATGCCTTGTACGGCCATTTAAAGCCTAAAAACCTTGTAATATAGTAATGGATGGATATAATGATGAATCCTCTTTCTCATTTTTTTGGTTTGGTTAACTTTTATAAAGAAATGAATAAGTTATGATCATTTTGGTGAAAGTGGGTATTTGCAGATTTGAGATTCTCTGAATACAGTCAGATTGAAATGTCTGGTACGGATAAATTATGAAAAATCAAGATCTATAATAATATTCATTGGAAAGATACATGAATTATCTTTCATTTTATTTTGGTTTGAGTCATTTTTATGCAGATTTGTGAAAGTTATGGGCATTTGAGTGAAAACTGGTTTTTAACAATCTGCATTGGAGTTGCAGGCAATGATTTATTCTTATAAAATGATTTATGAATGGAAAAAATAAATGGCTTACATATTTGGAAACTAGATTCATTAATAGTTAATTTTAAATTGGTTTTGTTTCATTTGGATTCTTTTTGAGAAAGAAATGTGATTTCCTAGGCAGGGTTTGGTGTTTTAAATCTGATTTATGACAGAAAAATTGCAGTCTGAAAAAGTTATTGGTTGAGAAACCAAATGGAATCATAAGACCTTGTAATTTTGGGAAATGGTATTTCTTGATGTTAGCTAAAAACTTCATTTTTTTCATAAATTTTAATATTGTGATTTTATGGGTCAAATAAATCAATCTTTAAAGACTGTCTTGAAGACAGCAATGTTACATATCTTACGGTTTGTCATTGATTTGTCTTGATTCTATACTTTCGAATGTGTGCTAAATGCTAGATTGCAGATCTATGGACCTAAGGTGAGTTCTTAAAATCTCTATAACACTTGTTTTGGGCATAAAATTAATCTCTCATGTGTTTTGCTTGAGTGTTTACATGCTTTCATAGAACACATTTCAATTGATGCTCTTAATGGGAAATGAATGAACATAGATTTTCTTTCATACAAGTTTGTGTAAGTGAATGCTTGTGTTTACACATTAAGTAATTCTTGGTTTCAAATATCAAAAATATCATTGAGTAATTTAGGGCATGGATTCATTTCTTGTTTACATGAAGAGTTAAATGCACCACTTTGTGGACTCACTTCATGTTTACTTGGAAAGTTAAATATTCCATGATTCAAACCCTCTTACACTTATGAGTAGTATTGATTAGCAGTCTTAGATTACTTGTGATTGATCTAGATTGCTATCTTGGGTTATTGGACTCGCTAATCTGCTGGCCCCTCATTTCCACCCTGTGGTTGCAATCTCAGCGCCACATTAAAGGGGAGGGGTCTATAGGAAAGAAGCATTAATTGTTCCACTTGGCAACCCTTTTGTGCTTTTTGGAACTCACTTATTTTCTAGGGTGTGGAATCACTTTGAGTTTGTGTGAGGAGTTAAATGCACCACTTTGTGGACTCACCTCACATTTACTTGAAGGGTTAAATGCACCACCTTTAGTGCTTCCCAATACTTTTGATAGTGAATTACTTACTTTTTTATTTCTAGAAGGCCTGCTTGGGGATTTCATCACCTCAAGGGATGACCTTAACTCCTATGTTCCGACGGAGTATAAATATTGGGAGGTGAATCCAAAGACACCTCTCTTGGGAATGAGTTAGATTTTACTCTCGGCTAAGCCTCAAAGAACTTTATACCTTTGAGAAGTGAAGGAGGAGATTTGGGTTACCGTCTCCCCCCGGCTGTGTGATTTCTAATTCTTCTCATCTATGGATTTGTGCCTCACGTACCTTGCGTATATCTAGGAATCCCTTTAGAAAATCCATGTATATCCTTGCAGACAACTTGCTAGGATGTTGTTGTATTTTAAGTGCCTGCTAAAACATTCTCAAGAACATACACAAGTAGAGTCCTTAGGGAGTAGAAATACTAAGTCACTATTCTTGTTCATGCGCAAGGTTTCTTTGTCCCTTGCCCATTGCTTGAAGACTGTTTGCTTGAACTCCTTGAATGCTATCTTATGTGCTTGATCAATGACATAAATCTGATCTGCCTTTTTGTCCATGGTCTATTTTTCTATTTTCCTGTCGTTCACCGTCAAAAACTGGTTGTCTTGAGTTAGGAATCGATCGATCTTTGCTTTGACTCATATTGTCTCTCATTTGTCTACCTTATCTCGTTGTGCTCTTTTACCTTGTGTTGCAATTGTCTTATCTCAGCTATTCTAGCCATCTCTTTTTGACAATTCGTACCAGGTTCATCTTGCATCTTGGCTGTTCTAGCCATTTATCTCCTTTTCATTATCTTAGAGACAGAGTCTAGCTTTATCCTGAATCTTTTCTCATCACATCTTCATTTATGACTGTCACGACTCAAAGTGGTAAGACTTATCCCATTTAGAATGCTGATCAAGATCAAAGTGAACCTCATAATCAAGACATAGATCATTCTAAATCTGTTGCAAAATCTAAACTTCGTGAGGAATCCTCACATTCTTCATCATTCCAAGAGTATTACAATCCATTGTTTCAGATACAGTCTAACTTACTATTTCAAGAATATTATAACCCATTGTTTGAAGACTAGCAAGACTTTGAAGGGTCACTTTCTAAAATTAAACCTATTGATCCTTTTGAACCTATCAACTCTTTCATGATCTCTCATAATACTACCAATAAGATGGGAGATCCAAAACCTTCAAAGTTGGTTTTCAATCTCAACTCTAACATGCCAAAACCTTCAAAGTTGGTTTTCAATCTCAACTCTAACATGCCAAAACCCTCAAAGTCTATCTTTAATCTTAGCTCTAGCATGCAAATGATCAAAGCCACTAAGAAGGCTATGACAGAAGCTCAACCGCCTTCCAGATTTGCTAGAAACAAACCTTGGATCTCTCACTGTGACATGATCATTGCTCCAGGGAGTGAGGATACTCCTAAACCCAAAACTCCCTTTGTCTTGCGAGGCCCTGCACCTCCCTCTTATAACTACACAAAATCTCCATCTTGTGCGAACGCTATCCCTCGATCTCATGCAAAGATTGTTCTCAAAGGTCCCGAACCTTCGACATCTAGACCAAAACTATCTATGGATAAAGTCCTCACTAAGGCAAACATCCCCAAAGATCTCGATCTCGACCAGTTTCAATCTATGGTGGGTCGTTTGACCTCACCAAATTATTTATCATTCTCTAAGGAAGATGATCACTTGCTGAGCCACCCACATAATGCTCTCCTGCACACTGAAGTTATGACAGGCCCCAAGAGTATCCCCCGCGTCCTCATTAACAATAGTGCTAGCCTAAATACTTGCTCTGCTAAGATGCTTACCCAAACAACAGATAGCTTTGTTCCTGCCAATAGAGAGTCCATTGAGTTCTATGATGCTAAGCTCAAAGAAATAGAAAAGACCATGAAGATCAAAGATATTGGCATGGGGGAATATCAGATTGAGTCCATCTTGTCTTTGAAATCTCTCCCTCCATCTCCACATTCTTGTGAGGAACCTTTTGAAGATGGATTTGGTATTGGCTATTAGAGTGATGAGCTTGACCAACCTAGCTATAGCTTTCACTCATGCAAGGATTCAGATAATGAAGAAACACAGATTCAGTCTATGACACATGAAAGATCTTTGAATGTTCAAAATTTTGATTCAGACTACCAGAAAGAGTCTTATCTACCTTCTCAAGTGCTTCAAGAACATGATCTTGGTCCTCACCAGGAAGATTTTATACACTCTACTGAATAGATTTCTACTACTACAGCTACTACTGAATATGTCATTGCCTCCAATGGCACACATACTAATTGGGAGCAACTGTTGGATGCTTCCCTTATCTTGGGTATGCCTCAAGGTATGCCTATTCTAGATTGTTCCACCACTTCTGCTATTGAACAGACTCCTACTATTGCCAACTCCAATGGCACACATACTGATTGGGAGCAACTATTGGATGCTTCCCTTATCTTGGGTATGCCTCAAGGTATGCCTATTCTAGATTGTTCCACCACTTCTACTGTTGAACAAAATCCTACTACTGCCGATTCCAATGATACACATACTGACTGGGAGAAACTATTGGATGTTTCCCTCCTCTTGGGTATGCCTATTCCAGATTACTCTACTGCTTCTACTACTAAACAAGATCCTACTGTTGAAGAAACACTTCCTATGTTAGATGACAACAATGAAGAAAGTCTACCTCCAACTATGTCTCTAGCTGAATGGGACTCCATTTCAGATGCTACTACAGAAATACCAGTTGATGCTATGCACTTATATGCTAGTCTTAACAACTCAAAAAGAGGAGAAATTTATGATCCTCCAGATCAAGCTATTAATGATGATCCTTTCCACCCTCCTATGGAGATCATTCTTATGGCTCCTAGGCCATCTACTCCAAGCTATACTCCTACTACTTCAGCAAATCATGGGTATTTAAGACCCCATTCTGTTACAACTTCATGGAATATTGGAAGATCCAAAATTGAAATGGTTCCTATTCATGCACTCTTACCACCTGAAAGGGGACCTGACTCTTGGAATAGACCATCTTGGTTAGGCTCACTTAATATTCCTCCAAACTTATCTAACTCTTCTAAGATGACTCACAATCGACAATGCTCTATGGAAGATTACTTTCTTGATCTACCTGATGCATTCATGAATGATGAGGATGATACTGATATATTTGCACTTGAGCCCATCCCATCGATTTCTCTTCCCCCTTCATCTCCCAAAAAAGTGGCCCGTCCACTTCCATTTCCACCTCTCCACCTAAACCAGTCATATAAGCCTCTTTCATCCACCATTCCAGAGTCTTTTGGAAGCAACTTGGATGTGCAACATAAAAACAAAAATAATGAGAATCCACTTATATCTCAAGGTCACCATGTCCCATCTAATCGACATGTGACTATGAAGAAAGGAAAGAAAAAGAGGTGTTCAAAAGACCACAAAGGTCCTCAAAAAGAAGAAGACAATCAAAACCCAAAAAATAAAATAAAAAATAGATCTTGAAATCCATTTTATAGGCATTGTCATCAAAAGCACCTCAAAGTAAAGAAGAAAAAATTCAAAAGCTATGTGGATTCCAAAGAAAGAAAAAATCAAAGTTGTCATTCGAGCTTCCAAAATTCTCATGCTTCCCTCCGTTCCATCACCCTTGCCTCTCATACTTTACCCTCTTCACTCCATTTTGCCTTTTCCCAAGGTGCACATTAGTATCTCCTTATTGTTAATGGCATGACTAAGAAAAATCAAGAATGTACTCTTCCTAAGCGTTTAGAGTGTGGGAAATCTGACGAAGAGTTAAGGTGTGTCCATGAGGATATTTGTGGGTTTCACTTAAGTGATCTTTCCTTGACTATGGATCTCTTGACTGTTGGACACTACTGGTTGGCTCTCCTATTACTACTACAACATCTGGTTCTGATTCTGCAACTTCTTAGCTGGCTACTGCTACAAATGACTGTGTTCTCAGAGATTCCTACTAAAGGAGAGAAACTCAAAGAGCCCATCAACGCTCTTCATCTAAGTTCTACAACTGACATTCTTAGTATGCTCATGTACATATTTATTGATCCTAAAAAAATCCTAAAAATTGGTATATTGCAAAAAATCCTAAAAATTATAAAATGTCCTGAAAAAATGATCATCTTAGTGAAAACCTAGCAAACAGGCACTTTGATGTATCTATTATCCTGGTGAAAACCTGGTAAACAGGCACCTTGATAATACCAAAAAAAATAGAAAATTTCAAAAATACAAAAAAAATGAAAAGATCAAAAATACAAAAAAATGAGATATTAAAAAAAAATACAAAAAAAGCAAAAAAAGAGAAAAGTATAAAAAAATTGAAAAAGAGAAAAATGTGCCATTGATGAAAACCTGGTAAACAGGCGTCATGGTAGCAAAAATAGAATCTCTGCCAAGATGGTGAAAACCTGGTAAACATGCACCTCTTGTTTTCCTAAAGTAACATCTCATCTTAGCATCGCTTGGCTCTTAGTTTCCTACTTTAGTTTCCTTCCTTTCCTGCTTTAGTTTGTTTTCCCGCTTTCCCGCTTTAGTTTGTTTCCTGCTTTGGTTTTCTAGCTCATGCCTTGCTTTTAGTGTCTTCGAGTTTTCCTCGACTCTTCATGGATTGGAACTGGTTCATACTTGGGGGCACCTGCCTGGTCTAGGGGGCATTGTCCTATCACTTTCAGCAACTCTTTTTTGAGCATTGGTCACCAGTGGTTTCCCCTATGCCTGCCTACGGATACCTAGCTTTTGTTCGATCTCTCTTCTTTGGAATTTCTCCCTTCTATCAATCACCAGTGATTCTCACTGCATCTGCCTACTGTCATTATCTCCTTGAGACTTTGAACGTTATCTTTCTAAATTGTCTTCAATCCACTAAATGTGTATTCCTTTGAGGCATGTTGAGCTTTGTTTTCTTTGAGTGCTTGTTTGTTTGCTTTTCTTTTTTGCTTTCTTTTTGTTGGTTTAGTTCCAATGATCCAAAGAATTCATTTAAGAGGGGTGTTCATCTGTAAGAGCCTCTATCTTGTATTGGATGGCCATGCATACCTCGACTCCTTTTATATGGATGCTTTGGTGAGGTTAGTTCTTCTCCTTGTCTTTTGAGTGACTTCTTTCTGCTATTGGTGAAATTGTAAACACTCGTCCTGCTAAGTGAACGTAAGGGTCACTGCGAGCAATCTTTGGCAAAAGAAAGATCTCTTGCGTGTTTGGTGTGTTTGTTCGCAAGAGACATTCAGGTCATTCTAGCAAATGTGCTTTGATGCTTATGTTAACTTGCTAAATTAAAAGGAATAGGTGTTCAGGTCATTCTAGCTTCTTGTGCCTTAATGCTTACACCTCATTCTGACAAATTTAAGACTTATGTCATATTCATATTCTCATGTTGAGGAGAATTGTATGGCATCTTGTGATTGTCCCATGCTTAAATGAGCTTAATGATGATAAATACGATGAGTCCAACAGCCGAGTCTAGAGGATTGCATTTGTTCATCCTAGGCCTGCATTTAGACTTGCATCTTTCATTCTAGGCTTGCATTTGGAGTGCTTTCTTGTTGCTCTCTTGATTGCTTTCTTCTGGATCTGCTCATCAAAGGTTCTCATCTTTTGTCCTAGTCTCATCTTGGCTGCATCCTTTTTCAGGATCGAAATCGAAATCTGACATCTCTAAGTGGCTCAAAATCATGTTTTAAATATTGGACTCCTTCTGGATCGAATGCTTGTGCAGTCAACCTTTTGGTGTCATCTTCCTGTCAGATCCTCATCTTTGCATCATGTTCTCAAATCTTTGCTTCTTTTCATCAAGTCAACCATGGTCAACTATGGTCAAACTTGGTCAATAGGACCTCTGCTTTGCTCTGATTCACTTCTGTAGCTTTGCGAATCTAGTCTAATTGCTTTTGCTCTACAATCTCTTGTTGTTTATCATCCTTTTGACATGTCATCTTTTGATTTCACTCCCGAGGGGGCAAGATGATTACATCATTTGAATCTTGTCAAATCTATTCTTGAATCAGTCTGATTTGAATCATCAATCCTCATTGCTAGGGGCATCTTCACACCTCGCATCTTGTCATCTAGAAATCTATCTCTTAGGTATCTGAGCAATCTAACTCAGATCCTCAAGGATCACTCTTCATTCTGGAGATGGTTCTTGAAATCTTTTGGGTATTGGGGCAATCTAACCCTGATTCCTAGGAGTCAAGCTTTGTTCTGGAGATGACTCTCAAAATCTCTTTTAGACCATTATCTGGGCAATCTAACCTGGGTCTCGGAGGACTAAGCTTCATATTGGGGCAATCTAACCCTGATTCAGAGATAGTCCTAAATCTGCATCTTCATCAATTGGTATTGGGGCAATCTAACCCCGATTCCGGTTCTCTTTTAAGACCGTTGTCTTCGCAATCTAACTTAGACTTCGGAAATTCTCATCATTTATCATTTCAGACTATTCTTTGAATCAACACACTATTCACACATCAATTCAAAGAGGGGAAAATGTAATACCCCAAAATTGGCACCTATTTAATTTCATCAATTTTGGTGCATTATCTCGATTTTACATCACCAAAGTCTTAGTTCCCTAGGAAATTTTCTCTCTCCTACTTGACTTAATTTGACTTGATGTCAATTGCAAAGACCATTAATTGCAATAATCAAATGCTAAATTAATTCCTAAAGTCTTAGACTTAATTGGCTAAATTACCCCTATGATAAATTAATTTAATTATAAAGTCCTAAGTGCTTTCTAATTAAATTAAAAATCTACCCTCTTTAGCTAATTACCCATAAAAAGGAATTAATAATTACTTGATATTTGAATGGACACACTTTTTTGAATTGATAATTCTTGATATTCGAAAGGTCACCTGTGTGGCATTTTCCATTCTTTTTATTAATAATTCATTGTCTTTTTGTCTCAATTAGGAATGAAGAGTCCACCATTTCGAATCAAGAAACTATTCATTCCTCTTCTGGCTTGGTCTATTTAATGAACCTCTTTTTCTCATTCAAAGAGAGCAATTTTTGAGAGCATCCTTACTATAGCATTTTTTAGTCTCATATCTCATTATTTTCAAAGCTCTTTTATTGCATTATCTAGTTTAATTTCTCATATTAGTGTAATTGCATTTCACATTTAGATTAAATTTGCTTACTTGTTCTTAGTCTAATATCATCTTTATTTCAAAATCAAATAAAAATCTGAATTTCATATTTCTTTCAAAGTTTTCTAGATTAATTGCATTCATTCTTAGCTTAGTTTCATTTTGCTCATATTTGATTCTTGGAAATCCTCCATTGTTGAATTGGTCTCCCGGCTGTTGGCTCTCGTTCTGAGAGTATTCAAGCACCCCATTCACATAGGAGGCAATAGGTCGCCTCACCATGGAATTTGGATTGAGTTCTTCATACCCTCTCCTGAATTCTATCAAGTGAATAATGACCATGTTGTGTTGTGTCTGATTTAGATTTCACATTCAGTCACATACAGCAGTAGTAAATTTTTCTAATATTGTTTGGTTTAAACAGTTATTGGAAGGCATGAAGATTGAAATCAAAGAACTAGTTGTTATGTTTTGTGATAATACAAGTGCAATAAATATTTCAAAGAATCCAGTAATGCATTCCAAAACCAAGCACATTGCTATAAAATATCACTTTGTCAGAGAATTGGTGTAGGACAAGGAAATCAGATTGGAATATGTTCATACAGAAGAACAGATTGCAGATATATTCACCAAGCCACTACCTAAGGATGCATTCTTGTATCTAAGAGGTAAGTTAGGGGTCATTCCCCTATTTGAAGCTCACTAAATAAAGTTTTAGTGATGCATCAACCAGAGCATGTTGAAGATCAGTTAGTTGATGTAGCATAGTCAAGGAATGATTGCATATGAATCAGTGCTTAAGGTACATTGGTATTCACCAGAAGTGTGTGAGTTGTCTTTGGCATGTGTTGTCAAAGAGGGAGAGTTTGCTGTCATTTCAAGAAATTTCTAAGAAGGAGAATTTGAGAAGTTAAGAAGGAGAGTTTTCAGTCAGAGAGAGAAGTTTGCTGATAGAGGAAGATGAGAATTAGAATGAAGCTAAGGATATGTTCCTTATTCTATGTTTTCTGTGAAATTTCATTATGTTATGACATGTGTTGCCATCAATGCCAAAGAGGGAGATTGTTGGATACAATTGTCTAATTGTGTGTTGTCTTTGATGTCACACAAATGTCATATCAATAAGCAGTTATGTGTGTCTACCGAGCTTAGTCGGTCAACAAGGTGGTTTTCAGTGTCTACCGAGATCTCTCAGGTGTCAAAGGAAAGTATGGAAAAAAATAATGTTAACCGAGCTTCCATGGTTATCGAAGGAAATTTAGTGTTTACCAAGTTCACTCGGTCACCAAAGGAAATCTTTTTAGGATTAGTGGTTACCGAGTTCACTCAATCACCAAAGGAAATCTTTTCAGGATTAGTGTTTACCGAGAAAGGTCGGCCCAATAAAGTATTTTGTTAATTTTAGAAATAAAGTTTGTTTATTCTAGCTAACTGTTGTAATGAGCGTTAATGTTTGTAATGATTATTAGTGCCAACTTGACAATCTAAATGGTATATATAGAAGGTCAAGTGGTGAATTTAGTGGGAAGAATAATGTGCAAGTGTGGAAGTTTGTGAGCGAACATGCAAATCATTTTGAAGGAAGGTATGTGCAAATTTTGAAGGATGGTTAGATATCCTTGAGGAGTAGCGAAGATTTATTTGATTAGGAAGGATCTAGTGAAGTAGAATAGAGATTTGTAATTAGCAATTCAGTTGCATCATTATTCAAGTCATTTCATTGTTACTTTCTTACCATTGTAGCAGTGATTTAAAAATCTCTTAACCGAGTTGGTTTAACAACCATTTTGTGAATCCTCTAACAAGGTCACACCTAATAGTGTGTTTTGTAACCTTTTACCGAGTTGGCTCCTAACAGGGCATCACTTCAGAAGAGTAAAAAATAGTAACTAGTTACATTGGTGGTTTTTCCCATATTGGGTTTCCATGTTAAATCTAGTGTCTCTTGTGTTCATGCATGCATGTTAATCACTAATGAATGCTTAAGAATAGTTATAATTAATACTCACTACAATAACCGAGTTACAACATTTCTCTGTATGTTTACCAAGTAACAACAGCAAATGATTTAATAAGAAATCTAAGGGATCTATGGTAATATTTTTGTGTTTAACTGATTCACCCCCCCCTCTTAGTTGCTCCATCTATATTTCCAACAACAAGTGCAAAATTTCAGATCTGAGAGCAGATTTGGATACCCTTTTTGGCAAACATTTGAGATCTGTGAACAAAGTCAAAATCAACCTTCAGAATAAAAATGTAGATCCTGACCTAGTCAGGTACAACCTTGATCCTGACCTAGTTAGGTACAACCTTGATCTTGACTTGGTTAGGTACAACCTTGATTTTGACCTGATTCAATCTCAGAAAAAGATTTATGGGTTTTATATATCTCACAGTTTCGATTTATAAAAATGAAAATCAATAGTTTTTGAGATCATTTGATAAGGTTTTCAGCTGATTCTTTTTTGGAGGTAAGTACCTTTATTTCTTAATTTCAATATTAATCATCTACATTTACTTTCTATATCAATACAATCTCATGTAAGTGTAAAATATTGGTTTTGGGGTCTCTTTTATGTGCAAACCATTGTTCTAGGACCCCATACACTATTTTATCCTATACACCTACATCAATGATGGATCAAGGTGAGGAAAGATGTTGAAGGATTTTGCAAATCTGAAGTCTACACCACACTTTTATCCTCTTAAGTATAGTGGAAAATTGGGTTCTGATGAATTGGGGGACCGGATCACTGAGATGGAAAAGTATTTTGAATATGAAAATGTACCTGAGGAAAAGAAGGTGAAAATTGCAAGCACAAAGTTGAAAGGTCATGTATCCTTTTGGTGGTAACATCTACAGTTAAACATAAAGAGAAAAGGAAAAGACAAAATCAAGGTATGGAATAAAATGGTGAATAAATTGAAAGGAAAGTTCTTACCTTGTGATTATCAAATTAACCTAGTTAGGTGAATGAAAAGTTTGAGGTAGAAAGATAGCTTGGTAAAAGAATATACTGAAGAATTCTATAGATTAGATATCAGATTTGGACATGATGGAGATGATGTGGAAATAATTTCTAGATACCTAAATGGTTTGAGAGTTTCCATCCAAGAAGAAATCAGTTTGTCCAAATTAGAGAACATTGAAGAGGCTTATCAATTTACATTGAAAGCTGAGGAGAAATTGAAGAAGAAGCATGAGCAGAGACAAATAGGTATATGTGGTAGATTTCCTAGAGGAAGGGGTAGATCTTATGGTGAAAATAGTAGATCTGAACCTCAAAAGACAAATCTAGATAAAGGTAAGACCAAGTGGAAAGGTGAAAGTTCATCTAGAGGTAGAGGCAGTAACTACCGAGGAGGTTATAATAGAGGTAGTTTTCAAGGAGCTTGTTACAATTATGGAGAAGAAGGACATAGATCATTTGAGTGTACAAATGCAAGTAAGGAGGTCGGTAGTAGCATAAATGCTTTGGTGCAACAAGAATCATTGAATGAATGTGAGAAGGAAAATAACTTGATAGTAAGGGGAGCACTTTGGAGTGAAAATAATAAGGAAGATCCGGTAAGGAAAAAAATTTTCAAGACTAGATGTAGAGTTTCTGATGAAGTTTGGAAGGTAATCATTGACAGTGGTAGCTCAGGGAATCTGGCATCTGAAGAAATGGTTACAAAGTTGCAGTTGAAAAGATTGGAACATCTGAAGCCCTATTAGATTTCATGGATCAAAGATAAAAATACACTCTTGGTAAGTGAACAATGTTATGTAATTTGAAAACTAGAAAGTACTATGATAAGGTGTTATGTGATATCATGCCTATGGATTATTGTCATATTTTGTTGGGTAGAGCTTGGCAATATGATAGACATGCTATATATGATGGGAGATTGCTAAAATATACTATTTGGGCTGATGGAAGAAGACAAATATTGTTACCTTTGATTAAAGAACATGTTAGTAATGTTTTCACATCTCTAAAATTTTTCTTGACAGGAAGGAAGAAAGTTTGTTAAGGATTTGAAGAAGATGATATATGTTTTGTTGTAATTCCTAACAAAGCGAGTAAGAAAACAAAGGATAGTGTCCCTGAGGAGACTGATAAGTTACTCACCGAGTATAGTGAAATTATTTTTGATAATGTACCTGATGGTTTTCCACCAAAGAGAAGCATTGATCATTGGAGGGATCTAATCCCTAGAGCTAGTTTACCGAATAAGGCACCACATCGGTTGACACCAACTGAGAATTTAGAATTGAACTGACAGATTCAAGAATTGTTGTAGAAAGGTTTGATTAGAGAAATTTTGAGTCCTTGTGAAGTACCTACTATATTGGCACCTAAGAAGAATGGAGAATGAAGAATGTGTACTAATTTTAGAGAAATTAATAAGATAATAGTGAAATATAGGTTTCCTCTACTGAGAATGGATGACATAATGGATAGTTTGACTGGAGAAAAGTATTTTACCAAAATTGATTTGAAAAGTGGGTATCATTAGATTAGAATCAGAGAAGGTGATGAGTGGAAGACATCTTTCAAGACAAAAGAAGGTTTGTATGAGTGGTTGGTTATGCCTTTTGGTTTAACTAATGCACTGAGTAATTTTATGATAGAATATAGGTTTCTGGATTTGATTGTGTGTATTTTTCTAGCATCAATGTTTCAGATCACACTCCATGATCCATCATCGGGAGGAGAGAGCGTAGGATAGAAATGTTATTGCTAAAAAAATACACACAATCGAATCCAGAAACCTATATTGTATCATAATGGATTGTGGAAATCTGATCTTGTTAATTTTGTGATGTTGATGAATAAAGTTTTGAAGAATTTCTTAGGTAAGTTTGTGATTGTATACCTAGATGATATTCTAATATCCAATAAGACCAGAGAAGAACATTTTTTGCATGTTAAACAAGTATTCTAGAGGTTGAAAGAAGAAACATTGTTGATAAATCTGAAAAAATGTTCATTCATGAAAGATGAGGTTGTGTAATTGGGATTTGTGATTTCAACTGATGGTTTGAAGATGGATCCTAAAAAAGGTTGAAGCTATTTTGAATTCACCTACACTTGAAAATGCTAGTGAGGTAAGATCATTTCATGGTTTAGCAAGTTTTTACCAAAAGCTCATTAGGAATTTCAGTTCAATTTGTAATGCTATGACTAAGACTATGAGAGGAGATAAAAGAGAATTCAAGTGGACATATGGAGCTAATAAAAATTTTGAGACTCTAAAGAAAAAGGTTGCTCAATTTCCTATTTTGGCATTGCCTGATTTCAATAAGGTATTTCAAGTGTAATGTGATGCAAGTGGAAGTGTAATTGGAGATGTGTTGAGTCAAAAAGGTAAACCTATTTCTTTCTTTAGTGAAAATTTGAATGATGCAAAAAGGATATACTCTCTGTATGATCAAGAATTATATGTATTGTTCAAGCGCTAAAGAAATGGAGACATTATTTGATACCAAGTGAATTTGTATTATATACTGATCATAAGGCTTTACAGTATTTGGGTAGTTAGAATAAGTTGAATCAGAGACATATGAAATGGGTTGAGTATTTGCAGAGTTATACATTTGTAATAAAGAATAAGAGTGGAGTTACTAATTGAGTTGGTGATGTATTTAGTGGAAGAATATCTTTGATGACCGAGATGAAAATTGAAGTTCTTGGCTTTGGTGACATGAGATATTCAAGAAGGTATGTTGTTTAAAGGTACATTCAGCTATGTATACTAAGAAGAACAATGAGAACTAATTTGATAAAGGAGAAACATAGTAGCGGTTTTGATGGACATTTTGGTGTTGATAAAACATTGAGCTTTCTTAAGGAGAAATACTTTTGGCCATAGTTGTATAAAGATGTTCAGAAATTTGTGAAAATTTGTGGAATTTGTCAAGTTCCAAAAGGAGTAAGTCAGAATACTAGATTGCATACACTGATTTATGTTCCTGAGAAACCTTGGATTGATATCAGTATGGATTTTGTTCATGGCTTACCGAAGATGGTGGATCTGAAGGTCGACTTATTTGGTAGCCTCTTCTATAAATGTAGTTGTTTGGTTAGAGTTTTGAGAGTCAGTTTAGTTATAAGATAGAAGCTAGAAGATTAGAGATTATTGGAAAATCCTCACATGTTGGAGGAATTCCATACTTGATTGTAATATCTATCCTAAACTGGGAAGGCCTTATATCCTAACATGTATGAATCAATTAGAATGAATATATGAAAGATACATTCTTTCTCTCTCTCAATTGTGTGTTTGTTGCTTCCACATGTGATCTCTACAAGGTGGATCTAGTTAGGGTGTGCCTTTGGCCTCTCTTCTCTTCCACCCTTGCATCATAAAGATGTTAGGAATGAATGCAAAGTGTTTTGGCAGGCATTGTTGCATTCATTACTTGGATTGTCATTGATGTCAACACAGTGATATTCTAGATATTAGCAGGAAAGTAGGTACAATTTTGTTTTGCGCACATGTTGTATTGTAGATTGGATTTTGTGCAGTTGATGGTATGTTTTTTGGTGTGTTATTAACCTATGGTTAACAACAAAAAAATAAATTCATTCATTTGTAAGAGTTATGAGCATTTTGGTGAAAGCAGTGTTTAGACAGTGTTTCTGTGTAGGGATGTTCAGAAATCAGAGGATATCTCTTAGCTAGGATGGAATCTAATTTTGTGTAGTTAAAGGGATGTTGGAGACTTATTAATGATGATGTGGTTCATAGCACAAACTTTGAGGATATTTTTGGAGAAAGTTACAGTAACTGGAAGCCGACAGTTTTATGTGAATTCTATGTGTAGCGTGTAGAATTTATTATTTTGTAATTGAGGACCGAATCATTTGTAATTATTTGAGTTTTGTATATAAGAAGGAATTTTTTCCTTTTTGTAATGTGTACTATGAATATTGAGATGCGAATATATGCATGAAGTGAAGAAAAGAGCTAATTCAGTGATGAAGGAAGACTTGTGAGTACAGAGATCTGGAATTATGATCTTGTGTAGCAGAGAGTGCAATTTTGGCACAGTGTGAAGGAGGTAATATATTTCATATTATTTTGTTGAATAATTCTAAGATCTTTTGGATAGTGGGTTCAGAGATCTTGCCTTGAAGCTATTTGGGCAGTGGGTCCTTTTGTCTTCCATAAACTCTTAACCGGGTTAGAATCTTTTCACAGGGATTCAAAATCTCCTAATAGGGATTTATATGTACTAAATTTATTTCATAAGACTCCTAATAGGGTCCATCCTCTAACAAGTAACTTTCATATTAGTGCATCATTTTGTGGGCATCATTCCCACTGGGGTTTACTCTTTTCAAGAGGTTCCCTAGTTAACATATCTTGTGTTATTGTGCAATTGTGTATGATTATCTTTCTATAGTTGATCAGTAAATTGATTATATTGTTTAAATCTGTTGAATGAATAAATTATTTGATAAATGATTCACCCCCCCTCTTAGTTATCATGGGGATCTTTACTTTCTAACAATTGGTATCAGAGCAGTAGGTCCTTGAAAGAAAAGTTTAACAACTTAAGGAGATCCATGGTGAATATCAGAAAAGAAAGCCCTAAGTTTGATGGAGTAAATTTTGACAGATGAAAAGAAAAGATGAAGATACATCTATTGTGTTTAGGACCAAGTTATTGGTTGATTACAAAGAGTGAGAAGACTATCATTGAAGAAGACAATCTAGAGGCAATAACTAAAGATGAACTAGATCTATTCATGTGTAACATACTTGCAAGAGAAGCACTTTTGTCAACACTACCAAAGAATGAATATAGTCAAGTAAGATGTTTGAAAAAATCTAATGCAATTTGGAAAGCTTTACATTCTACTTTTGAAGGTGATGAACATGCAAAGAAGGCTAGATTACATAATTGGATTTGTGCATTTGAAGATATTAGAATGATGGAAGATGAATCTATTAGAAGTTATATTGGTAGGATGTTTGAGATTGTGAAAGGAATAAAGTCTTGTGGAGGTGATAAGAGAAAGAATGAAGTGATATGGAAAATTCTGAGAACTTTGACACCAGTATTCAAGCAGACAACACAGATGATGAACAAGTGATACCTTGTACATCAAACTTTTCAAGAGAGACTCTTCTTGGAAGATTAGAAACAGTAGAGATAAACTTGAGATTATCAGGAGAGCTACCTAGAATGGAAATAGCATTCAGTGCTCTTAGCATTAGACCTACAAGAAGTACTAGTGTGAATGGAGATTATGCCAGCAGTAGCAGATCTGAGGAAGATAAGAAGATTGAAGAAGGTATTGCATTACTTGTAAAAAGAGAACCAGATGGTAAGAAAATCTTTAAATGTTGGACTTGTCAAGAATATGGTCATTTTGCATCTAAATGTCCTAAAAGAGTTAAGAAGTATAGAAGCAACTTTAAACCTAGGAGATCTAAAGAATGTTATTATGCAAATGATGAAGATTTTGAAGCAGAAATTGAAAAACATTTAAGTGACAGTGATAATGATAACTTTGAGGAAATAGGATTTGTAGCAATTAAAGATGAAAGTTCTAAATCTGATAAAAGGGAAGAAAAAGCATTAGTTTCACAAGTTGAAAAGAAATCTGATTGGATTATAGATAGTGGTTGTTCACATCATATGACTAGAGATAAAAGAAAGTTTGTTAAGTTAGATAATTATGATGGAGGAATTGTTAGGGTTGGTAACAATGCACCTTGTTTGATTAAAGGTATAGGATCTATTACTCTTGATGGAAAGACTAACACTGATGATGTTTACTTTGTTGATGGACTAAGACATAATCTACCAAGCGTTGGACAATTGGCTGATAAGGGTTATCAAGTTTGGTTTTCTGAGAAAACTTGTGGGATAAAAGATAAAGATGGAAATTTGATTGGAAAAGGAGCTAGAACCAGAGGTAATGTATTTTAGTTGAATCCTACTAAGATGACATGTTTGATAACTAGGATTGATGACATTTGGTTATGGCATAAAAGGTTTTGTCATATAAACCTTGATAATATTGTCAAGGTGAGCACTACACTTGCGGTAAGAGATTTACCTAGAATTATGAAACCTACTAACATGATTTGTAAAGAATGTATGATGGCAAAGTAGAAAAGGAGTTCATTTCCCAATAAGAAGTTCACTTCGGTAGAGAAGTTGGAGATTGTTCATACAGACTTGAGTGGTCCTACTAGGACTAGAGGATTCTATGCTGAAAGGTATTTTATGATTCTTGTTGATGATTTTACAAGAATGATGTGGATTGCATTTTTGAAAGAAAAATCTGAAGCATTTGATAAGTTTAAGATCATGAAAAGAAAAATTGAGAATGAATCTGGAATGAAGATTAAGTGTCTAAGATCTGATAGAGGTGGTGAATTTACATCTAGAGAGTTTAACACTTTTTGTGAAATGAATGGTATTAAGAGACAACTTTCAGCCCCTAGAACACCAGAACAAAATGGTATTGCAGAAAAAAGGAACAGATCAATAACTAAAGTAGCAAGAGCTATGTTGTTTGAAAATGATTTGGCTAAAACTTTTTGGAGAGAAGCAGTGAACACAACAGTATACACTATGAACATAGTACAAATTAGAGCAGATACAAACAAGACACCTTATGAATTATGGTTTGGACATACACCCTCAATTAAGTATTTTAGAATTTTTGGAAGTAAATGTTATATAAAGAGAGATGATGATATAGGAAAGTTTGATCCTAGAAGTGATGAAGGAATATTTCTTGGATATTCTTTAAAAAGCAAAGCATATAGATGTTATAACAAAAGAACTAAGACTATTGTTGAAAGTGCAAATGTAAAAGTTGATGAGAAGTTTAAAATTCAGGATAGAATGCTTGATTATGAATTTGATGGAGAAGCACAACCTCAGCCTAACATTGAAAATGCATAATTATTTTTTGAAACTAATAGTGATTTGCTAAATGAAAGTCATACTGAAGAAGACAGAGAAGAAAATAGAGAAGAAAATAGAGAAGAAAGCAAAGAAGAATCTACAATCAGAACAAGATCAGTAACTATGACACCGAATAGGTATACTTCAAGACATCACCCTATTGAGCAAGTTATTGGAAGTTTAGATAGAGGAGTTTTGACTCAGAATAAGGTACATTTATGTTTGATTTCTCAAATTGAACCTAAGACTACTAATGAAGTTTGTGAAGATGAACATTGGATCAATGCTATGAAAGAAGAACTAGAGCAGATTGAAAAAAACAAGACATGGGAATTGGTCCCTAGACCTAAAGACAAGAATGTGATTGGAACAAAGTGGGTATTCAGAAATAAGATGAATGAACAAGGAGAAGTGATAAGAAACAAAGAAAGATTGGTATGTAAAGGATATTCACAACAAGAAGGAATTGACTATGAAGAAACTTTTGCACCTATGGCCAAACTTGAAGCACGGAGAATGTTTCTAGCATATGCAACTTACAAAAAATTTAGAGTGTATCAGATGGATGTGAAGTCAGTATTTTTGAATGGTGAAGTGGAAGAAGAAGTCTACATTGAGCAGCCTGAAGGTTTTCCTTTGACACAAGAAGGAGATATGGTATTTAAGTTAAAGAAAGCTTTATATGGATTAAAACAAGCACCTAGAACCTAGTATGCAAGATTGGATAAGTATTTATTGAAATTGGGATTTATAAAAGGAACAACAAATAGTAACTTATACACAAAAGAAATTGGGAATGGTTTGTTGGTTATAGTTATATTTGTTGAGGATATTATTTTTGGAGGAGAAGATGAAGCTAGTGACAAATTTACAGATGAAATGAAGACTGAATTTGAGATGAGCATGATTGGAGAAATGAAATATTTTTTGGGATTGCAGATAACACAAAGCAAGGAAGGCATATTTGTAAGTCAGACTAAGTATTTAAATGAATTATTGAAAATATTTGGAATGGAAGATTCTAAACCTATTGGAACACCTATGGTAACCAGACATAAGTTATCTAGCAAAGATGAGACACCAGCAGTTGAGCAAAAAAAGTACAGATCTATGATTGGAGGATTGTAGTACTTGACACATACAAGACCTGATATAGCACATTCAATGGGGATTGTAAGAAGATTTCAAGTAGAACCTAGAGAATCACATTATGCAGTAGTAAAGAGGATACTGAGATATCTGAAAGGAACAATGGATTATGGATTATGGTATGAGAATTCTGATGATTTTACCTTATGTGCCTATACTGATGCAGATTGGGGAGGTAGTGTTGATGACAAGAAAAGCACCAGTGGTGGAGCCTTTTTTCTTGGAGATAAATTGGTCTCTTGGCTAAGTAAGAAGTAGAATTGTACTTCACAAAGCATAGCAGAAGTAGAATATGTTGCAGTAGTAAATAATTGTAATCAAATTATTTGGATGAAGAAGATGTTGAAAGATATTGGAATAAAGTTTGATGAGCCTGTTGTTATACATTGTGATAACACCAGTATAGTGAGTATGTCAAAAAATCCTATTTTACATTCTAAGACTAAACATATTGAGATCAAGTATCATGTTGTAAGAGAGAAAGTTGTAGAAAAAGAAGTGAGATTGGAGTACATAAGTACAAAGGAGCAGATAGAAGATATATTTACAAAGCCTTTACCTAAGGATACATTTGTGTATCTAAGAGGTATTCTTGGGGTTATGCCCCAACCTATTTTTGAGAATTGATGCAGATGATTGCATCCATCCAGTGGTATATGAGCCCTATCTTTCTTCTGGATTGGATGTTGGAACTTCCTCTATGGGGGAGTTTATGAGCTGAGTCATGAGGACTCTTGTTATTGTATTCTTCTGAAAAGTGCCTTTTGACATTAAGTTTTTGTTGACCTAGTGATGGAATTTCTATCATTGATGTCAATGAGGGAGAGATATACATGAAAAACATTATGGATAGTATGAGAGAGTTGAATAGGAAAACGAAGCAAGATTTGATTTGATATTTTGTAGTGATGTTGTAGTATTGGATTTTTGGAACATTGGATTTTTTTCATCTATGTTTCCATCAATGCCAATGGGGGAGATTGTTAGGAATGAATGCAAAGTGTTTTGGCAGTCATTCTGTAGCAGTTGTTGTTGCATTCATGACTTGGATTGTCATTGATGTCAACACAGTGATATTCTGGATATTAGCAAGAAAGTAGGTACAGTTTTGTTTTGTGCACATGTTGTATTGTAGATTAACTTTTGCACAGTTGATGGTATTTTCTTTAGTGTGTTATTAACCTATGGTTAATAGCGCAAAAATAAATTTATTCATTTGTAAGAGTTATGAGCATTTTGGTGAAAGCAGTGTTTAGACAGTGTTTCTATGTAGCGATGTTCAGAAATCAGAGGATATCTCTTAGCTGGGATGGAATCTAATTTTGTGTAGTTAAAGGGATGTTGGAGACTCATTAATGATGATGTGGTTTATAGCGCAAAATTTGAGGATATGTTTGGAGAAAGTTACAGTAACTGGAAGCTGACAGTTTTATGTGAATTTTGTGTGTAGCGTCTAGAATTTATTATTTTATAATTGAGGACCGACTCATTTGTAATTATTTGAGTTTGGTATATAAGAAGGAATTTTTTCCTTGTTGTAATGTGTACTATGAAGATTGAGATGTGAATATATGCATGAAGTGAAGAAAAGAGCTAATTCAGTGATGAAGGAAGACTTGTGAGTACAAAGATCTGGAATTGTGATCTTGTGTAGCAGAGAGTGCAGTTTTGGCATAGTGCGAAGGAGGTAATATATTTCATATTATTCTATTGAATAATTTTAAGATCTTTTGGATAGTGGGTTCAGAGATCTTGCCTTGAAGCTATTTGGGCAGTGGGTCCTTCTGTCTTCCATAAACTCTTAACCATGTTAGAATCTTTTAATAGGGATTCAAAATCTCCTAATAAGGATTTATATGTACTGAATTTATTTCATAAGACTCCTAATAGGGTCCATCCTCTAATAAGGAACTTTGATATTAGTGCATCATTTTGTGGGCATCATTCCCACCGGGGTTTACTCTTTTCAAGAGGTTCCCTAGTTAACATATCTTGTGTTATTGTGCAATTGTGTATGATTATCTTTCTATGGTTGATCAGTACATTGATTATATTATTTAAAGTTGTTGAATGGATAAATTATCTGATAATTGATTCACCCCCCCCCTCTTAGTTATCTTGGGGATATTTACTTTCTAACAAAAGAAACCTAAGTATTTACAAAACCAATAACCTAAAATAAAAAGATAAGACATAACAAGATATCATCATACTATACACATAGGCTAGGTTTCTAGCATACCCTCTAGATGAGTGTCATCACATATCCTACATATTGGGATCCTTCTTGGAAACCATGTAACCCCATTCCACCCTTTATGAATAGGGATCCATCCTAGAAGTTACCTATGGTCCCGGTACTCCAACATGCTTATGTTAACTTATATTTATGTGTCTTTCATTATCTTTTAAAACTTTGTAGTAGAAATGCTTTGGTACAAGAAGAATCACCAAATGAACTTGAGAAGAAAAAGAACTTGATAGTAAGGAGAGCACTTTGGAGTGAAAATAATAAGGAAGATCTAGTAAGGAAAAGTTTGTTCAAGACCAGATGTAGAGTTTTTTATGACATTTGGAAGGTAATCATTGATAGTGGTAGCATGGAGAATCTGGCATCTGAGGAAATGGTTACAAAGTTGTAGTTGAAAAGGTTGGAACATCTAAATCCCTATCAGATTTCATGGATCAAAGATGAGCATACACTCTTGGTAAGTGAACAATGTTATGTTAATTTGAAAATTGGAAAGTACTATGATAAGGTGTTATGTGATATCATGCCTATGGATTGTTGTCATATTTTGTTGTGTAGACCTTAGAAATATGATAGACATGCTATATATGATGGGAGATTGCATAAATATACTATTTGGGTTGATGGAAGAAGAAAAATCTTGTTACCTTTGATTTAAGAACTTGTTAGTAATGTTTGGACAATTGTGAAAGTTTTATTGATAGAAGGAAGAAAGTTTGTTAAGGATTTGAACAAGAATGATGTATGTTTTGTTGTAATTCCTAACAAATCGAGTAAGAAAATAGAGGATAGTGTCCCTTAGGAGATTGATAAGTTATTCACTAAGTATAGTGAAATTATTTCTGATAATGTACCTAATGGTTTTCCACTAAAGAGAAGCATTGATCATTGGATGGATCTAATCCCTCGAGCTAGTTTACCGAATAAGGCACCACATTGGTTGACACCTACCGAGAATTAGGAATTGAACTGACATATTCAAGAATTGTTGCAGAAAGGTTTGATCAAAGAAAGTTTGAGTCCTTGTGTAGTGCCTACTATATTGGCACCTAAGAAGAATGGAGAATGGAGAATGTATACTGATTCCAGATAAATTAACAAGATAAGAGTGAAATAAAGGTTTCCTATACTAAGAATGGATGAAATAATGGATAGTTTGACTGGAGAAAATTATTTTACCAAAATTTATTTGAAAAGTGGGTATCATTAGATAATAATTAGAGAAGGTGATGAGTGGAAGACTGCTTTCAAGACAAAAGAAAGTTTGTATGAGTGCTTGGTTATGCCTTTTGGTTTAACTAATGTACCAAGTATTTTTATGAGGTTGATGAATGAAGTTTTGAAGAAGTTCTTGGGTAAGTTTATGATGGTATACCTAGATGATATTCTGATATCCAATAAGACTAGAGAAGAACATTTGTTACTTGTTAAAGAAGTATTTCAGAGGTTGAAAGAAGAAAAGTTGCTGATAAATCTAAAAAAATGTTCATTTATGAAAGAGGAGATTATGTATTTGGGATTTTTTATTTCAGTTGATGGTTTGAAGATGGATTCTGAAAAAGGTTGAATCTATTTTTGCATTGGCCTACACCTGAGAATGCTACTGAGGTAAGATCATTTCATGGTTTAGCAAGTTTTTACCGAAAGTTCATTAGGAATTTTAGTTCAATTTGTAATACTATGACTAAGACTATGAGAGGAGATAAAAGAGAGTTAAAGTGGACACATGGAGCTGATAGAATTTTTGAGACTCTGAAGTAGAAGGTTGCTCAATTGCCTATTTTGGAACTACCTAATTTCAATAAGGTATTTCAAGTGGAATGTGATGCAAGTGGAAGTGCAATTGGAGTTGTGTTGAGTCAAGGAGGTAAACCTATTGCTTTCTTTAGTGAAAATTTGAATGATGCAAATAGGAAATACTCTGTGTCTGATCAAGAATTCTATGCTATTATTTAGGCACTAAAGAAATGGAGACATTATTTGATACTCAGTGAATTTGTATTATGTAGTGATCATAAGGCTTTATAGTATTTGGATAGTCAGAATAAGTTGAATCAAAGACATGAAATGGGTTGAGTATATGCAGAGTTATGTTAAAAAGTAAAGTCCACCAAGATAACTGAGAGGGGGGGGGGTGAATTAGTTATCAGATAATTATAACTTTTATCATCTTCAACAACATTAAACCATATAAGCAATATAATTACCAACCATAGAAAGATATTCATACACAATTACACAATAACACAAGATATGTTGACTAGGGAACATCTTGATCAAAGAGTAAACCCCAGTGGGAATGATGCCCACAAAAGATGCACTAATATGAATATTCCTTGTGAAAGGATGGAATCTGTTAGGATTCTTATGAAATACATTCAGTACATATAAATCCCTGTTAGGAGATTTTGAATCCCTGTTAAAAGATTCTAACCCTGTTAAGAGTTATGGAAGATAGAAGGACCCACTGCCCAAACAACTTTAGGGTAAGATCACTGAACTCACTGTCCAATTAATCTTTGCATTATTCAATAGAATAAAATGTTACCTTTTCTATGACTGTGCCAAACCGCACTCACTACTACATCAGATCTCAATTTCAGATCTCTGTACTTCGCATGTCTTTCTTCACAATTCACTTTAACAACTTCATAATCAACCACTCTCACTCTCTACAACAAGGAAAAACATTCCTTCCTTTATACCACACTCAAATAATTACAAATGATTTGGCACACAATTACAAAATAAAATATTCCACATGCTACACCAAAATTACATAAAACTGTCAGCTTCCAAATACAATAAATCTTCACTCATGTGACTTTGAAGTTTTCCCTATCATCCACGTCACTATTAATGTGTCTCTAACTTCCCTTTAACTGCACAAAGTGAAATTCCATCCCGATTAGGAGATATCATCCACTTTCCAAAAATAGCTACTCAGGAACACTACCTGAATACTGCTTCCACCAAAATGCTCATAACTTTCATGAATAAATGAATTACTATCTATGCTCTTAACTGTAGACATATAACATATCAAAGAGTATATCCTCAACATCACATAGCTCCAACTATAATATCCCATGTGTGATAATCAAAACACTATCTGCTTCTCTGCAAGTCTTCGGTAAAACACTGTGTTGACATCAATGACAATCATAGTCATGAATGTAACAACAACTATTATATAATGGATGCCAAACACTTTTGCATTCATTCCTAACAATCTCCCCCACTTGCATTGATGGCAACATAGATGAAAAACATCCAATCTTCCAAAAATCCAATACTGTAACACTGCTTCTATAAATCCTCTTCATCAATCAAATCTTGCTTCGTTATCCTATTCAGTTCTCTCATATTGTTTTTCTCATATTATTTTTCATGCATACTTCTCCCCCATTGACATCAATGACAAAAATTTCATCACTGTGTCAACAACAACTCAATGTCAAAACACACTGTTTAGAAAAAAAAAATACATTTACTAGAGTCCTCATGACTCAGCTCAGATACACATACTCCCCCATTGAGGAAGTACCAACATCCAGTCTAGAAGAAAGATAGGGCTCATATATTATTGGATGGATGCAACCAACTAAATCATTACTCAAAAGTAGGTTGGGGCATAACCCCAAGCATACCTCTCAGATACTCAAATGTATCCTTAGGCAAAGGCTTTGTAAATATGTCTGCTATCTATTCCTTTGTGCTTATGTACTCCAGTCTGACTTCTTTCTCAGCAACTTCCTCTCTTACAACATGATACTTGATCTCTATATGTTTTCTCTTAGAATGTAGTACAGTATTCTTAGACATACTGACTGTACTGGTGTTGTCACAATGTATAACAACAGGTTCAACAAATTTAATTCCAATATCCTTCAGCATCTGCTTCATCCAAATTATCTAGTTACAATTGTTTTCTGCTGCTACATACTCTGCTTTTGCTGTGCTCTATGAAATACAATTCTGCTTCTTGCTTAACCAAGAAACTAATCCTCCTCCAAGGAAAAATTCTCCTCCAGTGGTGCTTTTCTTATCATCAACACTGCCTCCCCAATTAGCATCTATATATGCACATAGGGTAAAATCATCAAATTTTTCATACCACAATCCATAGTCCATTGTACCTCTTAAATATCTTAGTATCCTCTTTACTATTGCATAATGTGATTCTCTAGGTTCAGCTTGGAATCTTGCTACAATTCCAACTGAATGTGCTATATCTAGTCTTATATGTGTCAAATACTGCAATCCTCCAATCATGGATCTGTATTTCTTCTTCTCAACTGCCAATGTTTCATTTGTGCTAGATAACTTATGTTCAGTTACCATAGGTGTTCTAACTGGTTTATAGTCCTCCATTCCAAATCTTTTCAGAAAATCATTCAAGTATTTTGTCTGACTTACAAAGATACCATCATTGTTTTGTGTTATTTGTAATCCCAAAAAGTATTTCATCTCACCAATCATACTCATTTCAAATTTAGTCTTCATTTCATCAGCAAATTTTTCACTAGCCTCATCTTCTCCTCCAAAAGTAATGTCATCAACAAAAATAACTATAATCAACAAACCATTTTCAATTTCTTTTATGTACATATTTCTATCAGCTATTCCTTTAGCAAATCCCAACTTTAACAAATACTTATCCAGTCTTGCATACCAAGTTCTAGGTGCTTGCTTTAGTCCATATAATGTTTTTTTCAATTTAAATACCATGTCTCCTTCTTGAGTCAAAGGAAAACCTTTAGGCTGGTCAACGTAGACTTCTTCCAATTCTCCATTCAAAAATGCTCACTTGACATCCATCTGATACACTTTGAATTTCTTAAAAGCTACATAGGTCAAAAATATTCTTACTACTTCAATTCTTGCTACTGGTGAAAAATTTTCTTCATAGTCAATTCCTTCTTGCTGTGAGTATCCCTTACATACCAATCTTTCTTTTTTTTCTTACAACTTCTCCTTGTTCATTCATCTTATTTCTGAATACCCATTTAGTTCCAATTACATTCTTGTCTTTAGGTCTAGGGACCAATTCCCATGTCTTGTTCTTTTCTATTTGATCTAGTTCTTCTCTCATAGCATTAATCCAATGTTCATCTTCACAAGCTTCACTAGTAGATTTAGGTTCAATTTGAGAAATCAAACATAAATGTACCTTATTCTGAGTCAGAACTCCTCTATCCAAACTTCCAATAACTTGTTCAATAGGATGATGTCTTGATAAATACCTATTCGGTGTCATAGTCTCAGATCTTGCTTCAACTATAGATTCTTCTCTAGATTCCTCTCTAGTTTCTTCAACATGACTCTCATTCAAAAATTCACTGTCAGTCTCATAGAATAATTCAGTAGTTTCAGTGTTAGGGTTAGGATGAGCTTCTTCATCAGATTCATAATCAAGTATTCTTTCCTGAATTTTAAACTTTTCATCAACTTTAACATTTTCACTCTCAACAATAGTTTTAGTTCTCTTATTGTAACATCTATATGCTTTGCTCTTCAAAGAATATCCAAGAAAAATACCTTCATAACTTCTAGGATCAAACTTTCCAATATCATCATCTCTCTTTATATAACATTTGCTCCCAAAATTTCTAAAATACTTAACTAAGGGTGCATGTCCAAACCATAATTCATAAGGTGTCTTGTCTATGTCTACTCCTATTTTTACTCTATCCATTGTATATACTATTGTATTCACTGCTTCTCTCCAAAATGTCTTCGCTAAATCATTCTCAAATAACATAGCTTTTGCTGCTTTAGTCACTGATCTGTTTGTTCTTTTTGCAATACCATTTTGTTCAAGTGTTCTAGGGGCTGAAAACTATCTCTTAATACCATTCACTTCACAAAAAGTGTTAAATCTCTAGAAGTAAATTCACCACCTCTATCAGATCTCAAACATTTAATCTTCATTCTAGATTCATTCTCAAATTTGTTCTTAATGATCTTAAACTTATCAAATGCTTCAAATTTTTCTTTCAGAAATGCAATCCACATCATTCTTGTAAAATAATCAACAAGAATCATAAAATACCTTTCTCCATAGAATCCTCTAGTCCTGGTAGGACCGCTCAAGTCTGTATGAACAATCTCCAACTTCTCTACCGATGTGAACTTCTTACTAGGAAATGAACTTCTCTTCTACTTAGCCATCACACATTCTTTGCAAATCATGTTAGTAGGCTTCATAATTTTAGGCAAATCCCTTATTGCAAGTGTAGTACTCACTTTCACAATATTATCAAAGTTTATATGACAAAACCTTCTATTCCATAACCAACTATCATCAATCTTAGTAATCAAACATGTCATCTCAGTAGGATTCAACTGAAATACATTACCTCTAGTTCTAGATCCTATTCCAATCAGATTTCCATCTTTATCTTTTATCACACATGTTTTCTTAGTAAACCAAACATGATATCCCTTATCAACTAACTGTCCAACACTCAAAATATTATGTTTCAATCCATCCACAAATTAAACAGCATCAGTATTAGTCTTTCCATCAAGAGTAATAGATCCTATACCTTTAATCAAACAAGGTACATTGTTACCAACTCTAACAACTCCTCCATCATAATTGTTAAACTTTATGAACTTTTTCATATCTCCAGTCATATGATGTGAACAACCACTATCTATAATCCAATCATCTTTCTTTTCAACTTGGTAAACTAAGACTTTTTCTTCCTTAACATTAGTTTTAGAATTTTCTTCTTTAATTGCTACAAATCCTATTTCATCATTATTCTCATTATCACTTTCACTTAAAGTTCTTACAATACTAGCTTCAAGGTCTTCATCATTAGCATAATAACATTCCTTATATCTTTTAGGCTTGAAATTATTTATGTACTTCTTAACTCTCTTAGGACACTTAGATGCAAAATGACCATATTCTTGACAAGTCCAACATTTAAAAATTTTCTTATTGTCTAGTTATCTTTTCACAAGCAAGGAAATACCTTCTTCAATCTTCTTGTCTTCTTCATTTCTAGATCTGTTGTTGCTAGCATAATCTTCACTCACACTGATGCTTCTTGACAAAGTAGGATGAACACTAAGAGCAGTGAATGTTGTCTCCATTCTATGTAAGTCTCTTGATAATCTCAAGTTATCTCTGTTGCTTCCAATCTTCCAAGAAGAGTCTCTCTTGTAAAGTTTGTAGTACAAGGTATAACTTGTTCAATCATCTATATTGTCTGCTTAAATATAGGAGTCAATGTCCTTAGAATTTTCCATATCACTTCATTCTCTATCTTTGTTCCTCCATAATATTTTATCCCTGCAACAATTTCTGATAGTCTACCAATATAGCTTCTAACAAATTCATCTTCCAACATTCTTATATCTTCAAATGAACATATCCAATTATGTAATCTAACTCTTTTTGCATGTTCATCACCTTCAAAAGTAGAGTGCAAAGCTTTCCAAATTTCATGAGACTTTTTCAAACATTTTAGCTGACTGTATGCATTCTCCAGAAGTGCTGTCAAAATTGCTTCTCTTGCAAGTATGTTACACATGAATAGATCTCTCTCATCATTAGAGCATGTCTCAAGATCATCTTCTTCAATGATAGTCTTATCATTCTTTCTAGTCAACCAATAACCTGGTCCTAAACATAGTAGACGTGTCTTCATCTTTTCTTTCCAACTTTCAAAATTTACTCCATCAAACTTAGGGCTTTCTTTCTTGAAATTCACCATGGATCTCGTTAAGCTGTTAAACTTCTCTTTCAAGGACCTGCTGCTCTGATTCCAATTGTTAGAAATTAAAGTCCACCAAGATAACTGAGAGGGGGGGGTGAATCATTTATCAGATAATTATAATTTTATCATCTTCAACAACATTAAACTATATAAGCAATATAATTACCAACCATAGAAAGATATTCATACATAATTACACAATAAGACAAGATATGTTGACTAGGGAACCTCTTGATCAAAGAGTAAACTCCAGTTGGAATGATACTAATATGAATATTCCTTGTGAAAGGATGGACTTTGTTAGGAGTCTTATGAAATACATTCAGTACATATAAATCCCTGTTAGGAGATTTTGAATCCCTGTTAAAAGATTCTAACCCTGTTAAGAGTTATGGAAGACAGAAGGACCCACTGCCCAAACAACTTCAGGGTAAGATCACTAAACTCACTATCCAAATAATCTTTGCATTATTCAATAGAATAATATGTTACCTCTTCTCTGACTGTGCCAAACCGCACTCACTACTACATCATATCTCAATTTCAAATCTCTGTACTTCACATGTCTTCCTTCACAATACGCTTTCACAACTTCATAATCAATCACTCTCTCTATACAACAAGGAAAAAAATTCCTTCCTTTATACCACACTCAAATAATTACAAGCAAGTCGGCACACAATTACAAAATAAAAGATTCCACATGCTACACCAAAATTACATAAAATGGCCAGCTTCCAAATACAATAAATCTTCACTCGTGTGACTTCAAAGTTTGTGCTGTCATCCACATCACTATCAATGTTTCTCTAGCTTCCCTTTAACTACACAAAGCTAGATTCCATCCTGATTAGGATATATCATCTGCTTTCCAAAAACCACTACTTAGGAACACTGCCTGAATACTGCTTCCACCAAAATGCTCATAAGTTTCATGAATAAATGAATTATTATCTACGCTCTTAACCATAGACATATAACATATCAAAGAGTGTATCCTCAATGTCACATAGCTCCAACTACAATATCCCACATGCGCTGATTGAAACACTATCTGCTTCTCTGTAAGTCTTTGGTAAACATTGTGTTGACATCAATGACAATCATAGTCATGAATGCAACAAAAACTGCTATAGAATGGGTGCCAAACACTTTAGCATTCATTCCTAAAAAGTTATACATTTGTGATAAAGCATAAGAGTGGAGTCACTAACTAATTTGGTGATACATTAAGTAGAAGAAGATCTTTGATGACTGAGATGAAAATTGAAGTTCTTGGCTTTGATAACATCAGATATTCTTATGAATTTGATCCTAATTTTTCTAAGTCATGAAGAAAGTGCAAATCACCTATTCAATATCAACCGAGTAATAAATGGGAAGAATATTTCATTCAAGAAGGTATGTTGTTTAAAGGTATTCAGTTGTGTATAGTGAGAGGACCAATGAGAACTAATTTGATAAAGGATGTAAACATAGTAGCGGTTTGACTAGACATTTTGGTGTTGATAAAACATTGAATTTTCTTAAGGAGAAATACTTTTGGCCACAGTTGTATAAAGATGTTCAAAAATTTGAGAAAATTTGTGTAATTTGTCAAGTTGCAAAAAGAGTAAGCTAGAATACTAAATTGTATACACCGATTTTTGTTCCTGAGAAACCTTGGATTGATATTAGTGTGGATTTTGTTCTTGTTTTACCGAAGACAGTAAGAGGTAATGATTCTATATTTGTTGTTGTGGATAGATTTTCTAAAATGACACATTTTATACCTTGTAGAAAGACATCAGATGTAGTACATATAGAAGATCTTATCTTTAAAGAAATTTTCATATTGCATGGATTACCGAGGAGTATTATCTCTGACCGAGACAGTAAATTTGGTGGATACTTTTGGAAGACCCTCTGGATAAATTTTGGCACTGAGTTGAAATATAGTTCCACATTTCACCCATAGACCGTTGGACAGACAGAAGTTGTGAATAGAAGTTTGGGTAATCTTTTGAGATGTTTAGTTGGAGACACACCAAGTAATTGGGATTATGTATTGGAAAAACACTTTTTGAGATTATAAATGGCATACAACTGAGAGCTATATCAGATTTGAGCAATATTGTTGATGAAAGAAAGAGAAGTGCTAAAGGAGTAAAGTTTGCTGAGTACATGAAGTTATTGCATGAAGATGTAAAACACAAGCTCAAGAAAAGTAATAAAAAATATGAAGATAGAGTTGATAGATCAAGAAGACATAAGACTTTTACAGTTGGTGATGAAGTAATGGTTCATTTGAAGAAAGAAAAATTTCCTATTGGAACATATGGGAAGCTGAAAAATGAAGAAGTTTGGACCTTGTAAGATTTTGAAGAAATTTGACAGTGGAAATGCTTATGAGATTGAGCTACCTGATGACTTGGATATATCACCTACTTTAAATTTTTTTTTATTTTTATGAGTATTATGAGTCGCATGAAGAAATGACAATACTGAATGATTATCCTAAGAAACAGATAGAAGAAGTTGAGAATATTTTGGAGCAAAGAATTGGTAGAAGTACAAGAGAAAAATAGTATATGGAATATCTAGTAAAGTGGAAGAATACACCAATTGAACACAGTTCATGGATTTCATAATTTGAGTTGGATTTAGCTCAGATCATACATGTTTCATGATTCACAGAATCATTTTCAAACAACCCCAGGTGTCTGGTGCAGGAGCATCTCAGGTGTTGCTTGATTCCTTCTTTGACTGAGTTGGTTCGGTGTTGCTCTATTTCCTTAGTTTACTGGTGTTGATCAGTTATATCTCTGGCTCTTAGTGCATTTCCTTGGCTCTCGGTGATGCTTTTCTGGTGCTCGGTTATCCTTTCTTACCGAGTTGTTTGTTTTCTTTTCCTATTGAGGCCGACTATTATAATTAATTTTGGTCATAGATTTAATGATGGTATCTATCATTGGAAAGCATGTGGACCTAGATCTTGTCGTTCCTTCCATTGATGGTGGATCTAAAGGCTGACTTGTTCTGTAGCCTCTTGTATAAATGTAGTTATTTCATTAGAGTTTTGAGAGTTAGTTTATGTTGGCAAGTTGGCTATACTGATGTATATGACTTGATATTGTATACTAGGGAAAATATCTTCATAGAATTAAGGTTGAACAATAAATGAAATAGAAACTAAATAAACCACAATAGAGAAACTATTTAACAAATTAATGTTCAATTGAGCATCCTATGGCTCTCTATCAAAGAATGTTAATGAAAAGCTCTCAGCAAGCTTCCATTAATGACAGTCCTAGAATGAGAATGATAAAATAATCAAGCTAAAGCTAACAATTAGATCAAAGTAAATGCTAATTAATCTCTCAAATGCCTTTCTAAACTCAAATTGCAAGAGGTTCAATGCAATTCTCAGATGTGTGGTTGATAATTATGATGAATTTAGGCCTTCCTTTTATAGATTTTCCCAATGGTAGGGGGTGTAGTGTAGTTGACCATGATTAAACCTTGGTTGAGTCTTTGGTTCCACCCTTTGAAGACAATGCAAAGTTTGTGTCATCAAAGCTTGAGACAAGTAGACAAGATCAATGGAAAAGATTCTCTTTCACTTTGAGTGATTGAGATTGAATTTGGCTTGATCCATGTGAATGCCTTTTCTTAAATCTCATTGGTTGATTAAATTTCCTCCCTTTGTGGTTGTTGAGAATAATTGAGATTTATTAACTGATTTAATTGATTTATTTTAGCCATGTACCCCTTGATTGAGTTGAATTTGATTTAATCCAAAAATATACAATTAATTGATTTAATTGTACTTTGATTTGATTGCATTTGATTAAAACACTCTCAATTTTGATTTATCTCGAATTAAGACTTGATTTTAAATTGATTGGCTAATTATGCTTTGTGATTCAATTACTTCAATTTTGTCCTTGATTTTCTTTGATTTGACTTGATTTATCATTAAATTGTCTTTGTCCATTTTTAGGTGATTACAAATGCCCCTCTTTGAGTTGACATGTGAAGCATGTCAATTCAAAGAATACTCTGATTTTTCTTGATGATAGGTCTTGATTCAATGATGGTTGATCTCTGATATTCGTTTGATGTCTTTCAATGGTTGATCCTTGATTTTTGATATGAGATTGATGTAGATATGATCGATATGAAGCTCTTAATTGATGTGGTTTTGATGATCATTTTGATATTATTTTCATTCTTTGATTAATCCTTGATATGATGCTTGATCCTGATGAAAAATCCCGATATGATACCTAATTTGATGATTGATTTCAATGTGATACCACATTCATTTGATGTTGAAAAATTTCCTGATGAAAGCATTTGCTTTCATTTGATGATCGGTCTCTCGATTTTTGATGATACTACTACTGTTTGATATTTCCAATGGTATGCCCCCTTGAAAATGAAATAAAATTCAAATTGATTTGACCATTGATTGATTCTTGGATGATGTTGTTTGTTTTATAGTAATAAAGTTCAAATGTATAATGAATTTTATTTGAATTTCTCATTTTGATGTTATGTTCATTCGATTTCAAATGCCCTAGTTTCAATTATTCTGCTATTAAAATATGTTGATTAGGTCAAATTTGATGAAAAGGTACTTACTTAGGTCAAATTTACCTCTTATCAGGTCAAAAACCTATATAAAGGGGTCAAAATCCCTTTTCACTATTCATTTTCACCTTTCCATTTTGACTTTTACCCTCTCTGACTCTTTTGCCTTTTCACGATGTCTGTCCCTCTTCACAAGCATCGGTTTGAGAAATGTCACCGGTATCAACATCTATTTGGCTCAGGACCTCCGGTGAGTCCGTGTACCTCTTTGTTTTTCTCATTTGTGCATTTATTTCAAATTTTTTCCTAGTATTTAGCCCTTTTTTTCTCTTTTTTTTTTGAATGGGCGCTTTTGCCTGATTAAAGGGCACTTTTACCTTTGGAAGTGTGCTTCCACACTTTTAACGAGCACTTTCATGAAGTAATAGAGCACTTTTGCTTGTCAAACTAATGTCATTTCCTAATTTTGCAATATTATTGTGCGCTTTCACATATGTTTGGCACTTTTACAACTTTTAAGTGCACTTCCACTATAGATTTGAGCACTTTTGATTCTTTTGCTGCTTTTAAAACATTAACATGCACTTTCACACATTTAAGCTGTGCTTTTGATATTTTTCTCTTTTGCACCATGAAATAGCGCTTTTACTTTGAAAATTTTTGAATTTTGACCAAGTTGCAATTTTTTTCGACGTCTTCGATCAATTGATAAGTTAAGTTCCCTATCTTGATATTTTATAACAAGTTGTGATATGTTAGTTAGGAATCAGTCATAGTCTGAATGTCATTCGTCAATCTAGATTCCAATGATGGGTGATGATAAAATTTCCATTCTATTTGAGTAGAAACATGGAATTTGATTATGGTTTGATAGGTTTGTATAAATTTTTGATTGACTTAGGATAATCCAAATAATTTCTGATTTCAATTCTAATGTATTTGAACTTGCTTTTGTAGGAGGATCTTGGGTCTTTACGTATTGGTGGTGCGTATCCTTTGTTGTGGGATATGATACCTGATTTGAGTGCTGTCGACCATCATCACATTGCTCGGTGTGGCTTATCTTTTCTTCTATATCTTCCTCAATTCTGAGTGAATCAGGGTCTAATCACTGCTATGGCTGAGCATTGGAAATCAGACCATAACACCTTCCATCTTCCCATGGGGGAGATGATGATTACACCTAAGGACGTCTATCACATTCTATGGTTGCCTACTCAAGGCAAGCTTGTCTACTATGATACTGTTGATGAGTCTTCGGTGATGCTTCCATTGGTGATCGACATATCCAGTGGGCTCAATTCATTTCATTCCCTATGTTACTAGTAGTTCTAGGTACTTTGATCAGTGGTTTCTTACTTCTTGATAGGTGTGTGTTAGTCCATTTTTTGGTTCATGCAAAAATCTGAGGAAAATGGCCTTTTCCCTGCAAGCTTTGTTAAGTTCTCTTGCTCGACCTCTAGTCATAGTTTTATCTTGCAAGGAAAATCCATAATGTTTCATGGTGTGTGCCCTTAGCCCTATGTGCTTCAATGTGTCACCTTGCTCTAGTCTAGATCTCATAAGCTAAATTGCAAAATCCAGAAACATATTCAAGTTTTGAGGTCTGTAGGAAACAATTTCAAAATCTGCCTAAGTGTCGAAAATTCATAATGTTTTTGAAAATCCATGATGTTTTTGATTTGTGTGAAAACCTTCATTGTTTTTGACCTTGTGCCTTCCAACTTTTGTGCACTTATCTTTTGGTGTCAAAAACCTTGTGTGTTTTTGATCTTTTCCCTCAAAAACCCTATATGTTTTTGACCTCATAGTTTCCTATTTGCCAACGTTTCCTATGTGCGTAGGTCCAACTGGATGGTGAATCCCATTTCTTCTCAATTTCCTAGTGTGGTTTAAATTCAAACAAGATTGGTGGTTGTCATATGTTCACATGGTAAAGATGCACAATGTTTAACCTTTACACTTTTGCGACAGGCCGTTGGATTTTCTTGTATGGGCATGAAGTGGGTCCAGGTCTGCAGGCTCTTCTTGATTGGTTGTCACATGGCCGCATGTTAGACTTTTTTGACATGCGATCATGCGACCACTTGCCACCTGTCCATGTGGGTCCCAGTTCTGAGTGATGTTTAGCTTCCTAGTGGTATACTTTTCCTTAGTTGCACAAGTGTGATGGATGGTGGGACCTAGTTTTCAGATGAGTCAGAGGATCATGACATGTCAAAGCATCAACATTTGTCGTTAAAGTGTGAAGGATTTGTCAGGGCTATGTGAAGTTGTGCCAGCCATCTGATCTTCTTTTTGTTCGGTGCTTTGTTGTGGGTCCGATGACAGGTCAGGCCATCCTGGCATATTTTGGTTGGATGTGTCAGGGACAGGTGGAGAAATGATAGTGTGACTATGCAAGGAGTTGGTTGTGGGGCCGCTATTAGAGAGTTTGTGATGAGGATGCAATCTAATAGCTGGTGTAAGTTCTCATATGTTTTGTCAAAGCTATGAGATCTTACACCCGCCGTCCATTCTAAGGCTTATGATGGGTGGGTCCTGTGTTAGTGACCAAGTGGATACAATGAATAGCATGGTGACAGGTGGCAATCTTGTTGCCTTGTCATGTGATCGCAAGGGCCATCTTTTGGCCATGCGATCATGTGACAAGGGTGCCACGTTGTGTTGGGGCCCGATGGTAGGTGGTGACATGCTGAGTTTTGATTGGTTGCCGATGTACCGAGGTGGCAAGGGGTTTCCAGTGGGACCTGTCTGCTCGATGGTGAATGCTGGCGGTTAGTCACATGTTCACATAACCTTTTTCAAGGCTATGCAATCATCTAACTAGCATTTTGTGTTAACTCATGATAGCGGTGATTATGCGGCAAGGTAGAAGGGTGACGTGGAGGCTTGTTGCATAGCCCTTTTCTTGGCTATGCTATCATGTGACAACTCTTTGGACGTCGCAGTTGCGAAATTAAAGGTGGGTCTATGGTGCCCGTATTGCCGAGATGTTTGATTTTGATTGGCTGCTTGCTGGTGAGGTGGTCGAAGACTTTTCAAAGGGGCCCGTGATTGTTGTGGATTAAATGCTGATCGGTCGATTTGCTGGGAAGAGGAAGAGATATATGGTGGTGTTTTAAAATTTTCCAGCTAGCCGTTGGCACCTGATTTTACATGTGATTGCAGGGTTTTTTGTAGAGGATTTCCTGCAACCTGGAGGTACCAAAATTGAATGCTTTAGTGGCCAGATTTGACTGGTTTGGTGGTAGTTGCATGTTACGGCTTGATCCCTATCTTGTCTGTGTTAACTCCTTGGTGGGGTTAGGTGTTTTTGAATTTTTGAGTTTGAAATGATCATTGTGCTTGCATTTTAACCCTAGTATAAAGGGATTTTTGTGATCATTTTTTGAATTATTGGGAGTTAGGTATTCAAACTTTTGGGTTGTGAGTCCTCTTCTCAGTCTGAATTGTAATGACTTGTCTTGATTTTTTTGGACAATTGAAAGAAAGTTGCAAGTTTAAGCTATAGTTTGCAAGCAGGGTTCCTTTGGATGGATTGTATACACTTGAGGATTCTTCATACTTAATGTAGGAACTTGATTCTTGTCTCTCCTTTGTGTCAACATAGATAAATTTTGAACTTTCTAGTTCATTGCATAACCAGTTTATGTATATGCCTTCATTCTTGAGTTCTAATCTAGGATTAGATGAAATGATGCTCTAGATGGGATATAGATTTATCTTTTGTCTATGTAAGGATACTTTGTAAGTAGTAAAGGAGATTGTAAATGTGTTTATGGCATTGAATCTCAGATATATTCTAGTGTGTGTGTGTAGTCTGTCTAAGAAACCTTGCCCAATGGATTAGGCACTAACCTAGATAAGTATTTCCTTGCTGACATATCTTGATTGAGGTTGTTATGATTCAAATTCATAAATTAAGAACCATCCTTAAGTTTTCAGTATTTGGTTGTGTAAGGTTCCACCCCATAGTAATGGAGAGTCAATGAGTGTGTGGTTAACACTTAGTACTTTCTTACTATCCTATTATCTATTATTCAAACCTAGTTCCTGGTGTATGAAGTATATTTTATACTAGGTTAGGTGCACCCATCTTGGTTTTGCAGAGCTAGAAGCAGAAAAGGGAATATTAAGTCCCTATAGTTGGTCCAGTTGCCTTGCAGAGCTCCCACACTTGGAACTAAACATTTATAATATCAGTCTCAAGGTACATTGGCAGCCTATTAGAGCATAAGCATCATTTTGGACACCAACAAGATGGAGACTCTGCTAGGGAAGTGTTATACATGTTCATCCTAACTAGTAGGTCATCATTGGAAGAACCAGGGTTGTTCTTGTCCCTTGTCTCTCTAACTCATTTGAGTATTTCTAGAGTGAAGAAACTATATTATGGTATTCCCAATACACTTGGGTGGTGACTCAAACATCTCTAAAGCAGTGCTAGTTAGTATTTATTTTGCAAGATGAGTTATAGAGCTACTAGGTCTCAGAGAAAGGAGCATCCTGAAGATATAATGGAAGAAGGCATTCCAAGCACTTCTAGGCCTAGTCAAACAAGGGGAGGAAAGAAGAGAAGAGGTGTTTCTCATACTTGGAGAAACAAGAAAGATACTAGACAAGAAACCCAAGCCAGGCCTAGTTAAGAAGAAAATAATTCAGAATATGAAGAGGTTGTTGATTTGGGATTGAACCAATATGAGGATGAAACTCAAGTGGGAGATGATGACTCTGAGACCACTCTCCTTGAATCAGAAGATTTCTTTGAGGAGGTCTATGAACTAGAAAGAAGAGTTCAAGAATAGCTTGCCATTAGGCAGTAAAGAGAAAAGGACAAAAAAGATAAAGTAAGACAAGCCATGATAAGGGATGGTCAGCTAAAGAGGCAGTTGCTGGATTTGGAGGCAATTAATTTTGTCCTAGAGATTGAAAGAGTAAATGAATAGCCTATTGCTCAAAAAATATGTGAAGAAACCAGACCAAGAGATAAAGGCAAACAGAAGGCTATTGGGATTCAAATCAGTGAACAAGTTATTGTGGATAGGACATCAGATCCAAGACTGAGATTAGATTCAGATTTGGAGATAGCTAGAAGGAAGAAAGAAATATTGGATAAAGAACTAGAGAAAGCAGAGTTGGAGGCTTCTGCTACAGAAATTAAAAAAAAGATTGATTTTCTCAAGCATACTTCAAGACCTTCAAATGTTGCTGCTTCCTTTTTAGGACAAGGTGGAAATCATGGTAACAATGTAGTTCAAGCAAATGGTGTACCGGGTGCCGCTAGAGTTCCTGATGGTTCAAACACAAGGACATCTACATCTCAAGGAATGGATCCACTACATGGAGCTCCTATTCATGAAAGGTACAAACAACTTGTCTTCTTTGGTATTCCTAGTTATCCTAATGTAATCCCTGATGAAATTAGAAAGAAGCTTCCTAAATTTACTGGAAATAATGTCATCACATGTGAAGAACATCTAAAAAATTTCATAGATGTAATAGATGATTATAATGTAGAGCCTGATGATGCTATAATGAAGCTATTTGTACAATCCCTTATTAAGGATGCTAGGGATTGGTTTAGAGGATTACCCCATGCTAGTATAGGATCATGGAATGAATTTAAAAACTATTTCAAGGAACACTATGGTGATAAGACTAATGAGGGTTTTATCCTAAATGAATTCAATAACATAAAGAAGAATTAGAATGAAGAGGTCCTTGAATTTAATATAAGATTCCAAAAGACTATGCATCGGCTCTTACAGGTTATCAGACTAGATGATAGGGTATGTCTTGTGACATACTTGAATGCCTTTGATGCAAAAATGGGATACCTCTTGAGGGACAAGAACCCTAGAAATCTTGGGGAAGCTTACAAATTGGCCATTAACATAGAGAGCAATAGAAGAATATCAAGAAAGATAGGAAGAAGAGATGATTGTAGGCCTCAAATGCAGAGTAAGAAAGAAATGGGAAGGTCTGCTGACTCTAAACCGAAAGAGGATGACAATCTAAAACAAATTTTAAAGGCTTTGAAAGGTTTAAAGCCTGGTGAAAAGGGAAATAATAGAGCTATGACTATGGAGAAGTCAGCCCCAAACAATTTTAGCAGAGAGCCAAGAATGCAAAATTACCCTTACAACACTCAGTGGAAAGATGGCAAGCCCATTTTCCCAACCAAGAAAGAAAGACCTGATGGAAGGATCCTTGATCCCTTGCATAGAAATTCAATAAATATGACTGAAGATATCCCATGGTGTACTTTTTGTCAGTCTCCTCATGACCCTGAGCATTGTGTCATTGCTTTAAACTTACAAGAGAATCAAGAACAAGAGGAACAATATGACAAGAGTGGTTTTGGAATGACTTCTGCACATGTAGAGGATGAGAATGATTTTGATGAAGAAGATGAAGAGTTTGATGATGTTAGATGTGGTATTGTGAGGGGTGAGGAGCAAGTTTCTTTAAGAAGACCATCAGATGAAGAAATTGCTCAGATCACTGCAGACATGGTTACTCAAACTAGAAGCAATTATAACTTGAGGAATAGGATAGTTGGAAATGCAACTGGTAAGCCAGGCAGTATGTTTATCAAGGAAATAGAAAATGGTACACAACAACATGAAGAAAAGGGCAGGGGTGCCGATGATACTAACCAAGTGAAGGTAAAAAGGAAAATTGTACCTATTGCAGCACCTAAGAATAAAGAAAATACAACAGAGGTAGTTGTTCCCATTCCTCAGAAGGGAGAGGAATCTCCTCTAAAAGACAAATCTAGTTTCACAAAGGATAAAGTTGTCACTGTCTTTGAAGAAGACATGAACAACCAAAAGTATGTTCCAATTGATATGTCCAAATTGCTTTCACAGATCACTGTCAAGGTTCCACTTTTGGAAATGATGAGAATAGAAGAACATAAGGTCAAGGCCTTGAGTTGGGTAAATGGTGTTTCTTTTGTAGGAATCTAGGAGGTGAATAGAAATGACAAACATGTGGCTTCCTTGGAAGACACACCTGATAGTAAGAGTGAAGAAATTGTTTCTAAGATTCCTCAAATCTTCTTGGATACAAATATTGTAAATAATGCATTAGGGAGAGTTGATCCTTTCTTTTTGTCCCTTGTAATTGGTGGTAAAGTATTGAAGAATTGCATGATCAATTCTGGAGCATCAAACATTGTCATGCCTGCAGAGATCATGAAATCATTAGGACTAAAGGTTGATACACCTCACGGGAGATGCCAAGCTATGGACTCAAGAGAAGTGCCAGTTATTGGTACCATCAAGGCTTTGCCTTATAAACTAGCTGCATTTCCTAACAAACAGTTGACTGTGAGTGTTCTTGTAGTTGACATTCCTCCTCAATATGGAATGTTGTTATCTAGAAAGTGGAGTGCCTCCATGGGAGGAAGTATTCAATGTGACTTTTCCTTTGCCACTTTTGACATTGAAGGAGAGAGTGTGAGGGTGTCAAAGGAAGCTAGGACTCTACATATGATTGAGGAAAATGAAAAGGATAGCATGAATTGTTTTGTTGACACTGACATTGGCTCATTCCAAGTCCAAAGAAATGAGATGCAGGAGAAGGTCAGGCCTATCCTTTTGGCTGATGATGAGAGTAACATGGCAGAGGGTAGTGTCTTGTGGACATTATATTTTGATGGAGCAAGTTCTAGAGAGGGTGCTAGAGCAGGAGTGTTATTGGTGTCCCCAAGTGGTAAGACTTTTAAGTTTTCTTTCACTCTCTTGTTTCCTTGCACAAACAATGTCGTAGAATATGAGGCCCTATTGATTGGTTTGAGACAAGCATCAAAACATGAGATTAAACATCTTAGGGTGATTGGTGATTTTGAGTTAATAGTTTCTCAGATTAGATCAAAGTATGCATCTAAGAATCAAAGGTTGAAACAATATAGAAATGCTATATGGGATGAAATTGAGGGTTTCAGTGTCTTTGGTATTGATTGGGTGGATAGAAGCCAAAATAGGATGGCAGATTTACTAGCAAACATAGCCTTAAGGCCAGAGGATGTTACCTTTGTAGGGATATCTAGAATTGAGTGTAAGTCTAGGCCTTCTATCCCAAATAATGTTGAGAATTGGCAAGTATTTTTTGATGATCGGGATATATTGAGATTCTTGTAGTGTGAATCTCATTTTGATGGTCAGGAAATGGATTTTAGCACCTATGTTGACATCAAAGATGGAAAAGAAAGTGTTCTTGGGAAGAAAGTTTTGCAACTAAATTCAAATAGCATCCCTAGGGGATTGGTTTCCCTTGAAAGGACATTTGATGATAAGGAGAGGGCTTGTGTTGCTAGAATTGTTGACAAGAAAAATGATTTGGAGGAAGTGAATCTAGGCACAAGCCAAGAACCAAAAATTATTTACATAGGTAAATGCTTATCTCAAAGAACTAGAAGAAATTTGATTGATCTTCTCAAAAAATTTAGACATGTTTGTGCATGGTCTTATGTTGATTTGAAGGCATGTAGAGAATATCTCTTTCAACATGAGATACCATTAAAGGAAGGAACTAAACCTTTTAGGTAGAAATTAAGGCCTGTGAACCCTACTTTGGCACCAAAAATGCAAGATGAACTTAAAAAGATGATGGATGCTGGCATTATCAAGCCTGTCAAACATTCTACTTGGGTGTCAAATTTGGTTCCAGTTAGAAAAAAGAATGGTGACATTAGGTTATGTGTTGATTTTAGGAATTTGAATGTCAATTCTTTAAAGGATAATTATGGTATGCCTAACATGGAAAATATGTTGCAAAGGGTTACTGGATCAGAGTCAATGTCCATGATGGATGGCTTCTCTAGATATAATCAAGTCATGGTCAATGAGTCAAAATGATTTAAGACTGCATTCACTACTCCTTGGGGAACATATGTTTATGGTAGAATGCCATTTGGTCTGACAAATGCAGGAGCTACTTTCTAGAGAGCTATGGACGTGGCCTTTGCTGACTTCATAAATAAGTTTTTAGTGGTAAATTAGGATGCTCTCATGGCATATTCAGAGAAGGACGATTAGCATTGTGAACATCTTGAAAAGATCTTTATCAGAGCTCTGGAGTATGGAAACTCTTTAAATCCAAAGAAGTGTTCTTTTGGTGTTGTGGAAGGCAAGCTCTTAGGACACATTATGTCTAAGGATGGAGTAAGAATTGATCCTGAAAGGGTTACAACAATAGACAAGCTCTCACTGCCAAGGAATGTTAAAGGAGTAGAGTCTTTCTTTGGGCAAGTAAATTTTCTAAGAAGATTTGTTACAAATTTTGCAAAAATTTGTATTCCTATCTCTAGGATGTTGAAAAAGGATGCAAAGATAGAGTGGAATGAAGAAGCAGATAAGTCTTTCAGAAGTATCAAATAGGCCATTAAAGATGCCCTTGTTTTGAGGACCCTTGATTATGGTAAGCCCATGTAGATTTTCTCTTTTGCTTCTTATCATACGGTTGCAATAGTTTTATTGCAAAAGAACTCAGATGGATATGATCAACCCATATCATTTTTTAGCAAGTCTTTACATGTAGTAGAATTGAAATATGATATCACTGAGAAATAGGCTTATGCCCTAGTCAAAGCAGTCAAGGCTTTTAGGTGTTATCTTGTGGGAGCCAATGTGGTTGCTTATGTTCCTAGTGCTGTTGTTAAGGATATTTTGGTGCAACAAGAGGTATTAGGAAAAAGATGTAGATGGATCAACAAGATCCAAGAATTTAATATTGATATCCAGATTACAAAATTGGTGAGAGGCCTAGGTCTTGCAAAGTTGATGGCACAAAGTAATCTGGTTGCAAATCATGTGAACATGTTAGAGGAGGAAGAGAGGGCATATATTTGTGATATGGATTATTGTGATTGGTATAAAAGATGTCATCAATTACTTGTAGAAGTTGGTCCTTCCCCCTGACATGAATGAGAATAAGAGGAGGACTGTCAAGTTATGATTAGCAAGGTATGCCATTATACATGGTGAGTTGTGGTGGAGAAGTAGTGAAGGAGTATTGCTAAAATGTGTTGATCATGAAAGATCTAAGACTCTGCTAGAGGAAATGCATCAAGGTGTATGTGGAGGACACTATATGGCAAATACCACAGCCCACAAGATCCTTAGATCTAGATTTTGGTGGCCTACAATTTTTAAAGATACACATCAGTTTGTGAGGAAGTGTGATGCATGCCAAAGATTTGCAGGAAGGATGAAATTCAATGGGAATTTGCCACTCAGACCTGTTTCAGTTCAGGCTCCTTTCCAAAAGTGGGGTATTGATTTCATTGGTGAGATTCCAAACAAGTCTAGTGGTGGACATTCATACATACTAGTGGCAACAGACTATTTTACCAAGTGGGTTGAAGCTATCCCTACTAGGAGGGCTACTAGTAAAGTGGTAACTGATTTTATAATGTAGAATATCCTCACTAGATTTGGTTGCCCAGAGACAATTGTGGTTGATAATGCAATGTAATTTAGATCACAGGAGTCTGGTGATTTTTGTTAGCAATATGGGATACACATTTCATTTTCTTCCCCATATCATCCATAAGGAAATGGCCAGGCTGAATCCAGTAATAAAAGCCTTGTTAAGATTCTCAAGAGGGTGTTGGATAGAAATAAGAAAGCTTGGGACTCAAAGTTATGGTGGGCATTGTGGGCTGATAGAGTAACTATAAAGAAAGCCATAGGTGGTGCCCCTTTTGACCTAGTTTATGGAATAAGTGCTAGATTACCTCAGAATAATTTGTTGCAAATGTACAGGTTCATCTAGGCATATGATGAAGATTTGAATGATGAGATGATAATGAGAATGGATGAATTGATCCAGTTGGAGGAAGTAAGAAGGGATGTACATGAGAGAAATGAGACATTGTAGAGGCAGTGTAAAAATTTGTTTGATAAGAGGACAACTCAAAGAAGTTTTGAAATTGATGATCTGGTCCTGATGTGGAATGCAAGGTTGGAAGATAAGGGAAGGCATGGAAAGTTTGATCCTATTTGGTTGGGCCCTTATCTTATTGAGGGAAAGTGGGGAATAGATTCATATATCTGAAAGGATTTAATTGGTGGTACTTTGGAATTGCCTGTTCATGGACAATTCTTAAAGTTTTACTTCTCTTGAAGTATCTCTTCCATGAACAATAGTTTAGGTTCCCTTGTTTTTGTCTGCTCTGTGTATTTGAGTCAATTTGTTTTTAGTTGGTCTGCTCTCCTAGTGATTCTAAATTCTTTCCATGCCTGCAAGAGACATGCATCCCCTAGTATGAGCCACTGTTAGTCCATTTTTTGGTTCATGCAAAAATCCCAGGAAAATGGCCTTTTCCCTGCAAGCTTTGTTAAGTTGTCCTGCTCGACCTGCAGTCATAGTTTTATCTTGTGAGGAAAATCCATAATGTTTCATGGTGTGTGCCCTTAGCCCTATGTGCTTCAATGTGTCACCTTGCTCCAATCTAGATCACATAAGCTAAATTGCAAAATCCAGAAACATATTCAAGTTTTGAGGTCTGCAGGAAACAATTTGAAAATCTGCCTAAGTGTCGAAAACCCACAATGTTTTTGAAAATACATGATGTTTTTGGTCTGTGTGAAAACCTTCATTATTTTTGACCTTGTGCCTTCCATCTTTTGTGTGCTTATCTTTTGGCTTCAGAAACCTTGTGTGTTTTTTATCTTTTCCATCAAAAACCTTGTGTGTTTTCGACCTCATAGTTTCCTATTTGCCAGCGTTTCCTATGTGCGCAGGTCTGACTGGATGGTGGGTCCTAGTTCTTCTCAATTGCCTGGTGTGGTTAAAATTTGGACAAGATCGATGGTTGTCATATGTTGGCATGGTAAAGATGCACAATGTTTAACCTTTACGCTTTTGCGATAGGCCGTTGGATTTTTTTGTATGGGCATGAAGTGGGTCCAGGTCTACAGGCTCTTCTTGATTGGTTGTTACATGGCTGCATGTTAGACTTTTCTGACATGTGATCATGCGACCGCTTGCCACCTATCCATGTGGGTCCTAGTTCTGAGTGATGTTTAGCTGCCTAGCGGTATACTTTACCTTAGTTGCACAAGTGCGATGGATGGTGGGACCTAGTTTCCGGATGAGTCAGAGGATCCTGATATGTCAGAGCATCAAAATTTGTCATTAAAGCATGAAGGATTTGTTAGAGCTATGCGAAGTTGCACCAGCCGTTCGATCTTCTTTTTGTTCGATGCTTTGTTGTGGGTCTGATGATAGGCTAGGCCATCCTGGTGTATTTTGGTTGGATGTGTTAGGGACAGGTGGAGAAATGACAGTGTGACTAAATGAGGAGTTAGTTGTGGGGCCGCTATCAGAGAGTTTGTGATGAGGACATGATCTAATGGCTGGCGTAAGTTCTCATATGTTTTGTCAGAGCTATGAGATCTTATGCCCACCGTCCATTCTAAGGCTTATGATGGGTGGGTCCTATGTTAGTGACTAGGTAGATACAATGAATAGTGTGGTGACAGGTGGTAGTCTTGTTGCCTTGTCACGTGATTGCAAGGGCCATCTTTTGGCCATGAAATCATGTGACAAGGGTGCCACGTTGTGTTGGGCCCTGATGGTAGGTGGTGACATGCTAAGTTCTAGTTGGTTGCCGATGTACCAAGGTGGCAAGGGGTTTGCGGTGGGACCTGTCTGCTCGATGGTGAATGCTGGTAGTTAGTTGCATGTTCACATAGCCTTTTTCAAGGCTATGCAATCATGTGACTAGAATTTTGTGTTAACTCATGGCAGCGGCGATTATGCAGCAAGGTAGAACGGTGACATGGAGGCTTGTCGCATAGCCCTTTTCCTGGCTATGCGATCATGCGACAACTCTTTGGATGTCGTGGCTATGGAATTAAAGGTGGGTCTGTGGTTCCCGTATTGCCGAGATGTTTGATTTTGATTGGCTACTTGCTGGTGAGGTGGTTGAAGACTTTTCAAAGGGGCCCATGACTGTTGTGGATTAAATTTGCTGGGAAGAGGAAGAGATCTACGGTGGTGTTTTAAAATTTGCCAGCTAGCCGTTGGCACCCGATTTCACATGTGATTGCAGGGTTTTTTGCAGAGGATTTCCTATGACTTGGAGTTACCAAAATTGAATGCTTTAGTGGCTAGATTTGACTAGTTTGGTGGCACTTGCATGATGCAGCTTGATCCCTATCTTGTCTGTGTTAACTCCTCGGTGGGGTTAGGTGTTTTTGAATTTTTGAGTTTGAAATGATCATTATGCTTGCATTGTAACCCTGGTATAAAGGGATTTTGTGATCATTTTTTGAATTATTGGGAGTTAGGTATTCAAACTTTTGGGTTGTGAGTCCTCTTCTCAGTCTGAATTGTAGTGACTTGTCTTGATTTTTTTTGACAATTGAAAGAAAGTTGCAGGTTTAAGCTATAGTTTGCAAGCAGGGTTCCATTGGATGGATTGTATACACTTGAGGATTATTCATACTTAATGCAGGCACTTGATTCTTGTCTCTCCTTTGTGTCAACATAGATAAATTTTGAACTTTCTAGTTCATTGCATAACTAGTTTATGTATATGCCTTCATTCTTGTGTTCTAATCCAGGATTAGATGAAATGATGCTCTAGATGGGACATAGATTTATCTTTTGTCTATGTAAGGATACTTTGTAAGTAGTAAAGGAGATTGTAAATGTGTTTATGGCTTTGAATCTCAGATAAATTCTAGTGTGTGTGTGTAGTTTGTCTAAGAAACCTTGCCCAATGGATGAGGCACTGGCCTAGATAAGTATTTCCTTGCTGACATATCCTGATTGAGGTTGTTATGATTCAAATTCATAAATTAAGAATCATCCTTAAGTTTTCAGTATTTGGTTGTGTAAGGTTCCACCCCATAGTAATGGAGAGTCAATGAGTGTGTGGTTAACACTTAGTACTTTCTTACTATCCTATTATCTGTTATTGAAACCTAGTTCTTGGTGTATGAAGTATATTTTATACTAGGTTAGGTGCACCTACCTTGGTTTTGTAGAGCCAAAAGTAGAAGAGGGCATATTACGTCCCTATAGTTGGTCTAGCTACCTTGCAGAGCTCCCACACTTGGAACTAACCATTCCTAATATCAATCTCAAGGTACATTGGCAGCCTATTAGAGCATAAGTGTCATTTTGGACACCAACAGTGTGGACATGGGTTTGTTGTTGGGTGAGGTCCTATCTTGGAGGATTTGATGGTAGAGCCTCATCAGTTCAACTGGGGTTCTTGTGTGTTGGCATAGTTGTATCATGAGTTACACACTATCGTATATAGACATTCTACTACTTTTACTGTTGGAGCCATCTTATTATAGATTTGGACTTGGGAGCCTATCCCCGTGTCACATCCTGTGATTGCATGAGATTGTCAACCAGGTTGGCCTTTTGCATGGATGTATAGTGGTATTATTATCCAGACCCACATGGGTAAGCTAGATTACTGGCAACGTCAGATTGATGACCTGGATACCATCATGTGGAGACCTTATCTCAAATCTGAGGCTTGGCTAGAGGATGATGGTGAGCTTCCTTACATGTTCTATCCTTGTTGGATGATTGGTCATTCCACATTTTTTATTGAGAGATTATGCTTTCATTGTGTATTTTATTAGTATGGGCATGTCTAGGATATGCCACAGGGCATAGCTATGTATGCTCATGTGCAGGCTGAGAGGTCATTGTGGGCTCTTGTGTAGATTACGGGATAGTTATACAAGAGATATGAGAGATTGGGTATCATCCTTGGGCTCCTAGGTTACATATCATGGATGTGGGTATTACTAATGAGTATGGTGCCTGGTTACATCGGTATCCTTTTCCCAAGTTTACAGATCCTGCCGATAGGATTCCCACCATTGAGGAGTTATCAGATGAGGATGACGGTGCTGGTGGAGATGGGGGTAATGATGATGATGATGATGATGGGGGTGGTTGTGGTAGGATCAGGGGTCAACATGGATGACAGGGTCATCATAGAGCTAGAGTAGGTAGAGTACAGATGCCAGTGTTACCTGCTACTCCTATTCCTCCTAGGGGTGGTGATCAGGATAGAGGTGGACAGGTTGATAGGATTTTGTATCAAGTTTCCATAGATCCTACATAGAGGCCTCAAGCTATACATCAGAGAAATGTTGATGTAGATATAGCATAGGTTTTACTTGATCAGGCATAAGGTCCTCCTGCTCAACAAGTTGTTCCTCTTATTATTCATGCCATTGTTCGTTAGGCTCCTACAGCTAAGGCACATGCTTCCATCTCGATGCCTTCATCTTCTTCACATCCATCTTCTTCTCAGTTTGTCCCATCATTGGGTGATCCATCTTCTTCATCAATGTCATCTACTTCAATTCCACTTGCACTATCTTCTGCAACTCAGGGTCATGCCCCAGCCTCAGCATCAGATGTTGCTTCTTTGTAGACCCAGATATCATCTATTTAGTAGTAGGTTTCATAGATCAATGCCATGATGCAGACCTTCATGGCTACTATGAGTCAGCATGGATTACAAGCTAGTTTGAGCTGACCTCCTGATAGTGCTCCTAATTGTAATGGTACTGATGGTGTGGGTGACTGTATTAGTTGATTTATTATGAGCTATTGTCATTGTTTTCTTTGTATTTTGATGTTACATTCTATTGCTATGATCGAGATATTGGACCCTTGATGTATCATTTTTGATCAATTTGATGTTGTTGATGTTGATACTTTGATAGCTAATGGACATTTGATCTTTTAGATATTGCTTTTATGATGATGTTATAGACTTTGATCTCTCTTGTTCATTTATGATGATACCATGGACTGTGATACTTTCTTTGATAGATTTGACTATATATGATGTCATTATGTGTTGGATCTCCTTTTCAATTGTTTTGTATGATATGCAGCTCTATGTGATTCTATATTCTATATGCTTTGTTTTATGCTTTTCAGAATGCAATCTTCATATGTATGCATATGTCCTAATGATGACTAAATTATTGTCTTATGTATGACATAGAATAGATGAATGTAATGTGAAATGATTTAATGATAATGATATTGATGTATGTATGTAATGAATGTTACATGTATAATGAATCTAATGAATGCATTTCTTTCGATATGTAAATGTGATGAATCCATGGATGTTTTATGAGCTTTCAATAATATATTTAATATGGATGAATGGTTCTATCATGTATGATGTGCATTTTATGTTGGATGGTCTTAATGAATGCAATGAATGATATATAGCTAATGCAATGCACTTTAAATGAGATGAATTCAATCTAATGATTCTAATGAACTTTCAAATGTATGTCATCTAATGATAATGATGAACTTTAAATGGATGAACTTAATGATAGTGATGGATTTAATGCAATGTACTTAATAATTCAAATGTTAGACACATCTAAATCAAGACTTAATGATAATGATTTAATCAATGCAAGTGACCTAATGAAATGCACTTTGTTTTTGATTTCCAACACATTCGATCCTATATAGTTGGTTTTTTATGATCTCTTGATTTTTGATTAACATACACCCCCCTTTTCATTTCCCCTTGCAAATTAAGCTAAGAAAGGAAAAACAATATATACAATGCACTTAATCTAAGATGAATGCAGCTAATTGTCATTATTCAAAATTTGGAGCTTATAATCATCATTGAGCATTTTTGGAATCCCATTTTAGTACAACCATCACTAGTTAAACTATGATGATATGAATACTTTTTGCACCTCTTTGTTTTCTTTCCCATCTCTCTTCAGTATGACTATCATTGATTGAAGCCAATCATGAGAGTGCGAATACTGATTTTATCAGATTCTATGTTTCAAGTGGATGTTGGTATTATGATATTGAAAATCAAAACAGCCAAGGTATCCTTTTGCGTAAAAAGGAAAAAATCTCAATTTTATCCTATGTACAAATCCTCGATGATTCTTTGATGATTACGTCCTTAGATAAATAATACGTGATTTTAAACTTTGATTTTAAGATAGTCATTCAAAAATCAAGAAAATATCATCCTTTCATCATAGCTTGTCTAGTCTAAAACTTTCATCGATTCGCTAGAAAAACATGATTTCATCAATTGAGTCAACACATAGAAAAATTTCTTGCAATGTTTTTCAAATCCATACTTCAAGTGTAGTTCCATCCATTTCATACTTTTAATCCTGATAAAGGTAAGGTCATGTAAGATCTTGGATCAAATTTTGCATTTAGGTTCAAATTGGATTAGAATGTAGATTTGATTAAGTGTTCCTCTTCTGAGTTTGATGAATTGATTCTCTGATTGAATAAAGCTTGCTTTGATGAATCCTTTCTCCTTTTGAGTAGATTACCCCCAATTTGAGATAATTTCATTTGTGGGACTTAGGACAATTTTTAGATTAGGTGACCAAAATTTTGAGGTACTCGTAAATGCAACTCTGGGGTTTTATTATGCAATATATACAAATGTTGGCGAATGCAATAGTTACAAGATGAACTTCTAGGTGTGCAACTGACTTGGACTTTCAATGGTGCCTATTTACCAAATTTTCACCGATTGAATAGATCTAGCTCTTTTTTCTATTTTTAAAGCTTTTTCTCTTTTTTTTGCTACCAAGGTGCCTATTTGCTAGGTTTTCACCAAGGCACTTTTCTTCTTTTTTGATTTTTTTTTGTATTTTCTTTTATTAATTTTTTTTCATATCATCAAGGCACCTATTTTCTATGTTTTCACCAAGACAACATCTTTTTGAGGATCATATATGAATTTTTTTACTTTCTTCATGCTCAATTTTCCACTATTTTTTATCTTTTCTGCTTTTCAAATGTTTTTGGTATTTTTAGGATCTCTTTTAATTATGTACAATAAATATGATGATCCTCATCTGATACTCTTTATACTCTTTCATCTACCTCATGTATAGAACCTCTTTAGATGTATACTATTGATAGGCTCTTGTAGTTCTTCGCTATCATAATCTGCTAGTTTGTAGGTGCCGGTCCCAAAGTTTTCAACAATGATAAATGGTCCTAACCAATTTTCTTCCTATTTTCCTTTCTTTTCTCATTCTCCTTGATTCTTTGGATTTTCTCACAAAACTAGCTCACCTATTTTAAATGTTCTTGGTTTGATGTGCTTATTGTAATCCCTTGACATTCTATTTCGGTACACCTTCAAATGATCAAATGCTTTCTTTTGTTTCTCATCTAAGAGTTCTAGTTCTTGTAGCCTCGAAACCCTATAGTCTTCCTCATTTTTCTAACCATACATAGAGATCCCCAAAGATGGAAATTCTACCTCCAAAGGAAAAACTGCTTATGTTCCAAAGACTAAGGAAAAAGGTGTAGCTCCTATTGGAGTTCTTATGCTTGTTTTATAAGCCCACAAGGTTGGATTTATTTTAATGTGCCAATCTCTACCTGAATTGTACATCGTTCTCTTCAAAAATTTCAAAATGTTTTTATTTGTTGCTTCAGCTTGTCCATTACCTTGGGGGTAATAGATTGAAGAAGAATGATGAATCATGTGGAACTTTGTCCATAATTCCTTTAGGTCTTTATTCTTAAAATGCTTTGCATTAACCATTATGATAGCATGAGGTATGACATATCTACAAATAATATGATTGAGGATTAAAAAAAGATATATTCTTTCCTCTTGCATTTGATAGGGGTGCACATTCCACCCACTTGGTAAAGTACTCAGTTGTCATGATGATGAATTTATGACCTTTTGAGGATGGTGGATAAATCATGCCTATTAGGTCTAGACCCTATTGATAGAATGGCCAAGGTGTTGTCATTGGATGAAGCTCTTGTGCAGGCACATGTATCAAGTTTCCATGGAATTGACACTTTCTACAAGTTTTTACAAAGTTACAAGCATCTTTCTCCATCATAGGCCAAAAATATCCTATCCTAAGAAGTTTCTTAGCTAGGGTTAATCTATTTGAGTGTGACCCACAAATTCCTTCATGGATTTCTCGTAAGGCTACGTTTGATTCTTCTTCTTCTAAACATCTAAGGAGCATTTCATCTAGACTTTTTCAATACAATGTTTCAAAAATTATGGTATATCGAGCGGCTTGACAAATGAAGATTTTCTGTTGATTCTTGGTTTGGTCTATGGGAAGGATTTGATCTTTCAAGTAAGTGTAAATAGGTCCATACCAAGGTGATTCATTTTTAGTTAACAAGAAAATGGTTTAAGGGTGGGTAGGGTCAAACACGGGTTGATCCACTTCTTCTACCAGGAATTCATATCTAGTAATTTGATTTGGCATCTGCAGAAGTAAAGCCAAAGTTGCCATTGCATCTGTTGCTTTATTCTTTTCTCTTGGCACTTCTTCAAATGTAATAAGTATGAAATACTTCTTAAGACTTTCCACCATGTTCTTGTAAGGTATCAATTTGTCATCTCTCATCTGATATTCTTCATTGACTTGGTTAATGACTAATTGTGAATCTCCATAAACCTTTAATTTTGTTACTTTCCACTCTAATGCCAACTTGATTCCAATAACCAAGGCTTCATATTCTGCTATATTATTTGTGCATGGAAATAGTAGTTTATAAGACTTAGGGATAGTAGAGCCTTAAGGAGTAATTAGAAGTATTCCTGCTCCTGATCCATGATGAGTGTAGGAACCATCAAAATATAGTTGCCATGTTTTTGCCTCAGCATTCACAATCTCTGAATCTAGGAATTCCACTTGAATGGGATAATCATCTTGAAGTGGTGCTTCTACTAATTGGTCTGCAATGACTTTCCCTTTGATTGATTTTCTATCAACGTATTCTATGTCAATTTCAGTTAGCACCATAACCCACTTTGCTAGCCTTCCATTCAATGTTGTTTTACTAAGTAGATATTTTAACTGGTCAATTTTGGTAATGAGCCTTATCTTGCGGGCTAGCATATAATGGCATAAATTTTGGGAAGAAAAAACTACAGCCCAAAAAGCCATTTCCATGAAGGTATAGTTAAGCTTGTATTTGACCAAGGTTTTCTTTATGTAGTAAATTTCCTTTTCTTTTCATGTTTCATCCTCTTGTGCTAAAAGTGCCCCCAATGAATTCTCCATTGCCAAAATGTATAGGATCAAGGGCTTGCCTCTAATAGGTGGCATCAAGATTGGTGGATTCATGAAATATTTCTTCAATAGATTAAAGGCTTCTTCACATTTTTCATCCCATTTGAAAATTGTATCCTTATGCAAAAGTTGGGTGAAATTATGACATTTTTTGCTAATTGTGAGATAAATCTCCTAATGGATTGGATCCTTCCTTGTAAAGATCTCATTTGACTAATATTTTTAGGTGCTTCCACTTCCATAATAGCCTTCACTTTAGCAGGATCCACCTCTATTCCCTTTGTAGATAAAATATAGCCTAGTAGTTTGCTGGATTGGACTCCAAATGCACATTTCTTTGCGTTAAGTCTTACTTTGAATTCTTCTAGCCTTTCCAAAATTTTTGCCAAAATTGGTAGGTGCTCTTTTCTTGAGTGGGATTTAGCTAGTATGTCATCCACATAATCCTCCATGAACTTATGCATCATATCATGAAATATTATAGTCATTGCTCATTGATAGGTCACTCTGGCATTTTTTAAGCCAAAAGGCATGACATTCCAGCAAAAGGTACCCCATGCACATGTAAAGGCAATTTTATCTTGGTCTTCTATTGCTATCTTTATCTGATTATACCCACTAAATCCATCCATGAGTGAAAACATAGAGTGTCTCATCGTTAAATCTACAATGGCATCAATACTTGGAAGTGGGAAATCATCCTTAGGACATGCTAAGTTTAAGTCTCTAAAGTCTGTGCAAATTTTGATGGATTTTTCTGCTTTTGATACTAGCACTATATTTGAGATCCATTGTGTGTAATCAATGGCCCTTATAAATCCCATCTTCAATATTTTTTCTAACTCCACTTTGACAAGTAGTGCTATATGAGGATGCATCTTCCTTAGCTTTTGCTTAACAGGTTTGACTCCTTCTTTGATATTTAGATGATGCATTATCAGATTTAGGTCTAGATCTGACATATCATCATAAGACCATGCGAAGTTAACTTGTTTTTCCTTAAAGAACTTGATGAATTTTATTATTTCTTCTCTAGATAGGGATGCCGCTAGGTGGATGATCTTTGGTTCTATTTTTGACCCAATATTTATCTTTTCGGTTGGCTCAATTAAGATTGGAGATCTTTCCTCATAATGTTCTGGTAGAGCATCCCAACTCCCTTCCTTAGGTGCCTTAGTTGGGTTTTCACCTTTGGAAACATCCTTTATTTCTTTATTTCTCTCTTTTGGATCTAATTTTGCCACAACGTGGTTTTCAACACTTGATTCTTTTCCTTTTCCATTTTTTTTATTTTTTTCATTTTTTCTTCGATTGAAAGTTTGGATGCTACCTTTGATCAATTCTTCTTGATATTCATTTATAGAAGAGGGTTCAACCACATTAAGGTATTGGGACACCACGTTGTCATTCAATAAGGTTGGAAGGGTAGTGGGTTCAATGGAATTCCATTCAATTAAGTTCAGGTGTATGAGAGTCAATGGGTCAACACTTGGGTTTGTTTCAATTGGATTTAGGGTGTATATCTCATTATTGGATGGTTCTTACATTGTATCTTGAAAATATCAAACATGGGATTCCTCTAAATGTTCTAAAGAAGAAGGATCAAAGTCCTCCTCACTACACTCCTCTAGGATTTCTATTGGATAAAAATCATGTGGATTAAACCTAATGTTTGATTCTTCCATAGTAGGTCTCCATGAAGGAATGTATGGTTCACCTACCAATTGATTTATCTCTATTTCTATTCTTGGCACATCATTTAGGATCACTTGACTAGAAATAGATTCTTGATTTGAACTTGATTCTATTATTGGTCATTTATCTTTGGTAGAAGCATAAGTATGGATAACATCAATACCTTTATCTTGACATGACTCATCTGATAGGGTATCCCATTCCCATTCATTAGAATCCTCATCACTATGAGATTCTAATTTAAATATTTGATCATAAAGTTTTGGATAATGTTTTTGAGTGTGTCCTTCCTCAAGATACCCTAATCCTACTTTCTCTTTGGAATCTTGCCATGTTGATTCTATGGGTTCAATGAGCCCTTCATTCTTCATTCCCAAAGGTCCTTGACCTTTGTACCCCATCTTTTGCATGATTTAAAACCCTTTCCCATATTTATGTGTGAGAATGGTTACATTTTGGATATGTTTGATGTGGGCACTTGATTCTTCATCTTTATATAACCAGTTTAGGATTTCATTATCTTCTTCATCCATGGCGGATGATGTAGTTGCCCTCACAAAGTTATCATTATATCTATGAGGTAGATTTGGAGGTTTTCCAAAGGACTTGGGTGTTAAAGGTAAGTCCATCATAGATAAGGAGTATTCACCTCCTCCTTTTTTCTTGATCTTGCATTTCTTATCAAAATTCTTCATCATTTGGTCCATATTTTGATAATGGGCCTCTTTAGTGTACACTTGGATAGCTTTGGTATGATCTTCTTTTGGTTCTTCAATAATTTTATCCTCATTAAGCTTCTCTTTTCCTTTAGTCGATGTAGCTAGGTTAATGAGTTTTGGTGTATCTTCAATAACAACCTCTTTTTCCATCTTTTATTTTCCTTTCAACAAGGGGACATCCTTAGAATTTTGACCTTGCTCCATTTGATTAGGTATAGACCCTTCAACATTGTGTGGAACTAAGGAATCATTGATAGGCTTGACATTATTACAATATTGGAATGGGTTTAGATCCCCACTTACCATTATCTCTTGCCCTAGATAAGGAAACTTTAGGCATTGATGATAAGTAGATAGTACGGCTTTCATCTCGTGAAACCATGGCCTTCCTAGTAAGATATTTTAAGTCAATTTTAGGTCCAATACTTGGCATATGGTCTCTTTCTTCATAGGGCCAACTCTTATGGGTAACACTATCACTCCTTTTGAAGCTCTTTCTTCATCATTGTAGGCTTTTATGGTTATGTTTTTCTTAGGTTCAATAGCCTCCTCATAAAATCCTAGGGCTTTCACCAAGCTAAGGGTACAAATGTTTAGGTTGGCTCCTCCATCTATAAGGACTCTTTTCACTCTATGCTTATGAATCAACACTTCTATGTGTAAGGGAAAATTTTGAGGATGATTAAGGGACATGTCATCTTGTTCAAAAAATGATAGGCAATGGGGTGCAATTAAGTGCCCTACCATATTTTGGAATTTGTCTACCTCCAAATTTAGAGGCACATTTGTTTCCAATAAGGCCTTCTCCAAGGTATCCTTGTGAATTGGTGATAATTTGAGTAGATCAAGAATAGAGATTTGAGTGGGAGTTCTTTGTAATTGATCAACTAGGTTATATTGTTTTGATGATGATGTTGAAGCTTGGTTTGATGATACAATCTGTGGAGCATTGGTAGGTAGGATAATTTTTTATGCTTTCCCCCTAGTGACAACATTTGATGATGCTACCCTTGACTTATCTTTCACTATGATAACATTTATGGTTTGATCCTCTTCACTTAGAGTATTTATTGTGTTGTCATAAGTATGAGCAAAATTTACTTTCTCATTGCCCTTTTTTTTATTTTGATTAGTATTAGATGACTCACCCTTTTCATGATTCAAAAAGGGGTTTTTGAAGGCTGTATGATCCTCATTATTTTGAGGTCCTTCAATTTTAATGGTTCCATTATCAATTAAATCTTGCACCAAGTGTTTTAACCTCATGCATTCATTTGTTGGGTGACCTCTATTTTGATGATATTCACATTGATGGGCATCATTCCACCAATAAGGTTTAACTTGAGGTTCATAATCTTTCATATCAAGTAATGTGATGACATTTTTGGCAACCAAGGTCCTTAATACATTCTCCAAAGGTTCACCTAAGTAGGTGAATTTTTTTTTGTTATAATTGGAGTAGGAAGATTTTGACTTGTTCCCATTAACATTATTGCTGGAAGTGTTGGAATTGTTGTTGGAATTATTGGAATTAAATGGAGCTTTGTTTGATTGATTAACATTAATTGAAGAATTAGCTCCATATGGTAAGATAAAGGGGGTTGACTTTAAGTTGTGGGCCTCCACAAATCCATCATTCACAATCTTTTTATTGTTATTCTTTATCGATGATTTAGATTTATCATTGTTATTATTGGACCCTTGATTATTGAAATACTTAGGCACATAATTATTGTTATTGTTGTTATTAATGTTGTTGTTGTTGTTGGATATTTTATCTTTAAATAATTTGATTTCACCTCTCTTGACCAAAACATCTTGAATCTTAATCCCATTTTCAATGATTTTTTCAAATTTTGGGGGACATTGATGTTGTAATCTATAATTCATTTTCGTGGTCAAATTATTGGTGAAGATTTCCATCTTCTCTTTCTCAGGGATATTTCATGGATACCTTACAAAAATGGTCTTCCACCTTTGTAGGCATCCTAAGAAGAACTCTCCATATTTATATTTGGTATCACACAACTTGAGCATTGTGATTTCATGCTCAATTTTATAAGAGTAATGGGTTATGAACTTGGAGGCTAGCTCCTCAAAGGTCTTTATTCCTTGGGGTAGTTTTGAAAACCACTCCATTGCGGGACCTCCTAAGCTTCTAGGAAAGAGTATCATTAGATATGTATCATTGTGCATGAAATATATGCTTAGGGTGAAAAAATATCTTAGATGATCCTATGGGTCTGGTTTACCCATGTACTTATCATATTTAGGAAAAATGGTATTGAAGGGAAAAGATACCATAACTAGGCTTTTGTCGAAAGTGAAAGGACAAAAAGCTTCTATGGAAAAGGCTTTAGGTTTAGCTACCTTCTTCATGGTATCAATTGTTAGGAATGAATGATAAAGTGTTTGGCACCCATTCTGTAGTATTTGTTGTTGCATTCATGACTATGATTGTCATTGATGTCAACATAGTGTTTTACCAAAGACTTGCAAAGAAGCAAATAGTGTTTTGATTAGTGCACATGGGATATTGTAGTTGGAGCTATGAAACATTGAGAATATACTCTTTGATATGTTATATGTCTATGGTTAAGAGTGCAAACATTAATTCTTTTATTCAAGAAAGTTATGATCACTTTGGTGGAAGCAGTATTCAGGCAATGTTCTTGAGTAGCGATTTTTGGCAATCGGATGATATCTCCTAATCAGGATGGAATTTGGCTTCACGTAGTTAAAGGGAAGTTAGAGACACATTGATAGTGATGTGGATGATAGTGAAAACTTCAAAGTCACACGAGTGAAGATTTATTGTATTTGGAAGTCGACAGTTTTATGTAATTTTGGTGTAGCGTGTGGAATATTTTATTTTGTAATTGTGTGCCGACTCATTTGTAATTATTTGAGTGTGGTATAAAGGAAGGAATGTTTTTCCTTGTTGTAGAGAGTGAGAGTGGTTGATTATGAGGTTGTGAAAGCAAATTGTGAAGGAAGACATGCAAAGTACAAAAATCTGAAATTGAGATCTGATGTAGTAGTGAGTGTAGTTTGGCATAATCAGAGAAAAGGTAACATATTATTCTATTGAATAATGAAAATATTATTTAGATAATGAGTTTAGTGATCTTACCCTGAAGCTGTTTGGGCAGTGGGTCCTTCTATCTTCCATAACTCTTAACAGGATTAGAATCTTTTAACAGGGATTCAAAATCTCCTAATAGGGATTTATATGTACTGAATGTATTTCATAAGACTCCTAATAGAGTCCATCCTTTCACAAGGAATATTCATATTAGTACATCTTTTGTGGGCATCATTCCCATTGGGGTTTACTCTTTGATCAAGAGGATCCCTAGTCAACATATCTTGTGTTATTGTGTAATTGTGTATGAATATCTTTCTATGGTTGGTAATTATATTGCTTATATGGTTTAATGTTGTTGAAGATGATAAAAGTTATAATTATCTGATAACTGATTCACCCCCCCGCCCCCCTCTTAGTTATCTTGGTGGACTTTACTTTCTAACAATTGGTACCAAAGTGATAGGTCCTTGAAAAAAAAGTTTAACAGCTTAAGGAGATCCATGGAGAATTTTAGGAAAGAAAGCCCTAAGTTTGATGGAGTAAATTTTGATAGCTGGAAAAAAAAGATGAAGACACACCTACTATGTTTAGACCAGGTTATTGGTTGACTATAAAGAATGAAAACACTATCATTGAAGAAGATGATATTGAGAAATTCTCTAATGATGAGAGAGATCTATTCATGTGTAATATACTTGCAAGAGAAGCACTTTTGATAGCACTTCCAGAGAATGAATATAGTTAGGTAAAATGTTTGAAAAAGTCTCATGAAATTTGGAAAGCTTTGCACTCTACTTTTGAAGGTGATGAACATGCAAAAAGAGTTATATTACATAATTGGATATCTGCATTTGAAGATATAAGACTGTTGGAAGATGAATCTGATAGAAGCTATATTGGTAGAATGTCAGAAATTATTGCAGGGATAAAATCTTGTGGAGGAACAAAGATAGAGAATGAAGTGATATGGAAAATTATGAGGACATTGACTCCTATATTTAAGCAGAAAACATGGATTATTGAACAAGTTATACCTTGTACTATGAATTTTACAAGAGAGACTCTTCTTGGAAGATTGCAAGTAGCAGAGATGAACCTGACGTTATCAAGAGACACCTAGAATGGAGACAACATTTAGTGCTCTTAGTGTTCACCCTACTTTGTCAAGAACCATCAGTGTGAGTGGAGATTATGCTAGTAGCAGTAGATCTAGAAATTAAGAAGACAAGAAGATTGAAGAAGGTATTGCCTTGCTTGTGAAAAGAGAACCAGATGGTAAGAAATTTTTTTAATGTTGGACTTGTCAAGAATATGGTCATTTTGCATCTAAATGTCCTAAGAGAGTTAAGAAGTACAAAAATAATTTCAAGCCTAGAAGATCTAAGGAATGTTATTATGCTAATAATGAAGACCTTGAAGCTAGTATTGAAAGAACTCTAAGTGAAAGTGATACTAAGAATAATGATGAAATAGGATTTGTAGCAATCAAAGAAGAAAATTTTGAAACTAATGTTAAGGAAGAAAAAGCCTTAGTTTCCCAAGTTGAAAAGAAAGTTGATTGGATTATAGACAGTGGTTTTTCACATCATATGACTGGAGATATGAAAAGGTTCATAAATTTTAACAATTATTATGGAGGAGTTGTTAGAGTTGGTAACAATGCACCTTGTTTGATTAAAGGTATAGGATCTATTACTCTTGATGGAAAGACTAATACTGATGATGTTTACTTTGTTGATGGATTGAAATATAATATTTTGAGTGTTGGACAGTTAGTTGATAAGGGATATCAAGTTTGGTTTACTGAGAAAACTTGTGTGATGAAGGATAAAAATGGAAATCTGATTGGAATAGGATATAGAACCAGAGGTAATGTATTCTAGTTGAATTTTACTGAGATGACATGTTTGATTAATAATATTGATGATAGTTGGTTATGGAATAGAAGGTTTTGTCATATAAAAGTTGATAATATTGTGAAAGTGAGTACTACACTTGTAGTAAGGGATTTGCCTAAAATTATGAAGCCTACTAACATGATTTGCAAAGAATGTGTGATGGCCAAGCAGAAGAGAAGTTCATTTTCTAGTAAGAAGTTCACATCGGCAAAGAAGTTGGAGATTGTTCATACAGACTTGAGTGGTCCTACCAGGACTAGAGGATTCTATGGAGAAAGGTATTTTATGATTCTTGTTGATGATTTTACAAGAATGATGTGGTTTATATTTCTGAAAGAAAAATATGAAGCATTTGATAAGTTTAAGATCATTAAGAACAAAGTTGAGAATGAATCTCGAATGAAGATTAAATGTTTGAGATTTGATAGAGGTGGTGAATTTACTTCTAGAGAGTTTAACACTTTTTGTTAAGTGAATGGTATTAAGAGACAGTTTTCAGCCCCTAGAACACCTGAACAAAATGGTATTGTAGAAAGGAGAAACAGATCAGTGACTGAAGTAGCAAGAGCTATGTTATTTGAGAATGATTTAGCAAAGAAATTTTGGAGAGAAGCAGTGAATACATTAGTATATACAATGAACAAAGTACAAATCAGAGTAGACACAAATAAGACACCTTATGAATTATGATTTGGACATGCACCCTCAGTTAAGTATTTTAGAATTTTTGGAAGCAAATGTTATATAAAGAGATATGATGATATTGGAAAGTTTAATCCTAGAAGTGATGAAGGTATTTTTCTTGGATATTCTTTGAAGAGAAAAGAATATAGATGTTACCATAAGAGAACTAAAACTATTGTTGAGAGTGCAAATGTTAAAGTTGATGAAAAGTTCAAAATTTAGGAAAGAATGCTTGATTATGAATCTGATGTAGAAGCTCATCCTAAACCTAACACTGAAACTACTCATTTATTCTATGAAATTAACAATGAATTGTTGAATGAGAGTCATGCTGAAGAAACCAAAGAGGAATCTAGAGAAGAATCTATAGTTGAAGCAAGATTTGAGCCTATGACACCGAACAGGTATTTATCAAGACATCATCTTGTTGAACAAGTTATTGGAAGTTTGGAGAGAGGATTTTTGACTCAGAATAAGGTACATTTATGTTTGATTTCTCAAATTGAACCTAAATCTACTACTAAAGCTGGTGAAGATGAACATTGGATTAATGCTATGAGAGAAGAACTAGATCAGATAGAAAAGAAAAAGACATGGGAATTGGTCCCTAGACCTAAAGACAAGAATGCAATTGGAACTAAATCAATATTCAGAAACAAGATGAATGAATGAGAAGTTGTAAGAAACAAAGCAAGATCGGTATGTAAGGGATACTCACAGCAACAAGGAATTGACTATGAAGAAACTTTTGCGCCAGTAGCAAGAATTGAAGCAGAAAGAATGTTTTTAGCCTATGCAGCTTTTAAGAAATTCAAAGTATATCAGATGGATGTAAAGTCAATATTTCTGAATGGAGAATTGGAAGATGTCTACATTGAGAAGCCTAAAGGTTTTCCTTTGACTCAGGAAGGAAACATGGTATGTAAATTGAAGAAAGCATTATATGGACTAAAGCAAGAACCTAGAACTTGGTATGCCAGACTCGATAAGTATTTGTTAAAGTTGGGATTTGCTAAAGGAATAGTTGATAGCAATTTGTACACAAAAGAAATTGAAAATGGTTTGTTGATTATAGTTATTTTTGTTGATGACATTATTTTTGGAGGAGAAGATGATGCTAGTTACAAATTTGCTAATGAAATGAAGACTAAATTTGAAATGAGTATGATTGGTGAGATGAAATACTTTTTGGGATTACAGATAACACAAAACAATGATGGTATCTTTGTAAGTCAGACAAATTACCTAAATGATTTTCTAAAAAGATTTGGAATGGAGGACTGTAAACCAGTTGGAATACCTATGGTAACCAGACATAAGTTATCTAGCATAGATGAAACATCGGCAGTTGAGCAGAAGAAATACAGATCCATAATTGGAGGATTGCAGTATTTGACACACACAAGACTAGATATAGCACATTTAGTTGGAATTGTAGCAAGATTTCAAGATGAACCTAGAGAATCACATTATGAAGCAGTAAAGATGATACTGAGATATTTAAGAGGCACAATGGACTATGGATTATGGTATGAAAAATATGATGATTTTACCCTATGTCCATATACAGATGCTGATTGGGGAGGCAATGTTGATGATAAGAAAAGCACCAGTGGAGGAGCATTTTTCCTTGGAGGAAGATTAGTTTCTTGGTTAAGCAAGAAGTAGAATTGTATTTCACAAAGCACAATAGAAGTAGAGTATGTAGCAGCAACAAACAATTGTAACCAGATAATTTGGGTGAAGCAGATGCTGAAGGATATTGGAATTAAATTTGTTGAACCTATTTTTATACATTGTGACAACACCAGTACAGTCAATATGTCTAAGAATCTTGTACTACATTCTAAGACAAAACATATAGAGATCAAGTATCATGTTGTAAGAGAGAAAGTTGCTGAGAAAGAAGTCAGATTGGAGTACATAAGTACAAAGGAACAGATAGCAGACATATTTACAAAGCCTTTGCCTAAGGATACATTTGAGTATCTAAGAGGTATGCTTGGGGTTATGCCCCAGCCTACTTTTGAGTAATGATGTAGTTGGTTGCATCCATCCAGTAATATATGAGCCCTATCTTTCTTTTGGACTGGATGTTGGTACTTCCTCTATGGGGGAGTATGTGTATCTGAGCTAAGTCATGAGGACTCTAGTAAATGTATTTTTATGAATAGTGTCTTTTGACATTGAGTTGTTGTTGACATAGTGATGAAATTTCTATCATTGATGTCAATGGGTGAGAAGTATGCATGAAAAACAATATGAGAGAACTGAACAAGATAACGAAGCAAGATTTTATTGATGAAGAGGATTTGAAGAAGCAGTGTTGCAGTATTGGATTTTTGGAACATTGGATGTTTTTCATCTATGTTGCCATCAATGCCAATGGGGGAGATTGTTAGGAATGAATGCTAAAGTATTTGGCACCCATTCTGTAGAAGTTTTTGTTGCATTCATGACTATGATTTTTATTCATGTCAACATAGTGTTTTACCGAAGACTTGGAGAGAAGAAGACAGTGTTTTGATTAGCGCACATGGGATATTGTAGTTGGAGCTATGAAACATTGAGGATATACTCTTTGATATGTTATATTTCTATAATTAAGAGCACAGATAGTAATTATTTTATTCATGAAAGTTATGATCATTTTGGTGGAAGCAGTATTCAGGCAGTGTTCCTGAGTAGCAATTTTTGGAAATCAGATGATATCTCCTAATTGGAATGGAATCTAGCTTTGCACAGTTAAAGGGAAGTTAGAGACACATTGATAGTGATGTGGATGATAGTGCAAAATTCAAAGTCACACGAGTGAAGATTTATTATATTTGGAAACTGACAGTTTTATGTAATTTTGGTGTAGTGTGTGGAATATTTTATTTTTTAATTGTGTGCCTACTCATTTGTAATTATTTGAGTGTTGTAGAAAGGAAGGAATGTTTTTCCTTGTTGTAGAGAGTGAGAGTGGTTGATTATGAAGTTGTGAAAGTGAATTGTGAAGGAAGACATGCGAAGTACAGAGATCTAAAATTGAGATCTGATATAGCAGTGAGTGCGGTTTGGCACAGTCAGAGAAAAGGTAACATATTATTCTATTGAATAATGCAAAGATTATTTGGATAGTGAGTTAAGTGATCTTACCCTAAAGTTTTTTGCGCAGTGGGTCCTTCTATCTTCCATAACTCTTAACAAGGTTAGAATCTTTTAACAGGGATTCAAAATCTCCTAACAGGGATTTATATGTAATAAATGTATTTCATAAGACTCCTAACAGAGTCCATCCTTTCACAAGGAATATTCATATTAGTGCATCTTTTGTGGGCATCATTCCCACTGGGGTTTACTCTTTGATCAAGAGGTTCCCTAGTCAACATATCTTGTGTTATTGTGTAATTGTGTATGAATATCTTTCTGTGGTTGGTAATTATATTGCTTATATGGTTTAATGTTGTTGAAGATGATAAAAGTTATAATTATCTGTTAACTGATTCACCCCCCCCCTCTCAGTTATCTTGGTGGACTTTACTTTCTAACATCAATTTGTTCTTGGAAGGCCTTTAGTTGCTTAGTCATAACATTCATGGGGTCATCTTGTTGTTGGTCTTTCTTGAGTTGATCAATATCAAAATCATAAGGCAACTTTACTCCCTTTTGGGCTAGGTTTAGGAAAAATTTATCCTTATCCTTATCTATCAATTTCTCCATAATCTCTAGGAATTCTAGGTCTTTGGCAGCTCTCTCAACCCTTTCTTCAAGTGTTTCTTTGGAATTATGATTGGCATTGTTGGTATTGTGATTATGATATGCCAAATTTTTATCCATCTCTCCAAGTCTTTGTTCAAATAGGTTTGGAAAAATCTCTTCTTGATTAGGATATTTGAAAAGACTTTGGTATTCAACTTCTTTCCCTTCATTTGCAATAAGAGTGCTATCTCCTTGTAATGTTACCCTATATGTGTGGGACCACATGGAAACCGACATCCAACAGGGGTTCAATTTGAAGTGATCCTTGATTCGAGAATTGTTGATTTTATATTCAAGAGATTTAAAAATATAATATGAGTTTTCAATGGATATATCTCTCACTTGTTTATGTATTTTAAACACAACAATCATGCATTCACTTGTCTCTTTTTACCCACTTAACATAAAATGTTTGATTTGAAGAATGTTATCATGGGTTTTGCACAAAAAGACACTTCAAGCACCTACCTAGCACAAGATTTAGTTCATAAACATGGCTCTAAAAGGTGGTCTTGCTATTTTATCAAGGATTTAATATTGATTCCATTCAAATAGACTTTAAACTTTCATCCCCCAAGTATGTTAAGGGGCTTCCCACATGTACAAAAGTACAATTTGGCGCAATCCATGAGGACTACTAGAGGAAGTTCAAAAAATTTAAAATCCATTTGTCACACACCCCATTAAGGATGTATGCATTTAATTTTATAGTGGGTTGGATTCCCGTAGCAAAAACAAGTGTATCCCACTTTGGGCTGTCCCTCTCACTAGCCTCATCAAGGAAAACTTAGGAGGTGAGCCCACTAATGTTCTAGCATGTTCATATTTAAGAAAGGAAATGGAGTTAAGGTCAAGCTTTTGGTAATTTACTTCATGAAAAGGTGAAGAGCATATCCCTAACTTTTCCTTTAGTTCCCAAACATAATAAACAATTTCAATTGATTTCACCCACTAACTATAGGGATTCGAGTATTTCTACTCTCTTCCACAAACAAGGGGCTTTGATTTTATGTTCTTGATTCCTCAACCTTTCTTATTAATCAAAAAGTTTAACACCTTGGGCATTTTGATTGACTAGAAGAAGTGAAGAGCATAGGCATAAATGTTAAACTTTCGAAACAAAGAGAGGTTTTTTAATTATTAGATTTTGAAATGCACCAATGCCACAATTTAAGGGAAAATATTGACTAGTTTGAGGCTTATCTTTTCCTTGTAGCTAACCAAAGTTAGGGGCATTTTTGAGTGATTTCATCATTTTTATCATTACCTTGGCAATAGCTCCTTCCAAATGTGTTTTTCCACAAGCAAGTTAGTCAACACAACTAATCACAATGAGGGCAACCAAATCAAAATTGAAGAAGCAAAACTTATGTATTGAACCTTAAACACCTTATTTGCAAAATTTAAGAAAAAATTGAACTAAGGAGTAAAAATCCAATTAAGAGATACAAATTTTGTCTTGTAAGCTTCCACAACCTTAAGATAATTTTGATATACCTAGTTTTCTTCCTCTTGTGACTCCTCAAGAACTGCTTTTATGTGAGCAAAGTTCTCCTTCTTGATCTTTTTGGCCAAAGCTTTGCCTTCTTGATTAAATTTACTCTCTGGGTTTCTCATCTTTTTATGATCTATCATCCTATAGAACATAGTGAACCATTTTACCATAGTCATATTAATTAGATTAAGAAATTATGCAAAAGCGCTCCTGAAATAGTTAAAAGCATTATTTTATTGCTTGAAAGTGTAGCTAATTAGGTTAAAAGCACTACGTTAACTCTGTTAGTAAATGCAAAAGTGCATAATTCAATTGCAGAAGTGCTAGAAAATTGATTAAAGGCGGTAAAATTAAGGCAAAAGCACTCAGTAAAATATTGAAAGCACCTAGTAGTCAGGAGAAATATGCTCTTAATTCATGCAAAAGTGCTGAAAGAATGTGAGACAAATAATAGAAAGTGTAAAAGCACTACAGATCGGTGCAAAGGTGCACAACTTTGTCACAAAAGCACTGGAACAATGATCAAAAGTGTTTTTTAACTGAGTAAAAGTGTTTCTTAATCTATCAAAAGCATTGTTTCTTGAAAAAGATGAGGGTTAAACATGTGCAAATTTGACAATAATGATAAATTTTCATACATTTAGCAAAGTGAAGCATTCTGCCCCATGGTGGGCGTCATTTTGTATACTAGGGAAAGTATCTTCATAGAATTAAGGTTGAACAATAAATGAAATAGCAACTAAATAAACCACAATAGAGCAACTATTTAACAAATTAATGATCAGTTAAGCAACCTATGTCTCTCTATCTAAGAATGTTAATGAAAAGCTCTTAGCAAGCTTCCATTAATGATAGTCCTAGAATGATAATGATAAAATAATCAAGCTAAAGCTAATAATTAGATCAAAGTTAATGCTAATTAAGCTCTCAAATGCCTTTCTAAACTCAAATTGCAAGAGGTTCAATGCAATTCTCAGATGTGTGGTTGATAATTATGATTAATTTAGGCCTTCCTTTTATAGATTTTCCCAATGGTGGGGGGTGTAGTGTAGTTGACCATGATTAAACCTTGGTTGAGTCTTTGGTTCCACCCTTTGAAGACAATGCAAATTTTGTGTCCTCAAAGCTTGGGACAAGTAGACTAGATCAATGGAAAAGATTATCTTTCACTTTGAGTGATTGAGATTGAATTTGGCTTGATCCATCTGAATTCCTTTTCTTAAATCTCATTGGTTGATTAAATTTCCTCCCTTTGTGGTTGTTGAGAGTAATTGAGATTTATTAATTGATTTAATTGATTTACTTTAGCCATGTAACCCTTTGATTGGGGTGAATTTGAATTAATCCAAAACTATACAATTAATTGATTTAATTATACTTTGATTTGATTACATTTGATTAAAACACTCTCAATTTTGATTTATCTCGAATTAATACTTGATTTTAATTTTGATTGGCTAATTATGCATTGTGATTCAATTAATTCATTTTTTCCTTGATTTTCTTTGATTTGACTCGATTTATCATTAAATTATCTTTGTCCATTTTTAGGTGATTACAGATATAGTGTTGTCATTATGGCAACAAACTCATATAGCATTTTGGAGTCAGCGCACTTGATGAGGAGATCTAGAGTCCGTTAAGTATTGAAGACTCGATAGTGTATAGAGTTCCCGTAGCTCAGAGCATCAACACACATGCGTACAGAAGAATTATGGTATGTGCCATAGAAGTTAAGTTAGTTAGACTATATTCATGCTTAGTCCATGAGTGCATGATCATATGTGAAACTATGAGAAAGATATAGTCAATTAAAGTTGCATAGCCAGTGTGTGCTAGTGAAGAACAAAGTAAGCAACCAACAGTTATCATTTTGAGTTGCATCTATAATATAATGTTGTAAAGGCTATGCACCTATTGCAAGGTCACTGACATGTATATAAGTTTGATTTTAAACATGCTTAAGCCAATTAATTTGGAAGTGTTGTATGTAATAGATTTAAGGGCCAACCTAGTTATTTATTTTGTATGCGCATATAAATATAAGATGTACGCATTGTTTTTGGTATGGAAGTTGATAGAGAGATGTGATAAGTAGAGAAGAAGTATGCAAAGAGTTAACAAGATGTATTAGAGCTTTACAAGAGGTCAAAGCATCAACGCATCAAAGGAATTGATCTAACAAGCAGTGTCACAATGACAGTTCATCTAGTAGATATAGTGTGTATCTAAGATCAGAAGGTTGTATCCTTCATCACTTGAGCAGTGAGCTCTAGGACAGTGTGTCCAATCCCCTAATAGGGACTATTGTAAAAGACTCCTAATAGGGTCTGACCCTTGACAAGGCCTACTATACTCAAAGCATTGTAAAGAAACTCCTAACAGGTTTAAGGATCTTCTAACAAGGATCACAAAACACTATTATAGAATATTAGTGGGTGTCAATTCCCACCAGGGTTTTTACCTATTTGGGTTTCCCCATAACCATATTTGTTTCATGTGTTGATTTCATGTTTCATGTTTATGTGAATGTTTAATTCAGTACTTAAGCATTTAAGTTCAATATAAAGATTAAAGTTTAAAGATAAAATATAATGAACACTGATTCACCCACCCCTCTCAATATTCCCATCCATAATAATTGGTATCAGAGCTATGGTCCTCAGCAAATAAATTTAACCACTTGAGGAGATCATGGACAAATAAAAAATGAAACATATGAAAAGAAACCTTGAAGCTGCTCTTGAAGACCTGGACAAATCAGAAAGAGAAATTGAAGAACTAAAGGAAAAGGTCAGTGATGCTCAATTAGTTATCAAAATGCTAAGAAAGGATTTGAAAGAATGCTCTAATAGTGATCTAGGAGCAAAGGTTAAGAAGCTGAATGAAGACATTACATCTTTGAAAGAACTACTTAAAGAATTTGATGATAAGTTGATCAACAATCAGGAAGTCTATAATGAACAAGTCAAAGAGAGCCTTCAACTCAATGAGGAATTAAGGCAAGCTAACTTGGAAATCTTGGAGCTAAGGAATAGCAAAGAACCATATTGACAAATTGCACACTAGTTCTGATTTGATAGAATCTCTATTGTATGCAAGAAGAGCCAAATGAGACACTAGTTGTATTGGGTACAATGAAGTACAAAATTAGATTGACAACATGTGAGAAAGAAAGGATACACAAAAAGACTCTACTGATGCTAAGGAGACTGAAGATCAAACCAAAGATAATGGTGAAATACCTAAGAATGAGCACAAGCCTATAAACTACACTTGTTTTGCATGTAACAAGCATGGACACATAAAAAGGAACTGTATAGAGGTAAGACCTTTTAATGGTTACTATTATTCATGCAATAAATTTGGTCATAGAGATATGAATTGCAAGACTAGTAAGAAGAACATGATTCAACATGATTAGATAAATTAGAATCAGACAAATGTAAGAATTTCTTAGAATGTTACATGTCAAATATGTAACTATAATGGTCACACAGCTAGAACATGTAAAATTGTGACTCATGTTAATGTGCCGATGAATATAAGACCTCCAATAATTTGTCACTCATGTAACAAGGATGGACATATCTCAATGTTCTGTAGATCAAGGATGCAAGGTCAGGAAATCCCTAAAAAGGTTGAAGAACTAGTATTGGATCCCAAAGGAGAAGTCAAGTTTGTGAAAGCCTCAGAGGATGTGAGCTTAATTTGGTTAGATAAAAAGAAGGATAAGACTTATGAGTATGTATTGGATGCATCCACAGTGAACACACCCTCTACATCTGGATGAATGGCCCTTAGGGTCATAGGGGGGGCTAATTTATGTCTAGACCCCTACATGGCTGGTATACTCACTCTCTAAGTATGTGCCTTTGAATTTAAGCTTTTGGAGTATAAAGGAACCTTTGTGTTAGAGTGTACATACTGATTGTTAATAGAAAAAAAGTTGGAAATGTTTAAGTGATAACCTGGTTTATGCGGCAAGCATTAATGGTGGAATTTTCACTTTAAGTACACAAAAAGTTGTTTGATTACTCGTTGCATTTGAATTTAGAGTGATAGGAGAGTAGAAAGAGCCTTAGAAGTTAGTGTGAAGACTTGGAGATTGATCTATCAGTGATTAGCAGCTCAATTGATTGGTTGTAGAAACCCTAGTTGTTTGCCGATTCAGAAGTCTTTGAATTATCTTAGAGTACAGTTGGAAAGTGATAATACAAGTATGTAATGGCCACTCCCATAGTTTTTGATGTTGTAGAAAAGAAAAGATATGTTTTCAAGAAGCATCCATTTAAGTCTACCCTAGATGACTTAGAGGGAGCATTTTCCCACATGCCTATGGGTGCTATGCATGTGGAAGACATTAGGGCTTACATTTACTGCAAGAAGGAACCAGTTGGATTGGATAGACTAAGGGTGCACATGGGAACAATGTTAAAACTAGACAAAACCTTCCTAGATGAATATTGAAAGTGGAATGATCACCCCATAGTAGAGTATGCTATGGCATATGAATTCTATGAGACAAAATGGATTAAAATACTTTTGAGCATAATTCATGATGACCTATTTTGGATAGGTGATGTGTTGCTCATAATTAGGAGTGACCTAATATATGAGATGAGAGGGCTCCCAAAGATAGGCGTCTTCCTTCTAGTAGGCAAGGATGTTAGATAAATTGTTGAGAAAACATGTAAGTCAAGGAGTGATAGGTGCGGGATGACAATTGAGCCTATTGAGCAAGCTGACATCAAATTGATATCTATGATACTTGGATTCAGGTTTCATCACACCAGCAGGGTGAATAGTGTGTCTGCAGGCACAATTCTAGCAGCCATTAGACTTGTGAAGGAAGATGGAGAGTTCAAATTGTGTGAGATCTTGCATGCATAGTTGATTGATAACATCAAGGAAATCAAGCATGAGAAGACCAAGATATTCAGGTTTGGGTCTTTGATCATTTACATGTACCTTCATATAGTTGGGAAAGTATTAGATTTGTATTTGGACAAGTCGATTCCAACCATGCCATAGATATCTAACAAAGAATCCACTAAGAGTACATTGAGAGATTATATAACATTGGAGTTGAAGACCTTCAGGGCCAAGATGCAAATGAGGTATAGAATTATAGAAAACATTGTTGAAAAGTACAAGGATACAATTTGTTTTATGGTTGAAACAGATACATCATGCATGGAGGTAGTAGTCCCTAGAACAAAGTGGATTCATCCACTTGGATATGAAGTAGAGGAACAAGTCTTAGAAGCATATGCTCAAGTATTTCTTTCAGCCCCTACTAACCCCAATGAACCTAGATGAGGAACTTATGAAGAGAAGAGAAGAGAAATAGATGCCAAGCTAAACAATGTAGCAACAAAAAGAAAGGTTGCTAAAGTCACATTAGAGATCTTGAGAATACATGGAGTGTCTCAAGAAGATCTTGACAAAGAAAAAGAACAAAATATTTCTTTGGAATTAAAGAGTGTAGATGTAGAAAAGGAAGAATCACATGATCCCAAATTGAAGGTAAAGATAGAGAAATCTGATGAATAGAAGGATATAACTAATGAAACTCCTTCTGCACCCAAGGAAACCATTGACCCTACTACTCCTCTAGAGTATAAGATAATAGCAAAGAGGAAGAAAGAGGTTGGCACTAGTCATCCATCCTTGCAAGAAACAAGAAGTAGAAAGAACACTCAAGCTCCTCCTAAGGTAGATTTCAGACCTAGTTTAAATGTGCTAAGTGCTAGAATAATTGATGAAGGAAGAATTGATTAGGTAGGGAAGTTATATGATAAATTATATGAAATTGACAAATCAAAGATTCATAGCATCATCATAAAGCACATGATCAAGTTCAAAAGGACAGTCTTGGAACTAGAAACAACGATCCCTGACAATTTATGGAATATCCTAGAATTCCAAAAGAGACAGGCTATTGAAGAAGATCACGGATAATGGAAAAGATCTTAGATGAAACTCTTCCTATATGTGAGCTAGAAGAGAAGAAGTTGTTGTTAGATCTAGTGAAGCCTAACCTCAAAACCAAGATAAGAACACTGAATATAATGGATAAAAACTATAAATTAGTTACAAAAGAGACAGAGAAATCCTTTGAGAAGGTCTTTATGAACATGCACATGTATCCACGTACTGCACCCAAAGCACAAGTATCCATAAAGGAAGTGAAGGTGGCAGAGCCCACTACTGCATCATTAATAGGTCCTCAAGATTCAATGCCTATAGTGGAAGCACAAATAGAGTTAGATAAGTCTAGGCCCATGAAAGAGTTAGATAAGTCACACAAGGATAACACCATTATCATTGATAATGTGGAGATAGCCATGGCGGCCACTGACACTAAGTTGGACAAGTTTGAGGAATCTTTTGTGAGCACACAAGAAGCTGAAATTTTATGTAGCACACACCTCCTATTCATCAAGAATAGGTATTGATTGAAAATATAACAGATGAGAAAGAAGAAGAAAGATGGAAGAAAAAGAACAAGAAAAAGAAAAAATAGAAAAACAAGAAGAAAAGAAAGAAATAGAAAAAGAAAATAATAATGAACCATTAGTTGAACTAGTTAAGGTAAAACAAGAAGTGATGTATAGCACTCCCATCACTCCCTTTGTAGCATTGTTGTCAAGTTTGACACCTGACACATCCAGTTTGGACTCATGGAGAGAAGAAGGCCTAATTAAGTTCAACATCTTAGCTATGGAGAAGGCCAAATAAAAATAAGTGATGCAGAATCCCCTCCTGGTAGAATTAGTAAACATTCTGAACAATTTATTTCTAGAGGACAAGAAAGTGTCAAAGATACACTCAGTTGATGATGTGAGTACAGTCATCTCACATTTCAAAAGTAACTTCTCAAGCCTTGAAGAATATGCATCCCTAGCTGCAAAAGAAAAGTACCTAAAGAAAAGGTTGAGTGAATTAATGAACAACTTTGCACTTCACCTAAGCTCACTTAAGACTGGTCAAGTATCCCTAAAAGAATTTGTAGATCAAGGAAGAAGAATCATTGTAGAATGCATGGATCAAGATAAGCTTACTAATGCTCATTTCAAGAAAATAAAAGAGGCAGAAGCTATGATTGAGCCAGTGAAGAGTTTAGTAAAAGAAAAATCCATAGATGTGAACAAGTGCAATAATGTCTACCAAGGACAGATAGACAAAATTGAGAAGGCAGAGAAAGAGATGACAAAGATAAGGTCTCAACAAACTCAGTTGAGGAATGCTCTTGCGCCCTCATTAGACATTCTAAATCAGAATATCAAGGAGATTGAGTCCACCATGATAACCTATGATTAAGGTCCTTCCATAGATTTTAAGAAGATGGAGAAGCTTTAGTATGCATTATGCACCCATTTCCAGCTAGTAAACTCTTTGATCACATTTTGGATGAAAGAGATCCATAACCTAAAGATAGCATATCAAGATGTTTTCCCTCATTAAGTATGTATAGATACAATTTTTGTAACACCTTTTTCATTAATGTGCAAGGGGGAGTTTTTTATAGAATATGGATCATAATATGTATAGGGAGATAGAAGTATATGTATAGAAGAACAAAAGTCTTTTGGTATTAAGGACAGTTAGTAACTTGGCCATATTCCTTTGTTGCCATCAATGACAAAGGGGGAGATTGTTGGAAAGCTAGATATACTGATGTATATGACCTAATATAGTGTTGTCATTATGGCAACAAAGTCATATAGTAGTTTGGAGTCAGCACACTTGATGAGGAGATCAGAAATCAGTTAAGTATTGAAGACTGGATAGTGTACAGAGTTCCTACAGCTCAGAGCATCATCACACATGCGTATGGAAGACTTATGGTATGTGCCTTGGAAGTTAAGTTGGTTAGACTATATTCATGCTTAGTCTATGAGAACATGGTCAGATGTGAAAGTATGAGAAAGATATAGTCAGTTAAAGTTGCACAGCCAGTGTGTGCCAGTGAAGAACAGAGTAAGAAGCCGACACTTATCATTTTGAGTTGCATCTATAATATAATGTTGTAAAGGCTATGAACCTATTGTGATTAGGTTTATGACATGTATATATGTTTTATTGTAAGCACACTTAAGCCAATTCATTTGGAAGCATTGTATGTAATAGATTTAAGGGCCGACCTAGTTGTTTATTTTGTATGCAATATAAATATAAGATATACCCATTGTATTCAGTATGAAAGTTGATAGAGAGTTGTGATAAGTAGAGAAGAAGTATGTGAAGAGTCAAGAAGATGTATTAGATCTTTACAAGAGGTCAAATCATTAGCACATCAAAGGAACTGATCTGACAAGCAATGTTATAGTGATAGTTCATCCAGTAGATATAGTGTGTATCTGAGATCAGAAGGTTGTAGCCTTCATCACTTGAGCAATGAGCTCTAGGACAGTGCATCCACTCCCCTAACAGGGACTATTGTAAAATAATCCCAATAGGGTCCAACCCTTGACAAGGTCTACTATACTTAAAGCATTATAAAACAACTGCTAACAAGGTTAAAGGTCTTCTAACAAGGATCACAAAACACTAGTACAAAATATTAGTGGGTGTCAATTCCCACCGGGGTTTTTACCTATTTGGATTTCCCCATAACCATATTTGCATCATGTGTTGATTTCATGTTTCATGTTTATGTGAATCTTTAATTTAGTACTTAAGCATTTAAGTTTAGTATAAAGATTAAAGCTAAAAGCTAAAATACAGTGAACACCGATTCACCCCCCTCTTAGTGTTCCAATTCCTAACAGTTTAGTTAGAAGATAGAAGCTATAATATTAGAGATTATTGGTAGATCCTCACATGTTGGAGGACTTCTATACTTGATTGTAATATCTAGCCTAAACCAAGAAATCCTTATAGCTTGACTTTTATGAATAAATTGGAATGAATATATGAAAGATATCTTCTTTCTCTCTCTCACTTGTGTGTTTTTTTATTCTATGTGTGATCTCTGCAAGGTGGATCTAGTTAGGGTGTTCCTTTGGCCCCTTTTCCCTTCCACCCTTACATCATAAAGAAACCTAATTATTTAAAAAACTAATAACCTGAAATCAAAAGACAAGATATAACATGATATCATCATACTATACACATAGGTTAGGTTTCTACCATACCCTCTAGGTGAGTATCATCACAAATCCTACATATTAGGATCCTTCTTGGAAACCATGTAACCCTGGTTCCCCCTTTATGAATAGGGATATATCTTGAAAGTTACCTATGGTCTTGGTACTCCAATAGGCCTATGTAGACTTACATTTATGTGTCTTTCATTATCTTCTAAAATACCCCCTTTCCTAAGTTCATTATTAGGTCATCACTTTTTACCAAATCACCCATAGGACCATCTGGTAACCAATTTGGGTTCTAACACCTATGATGAGACACTCACTAGGTTACCTAGTCCCCTACCCACACATGAGACAAAGAAACCATAAACTTGTAGGTCAAGGGAACCCTCGTGTGCTCTCAGGCCTTTAGGATGAGTCCTAGCCACATTTTATGAAATTAAGGATATTCCAAGTACTAAAAAATAATAACTGATACACTATAACACTAAAAAAAGAAGAGATGGACATACATAGGTGAGACAATTTGTAGCCCAAGCATAAGAAACATGTTATAGAGGTCACAAGCCTAAAATATGACAATTTTGTGCCCCTAAGACCCTCTAAAACCCCATATGAGAATCTATACTTTCCCATATGGAAATATAGGCATTCCCATATGGAAATCCATCAAATCTCATATGGGTAACTGTACAAACTTGTATGACATTCCAGGATGCTCATGAGAGACTATGTCCATAACGTCCAGAAATTGCCCGAAACTAACATTTTTTGTGGGTGGACAGTTCCTTGGAAAGGTTCCCTAAGGTATACCTAATTTAGGTACCTTATTACCACTTCCAAAACACTTCTAGACCACACCCTAACACCTAGAACAAAACTATCTAATCAAACCTTCAAATTGAAAAGAAAAGACTATAAAAGCATATTAGGGGAAAACTGACTGCATCCCTTCCCTAATCCATCCTAACATTTCCTAAAACTCCCCAAACTTCCCTAAACCATTAGTAAACCATCAAATACATCCATATCCAATATCACAAGAAATCAAAGATTCCCAGGAAGAATTTATAAGAAATTATTGTAGATATAATCATTAAACTTCCCAGATACATAATTTGCAAAACATGAAATAACAAACTTAATATATTTCCTTATCAACCTATAGTTTATCTATACTATAAAAATAAATATACATAATTCACACACACATATACATAGGGAAGAAAATAGATTCATCTTGGTTACAGATCCTACATGGAGTCCTATGGAGATTCCTCTCAAAGACTAGAGCACACCACTGCAATCCTTCCAAGATTTGAGAAATCATGAGATGGTGTCTTCTCGGATAGAATTTCCTCTAGAAACCAACCCTTCCTCCTTCCTCTAAAAATATCCCCACTTTCCCTAACAAAAAATGTGATGAATCAAATACACAGAAAAACCCCCAAAATAAATCTTCCGGAAAAACTTCCCAAATTTTCCCCAAAATCTCTAATCTCCCCAAACTCTTCTCAAGAAAAAATTTATCCCCAAATATATTGTTCAAGGATTTTCTTTATGGGAAGAAACTTCTCCAACTTCCATGGTTGGTTTAGAACTAACCAAAAACTTTCAGTAAATATTTATTAAAGCCTTTTATTTATTTTAATTAAAATATCCTCCTAAAAGAACCATAACAAGAAAAATAAACCCAAAAGCTCTCATGTAACACACATAGGTCAATTGGAATCAAACTAGCCTAACTTCTAGGAGGTCTCAAGTTCAAATCTCCTAGATAGCTAGTTTTACCAAAAGAAACTTCCTTTTTATTATTTTTGTTTCTATTTAATACACTTTATTTAAAGCTTAAAGATGCCATTTACACAAGAAATAAGAACACAAGTAATAATATTTGTATATGCACGGGTATTTGTGTGTGTAGTCACATATACACATACACATATAACGTACATTTAATAATAATAAAAATATAAAATAAATATATATATACACTTATACCAGAGATCAATCCAACATCAAAACATAAATCTCAAGACAACATCATAATACTACACAAAAATCCTCCATGCTAGGGTAACCTCCTAACAAGAATCTAAGTCCAACGGTTTCCTTGATAGTAGCTTGGAAAAATCTCCACACAACAATGGTTCAATGATTTTGAAGGCACGCTCATACCTATGTAGCTAGGTGGACTCGTGGTCTGGTACCTGCATCCTACAACACCAACTAACATGTGTGTGTGTGTGTGTATGTATGTATATATATATATATATATATATATATATATATATATATATATATATATATATATATATATATATATATATATATATATATATATATATATATATATATATATATATATATATATATATATATATATATATATATATATATATATATATATATGTATATGTAGACACACACACACAAATAATGGAAAACAAGGAGAGAAAATGTGACATCATGTAGATCTGTCGTAGGAGTAACTATGACTTGCTCTCCTCATCCTACACTCACATCAAATAGTGTAAACATAAAAAACATAGTGGGATTACCACGGTTAGATCTATCATAATTATATAAATCAAGTACAAGTCATTTCATAATAGTTCATTCCTAAACATACATTATTTTATTTCAAATCATTTATTATCTCTATAATTAATTCTATTAACCAAATATATATATGCTCAATGTCCCATCATAAAATGAAATAGTCTAAACATATAGTCCAAGTAACGAGATAATAATCCTACGAGTTCAAAATATGAAGATACTAGGGTAGGAATTACATTCTCTCCCCCTAGGATTAGGCTTACTCCTAGAAGCCTAAAAACAAGTATGGATATGCAGATCTAAGTCTACTAGCATCCTTCCAAGTGGTGGAGGTCTCATCACTGGGGTCCCATAGGACCCTTACTTTCTCTATGCTGTGACCCCTAAGGGTCAAAGTCTCCTGCTAGAGTATACGTATTGGCTCCAAAGCCATGTGCCCATCCTCTACCTGCAAAGTGTTCTAATCCAAAACATGTGTCAAATCAAGAATATACTCTCTAAGAATGGATACATGAAACACATCATGCACATGTGTGAGGCTGGGTGGTAGGGTGAGTCAGTAAGAAACTAGTCCTATCCTCTCAAGGATCTCAAATGGACCCACAAATCTAGACACCAACTTAGAACATTTTCCATAATGGATAGGGATCTTATAGGGAAAGACTCTCAGAAATACCTTATGTCCAACAAAAAATTGCCTATCAATCCTATGAGCATCACCATACTTCATTTTCCTATCTTGAGCTATCACAAGATGCTCTCTGATGCTCTGAATTTTCTGCTCTATATCTTGTAACATCTTAGGGCCAAGTAGTACTATGTCCTCTAAGAGATCCCAACTCAAAGGGGTATGACAAGGATGACCACAAAGAGCCTAAAAAAGGGCACATTCCTATAGAAATTTTATAGCCATTTTTGTAAGAAAAATCCACTAGATACAGATAATCTTCCCAATGGGTCTATCTGTCAATCGCATACATTCTAAGCATTTTCTCAAGCACCTAATTAACTCGCTATGGCTGACCATTATTCTCTTGATCATATGTCAAACTAAAATTTAGTTGATTCCCTAAGGCATGTTGCAATGAGGTCCAAAACTCTGAAGTGAACACTGGATCTCTATAAGAGATAACCTTTCTAGGGATACCATGCAACTTGACTATATCCTTTAGGAAGACTTTGGCTACTAAGGTGGTAGTATATGATGACTACATAGGAGAAAAATGTGCTACCTCAGCTAACTTATCCACTATGACCATGATAGAATCATGTATCTGATAAGTGACAAGGAGTCACAATAAAATCCATAGATATCATATCCCATTTCCATTTAGGAATCAAATGTGGTTGAAGGGGGCCTGTTGGGTGATGATGCTCAGCCTTGACCCTGTGACATTCCAGACACCTAGCCACAAAATATGCTATATCCCTCTTCATACATGACCAGAAGTATAACTATCCCAGATCTAAATACATCTTCTTAACTCCTGGATGCGCTGAATAGGGAGCACGATGCGCTTCCAACATGATAACTTTTCAAAGATTTCCTAAAAGAAGTACACATATTTGATCCTGCTAACTCAATAATCCATCTTAATCTATGGAATAACCCAAGAACCTTCCTTCCAATGCCCTTCCAGACTCAATCTTTGCCTTAACTTCTTGATACAATGTATCTAAAGGAAGTGCCTGCAAAATCTGACTTCTCAAATCACTAGAAAGGGAGAGCATGGACAACTCATGTCTCCTTATGGTCATGGCATCTGCTACCACATTATCTTTACCTTAGATATATCTAACCTCAAAATAATATTCACAAAGGAACTCCATCCATTAGTCTTTCCTAGTGTTGAGATTAGGTTGTGTAAATATGTATTGAAGGCTTCAGTGATCAACGTGTAACTCAAACCGATGCCCCAAAAAGAAGTTTCTCCAATGATTCAAGGCATGAACTATAGCTGGTAACTCCAAATAATGCATAAGATAGTTAAGCTTATGGTCCTTAAGATTTCTAGAATCATAAGAAATAACTCTACCTTATTTCATCAACACTTCCCCTATGTCTTCTAGGAAGCTAGTAGTGCAAACCAAAAATTTTTCAGTGGGGTCAAGTACTGCTAAAATCAGGGCACTGGTCAATTTTCCTTAAGGATCTGAAAATATTTTGATAATTTCTTTATCCAAATTAACTTCTTCCCTTTCCTTTGCAAGGAAGTGATGGGATGAGCTAATATGGAGAATCCTTGGATGAAGCATCTGTAGTATCTGGCTATACCCATGAAACTATGAACCTCTGAGACATTGGTGGGTGTTGGCCATTCAAAAATAGCTTGTATCTTTGTGAGATCAACTAATATACCTTCTCCTGAGATAACATGACCAAGATAATTAACTTCACTTTGGAAGGATTAATATATCTCCAAGTTTGAAAACAACTGATTCTAGCAAAGGCACTGTAACACTTATCAAAGATGTTGTTCATGTTCTTCCACTGATTTAGAGTACACCAAAATATCATCCAAAAAAATTACAACAAATTTATCCAAGAAGGTCTTGAATACCCCATTCATAAGAGTCATGAACACTAAAGGTGCATTAGTGAGACTGAAAGGTACTATGGTAAATCCATAATGCCCATACCAAGCATGAAAGTTGTTCAGTGAATGTCGGCTTCGTGAATCCTTAACTGATGATAGCCTGACTTTAGATCGATCTTGGAAAATACTTTGGCTGAGTTCATTTGATCAAATAGATCATTAATTCTTAGCAAAGGATACCAATTCTTAATGGTTACTTTTTATAGCTAACGATAGTCAATGCACAACTTAAGTGAGCCATCCTTCTTCTTTACAAAGCTGACCGGAGCTCCCCAAGGTGACACACTTGATCTAATGAAACCTTTTTCCAAGCATTCTTCTATTTGTACTTTTCACTCACTTAAATCTTGAGTGTTAATGTGATAAGGAGATTTGGAGATAGGTTCAACACCTGGCACCAAATCTATGTGGAAATCAATGTCTCTTGTGGGAGGAATTCCAGGTATCTCAGTTGGATAGACATCTACAAATTCTTGAAGTAAATGGTGCTCAAGTGTTATTTCTTTATCTTCCTTGTCAATCAAGTCATTAACTAAGACTGAAAGAAGTTTGCATCCCTTTCTCATGCATCTCTTAAATTGCATTTATTAGGAATGGGAACACTGAGAGGGGGATGAGGTGAATTGATGTTCTATATAATTACTTTCTAATATTTGAAGCTTAACTCAATAACTTAATTGTTGAACTAAATATTAAAGCATGTAAAGTAATCAACACCTAACACATAAAACCAGATATGATTATGGGGAAACCTTGGCCAAAGGAAAAAATCTGGTGGGAATTAATACCCACTTGTAATTGTACTTGTGTATTATGAACCTGTTAATGTTCCTTAGCCTTGTTAGGAGCTATCATGACAATGCTTAAGTAAAATGACCTTGTCAAGGGTTAGAACTTGTTAGGAGTCTTTTACAATTAACCCTATTATAGATGAGGACACACTATCCTAGAGCTCACTTCTCAAGTGGTGAAGGCTACAACCTTCTGAGTATCAGATACAAACTATATCTACAAGATGAATTGCTATTGTGATAGTGCTTGTCTGATTAGTTCCTTATGTGCACTAATGCTTTAGCCTCTTGTAAAGCTCTAAAAAATTCTAACTTATCTTCACATACTTCTATTCTAATTATTTCAACTCTATATCTCATGCCATACTCAAATACAAAGGCGCAAGTCTTATTTATATGCACAAACAAAACTTATTCACTAAGTCAGCCCATAACAAATTACATATAACACTTCCAAATAAATTGGCTCAAGCGTGTTTACATACAATGACATTAAAATTTTTACAACACAAATACAATAGATGCATAGCCTTTAAAAAAAAATATTATAACTGCTAACCAAAATACTAATAGTTGGCTTCATACTATGTTCTATTCTGCCGCTCACTATCTTTGTTACTTCAACTCATTGTATCTTCATCATGCTAACTCATCTGATCATGCACTCTTAACTATAGCTTAATAACATAACGAAAAGCTTACCTTCTAGGGAACATACCCAAACTCGGTCATACACATGTGCGTTGATGTTATGTTCATCTGGTGGTTCACTGATTGTCCAGTCTTCCATACTTAGTCATTTTCTGATCTTTTATGTTATGTGCTGACTCCAAAACTTCATATGACTTTGTTTCCATAATGAAAACACTAAATCATAGTCATATACAACAATATAGTCAACTTGCCAACAATCTCCCCCTTTTTCATTAATGGAAACAAAGGAATATGGAAAAGTTACTAAACTGTATTTCTTACAAAAAAATTTCTAACATATACTCTTATCTTATATCTCCCTTCTACTATATACTCTACTCCCCTTTATATCATAAAAAAAGCTCCATATTCTCCTTTCTACTATATAATTTACTCCCCCTTTTACATTAATGAAAAAGGTGCTAAAAAAATGATACTACAAGTACTTACATAGTGACTACATCCGGATATGCAATCTGAAAGTTGGCAATTTCTTGATGCCAAAATGCTTTCAGTGCATTTATTGTCTGGAGATGGGTGCACAAAGCATAATTAAACTTCTCCATATTCTCCAGCTCTGAACTCAAACCTTGATCATATGTCACCATCCTGGCATCAATCTCCTTGATATTCTAATTTAGCACATCTAAAGAGGGCACAAGTGCATTCCTTAACTAAGTTTGCCTAGCCCTTATTTTAGCCATTTCTTTTTCTGCCTTCTCAATTTTGTCTAATTGACCTTGATAGAAATTATTGCACATGTTTACATATGTGGAGGGATCTTCCACGGATTTCCTTACTACTTCTATGATTGATTCAACTTCTTGAATCTTCTTTGAGAGGTTTGCAATTAGTTTGTCCTTATCCATACAATTAGCTATGATCTTTCTTCCTTTAGCTACAATCTCCTTCAACAAAGCTTGACCAAATTTTAAAATAACTGAGGTCAAGTGTGAAGTTACCTATCAATTCACTTAGCCTCTTTTTAAGATATTTTTCTTCTACAACCTTGGATGCAAATTCTTCTAGGCTAGAGAAGTTTTCTTTGAAACTTGTTAGGATGTTACTGACATCATCCACTAAATGAACTTTTATTACCTTGTTTTCCTCTGGTAGTAGGCTGTTCAAAATGTTGATTGATTCAACAAACAATGGATTCCTCATGACTTGTTTCTCCTTTTCTTTCTCAATTGCTAGTACACTGATCTTTATGAGGTCTTCTTCTCCCCATGAGTCTAGACTTGTGTCATGAGTCAAAATTGACAACAATAACATTGATGGCATACGAGTGAGAGGTGTTTTTTCCATAAAGTCTATCTTTAATTTCACAGGCATTTCAACAAAGAGCTCATTTGCAGGTTCATTTTCCTTTTCTTCTTCTTCTTTCTCTTTTTATTCTTCTTTTTCCTTTTCTTCTTGTCCAGTTATATCTTTAATCTGAACTTCTTCTTCCTTCTTGGGAATTTCTTCATTCTACTTCTTCAGTGCTCACAAATGCTTCCTCAAACTTATCCAAGTCCTTATTTGTGGCTGCCATTGAGATTTCTATATTATCAATCATAATTGTGTCATCTTGTGTTTCAGGCATAGGCACAGAATCTTGTGGACTTGTCATAGGTACATTTGGGATCTCAGCTACTTTTATTTGCTCAATAGGAACTTGGGTTGCAGGTGTGGATGATGGATACATGCATTGTTCTAAAAATACCTTCTCAAATGCTTTTTTAGTTTCCTTGGCAACTAACTCATAGTCCTTATTCATGATCTACAAGGTTATTAGCTTGGTTCTAAGGTGAGGCTTCACTAGTTCCAACAATAGTGTTTTATCCTCAACTAAACATACTAGAAGGTTATCATCTAAGGTCTTTTCCCTTACTCTAAAGTCTTCTTCTATTGCTTGTCTCTTCAATGAATCAAGTATGTTCCATACTTGGTCAAGAACTATTGTCTTAAGTTCCAAGAATTTCTTCTTGAACTTAATCATATGTCTGATTATCATGATATGGATCATAGATTTGTCTATCTCATGATATCTATCATAAAACTTAGCAATTTGATCAATCCTTCCTTCATCTACCACTCTTGTTCTCAACACTTCTATATTCGGTAGGAATCCTACCTTAGGAGGTGGTTGAATATTTCTTCCTCATTTTCTTGTGGATCTTGAAGATGGATGGCTTGAGAGTGTTTGCTTCTTCCTCGTAGGCATATTACTTGGCTCAGGAGATGCTTGAGTGGACTCTAGATCAATAGTAGGAGTGGGCGCGAGAGTATTTTCTTCCATTTTCATCTTCTTCTTCTCAGGGTCAACAGTCTTCTCTGTTTTAACTTTAGAAGAGGGTGCACTCTCAATTTGCATGGAAATCTTCGCTTCCCTTGCCTTATCTAGGTCTTCTTGAGTGACACCATGTATTTTTAGTATCTCAAACGTGATCCTAGATGCTTTCCTCTTGGTCACATCAATGTCCAAGACTACATCTACTTGTCTTGTCTTCTCTTCATAAGTGTCACATCTTGGCTCATTAGGATCTTTGGGCACTGATAGTAGGACTTGTGCATATGCCTCTATAATATGTTCTTCCACTTCATAAACAAGTGGATGGATCCACTTAGTTCTTGGCTCTATAGCTTCCATGCAAGTAATATCTATCTCCAGCATAAAACATATGGTATCCTTGTACTTCTCTACTATGCTCTCAGGTATCCTAAAACTTCTCTGCATTTAGATTTTGAATGTCTTTATTTCTAAGTTCATGAAGTCCCTTAAGGTAATCTCTGATGATGCCTTGAATGATATTTGAGGCATTGTGGGTAGACTCTTGTCAAGGTAAAGGTATGAAACTTTACTAGCTGTATGAAAGTACATGTAGATGATAAGTGACCCAAACCTAAATATCTTACTCTTATCATGTTTGATAGTTGTGGTATTATCCATCAACTATGTGCACAAGATATCACACAAGTTGAAGTCTCCATTTTATTTCATGATTCTGATGGCTACTAAGATAGTGGCTGTGAACACACTATTTACCCTATTTGCATGTTGAAACTTGTAATCCAGTATCATAGACATTAGTTTGATATCCTTCTCTTCAATTAGCTCAATGGTCATGTCGTGCTTATCAGTGCATGACTTACAAGCTTGTTCCACTAGTTTTATGACATCCTTACCAACAAGGAGAATGGCACCAGCCTTAGGAAGTCTGGTCATCTCATAAATGAGACAGGTAGTTATTCTAACAGGGACTTCTCCTATCTAGAATAGGTCATCATAATTTTTTCTTAGTAGGATCTTAATCCATTCATATTCATAGAATTCATATATTGTTGCATACTCAAGAATAGGGTTGTTTTCCAAGTGTGCAAACTCATCTAGGAATGTCTTGTTAGGATTCATCATTGTCTCTAAGTACGACCTTATTTTATCCAAACCTACTTGTTCCTTCTTGCAGTAAATATATGCATGTATGTCTTCTACGTACATTACTCCCATCAGAGTCCTAGAGAATGCTCCTTCTAGGTCATCTAAGAATGACTTGAAGGGATTCTTCTTAAAGATATATCTCTTCCTTTTAGCAACATCACAAACAAATAGAGTGGCCATAAATTACTTGATTGATCTCTTTAAATAGCTTTTCAAGGGTTTCTGAACTGTCGCGTCCAAACTAGGGCTTCGTAACAAACTTAACTTCCTTTCATTGAAGAAATCTGCAATCTCCCAACAAAAATTGCTTTGATCTCCTATGCTCTCCAAAGTCTTGAACTTGAATGCAAATGTGTGAATAATGGATCTTTGGTGACTTTAAATCAACTTTCCTCCATTAATGCTTTTCACATAAACATAGAATCCCATAGGGAATTCCAATCTTTTCTTCTTCTATCAATTAGGCAGTGCACTCTTGCATGCTACATCAACTAGTCTCCAAATAGTTATAACCAAAGATGCATACTCTGAGGGTGAGTATACCAGATGTGTAGGGGTCTAGAGATAATCTAGATCCTCCTATGACCATGAGGGTCATTCATCGAGAAGTAAAGGGTGCATTCATTGTGGATGCACCCAATACATACTCATCAACCTTATCCTTCTTTACTTCTATCCAAATCAAGCTCGCATCTTCTGAGGTTTTCACAAACTTGACTTCTCCAGATTCATCCAGAATTGATCCTTGAGACTTATTACGGATTTCTTGTCTTTGTGCTTTTGATCTACAAAATTTAGAGATGTGTCCAGCCTTGTTACAAGTGTGACAAATAACTGGAGGCCTTATATTCCCTAGCGCATTGATGTGAGTTACCAATTTGCATTGTCTAGCTGTATGACCATTATAATCACATATCTGACATGTAATGTTCTGAGGAATTCTAACATTTTTTTTTGGATGACTTCTTCAATTTTGTTGAGTTTGACTTCTTTGATTTGATCTACAATTCATAGTTCTATGACCAAACTTATTGCATGAATAACAACAACCATTGAAAGGTCTTACCTCTTTACAATCTCTTGCTAAGTGACCATGCTTGTTATAGGCATAAAAAGTTTTGTTTACTAGCTTGCACTCATCTTTAGATGGTTCTGCTTTAGCTTCAGTATGATCTTTAGTCTTCTTAGCTTTTGTAGATTCTTCTGGTGCTTTCATTCTTCCTCGCATATCATTGATTTGATTTCGTGCTTCACTGAATCCAATACTAGAGGTATCTCCTTTGATGTTTTGTGCATATAACTATGACTCTATTAGATCTTTTCTTGTGTGCAATTTGTCAATATGATTCTTTGCTTCAATCAATTCAGATTTCACTTGCTTTTTGATGTTGTCTAACTCCAAGATTTTCTTATTTTCTTGCCGCAGTTCTTCATCCAACTGCTTGTTTTCTTTGACCTATTATTCATAGGCTTCTTGATTGTTAAATATATTTTCATCCAACTCTTCAATCTGATCCTTCAGAGATGTGTTTTCCTCATTTAGATTTTTGACCATTTTCCCTATATCATTGTTTGAACAATCCTTCAAATCTTTTCTTAGTTTCTTGATGAATACTTGAGAACCACTAACCTTTAATTTTAGTTCTTCAATTTCTTTTTCAGATCTGTCAAGGTCTTCAAGAGTTGCTTCAAGATTCTTCTTTAGATGTTTCACTTCTTCCAAACCCATGATCTCCTCAAGTGGTTAAACTTGTCTTCAGAGGACCAAAGCTTTGATACTAATTGTTAGGAATGGGAACACTGAGAGGGGAGGTGAATCAATGTTCTATATAATTACTTTCTAATATTTGAAACTTAACTCAATAACTTAATTGCTGAACTAAATATTAAAGCATGTAAAGTAATCAACACATAAAAAATAACACCAAATATGATTACGAGGAAACCTTGGCCAAAGGAAAAACCCCGGTGGGAATTAATAGCCACTAATAATTGTACTTGTGTATTATGAACCGGTTAATGTTCCTTAGCCCTAATAGGAGTTGTCATTACAATGCTTAAGTACAATGACGTTGTCAAGGGTTGGACCATATTAGGAGTCTTTTATAATTAACCTTGTTAGGGGTGAGGACACACTGTCCTAGAGCTCACTGCTTAAGTGGTAAAGGCAACAACCTTCTAAGTATTAGATGCACACTATATCTACAAGGTGAACTGCTATTGTGACACTGCTTGTCTAATCAGTTCCTTATGTGCACTAATTCTTTAGCTTCTTGTAAAGCTCTACAAAATTCTAAATTCTCTTCACATACTTCTACTCTGCTTCTATTAGCTCTATATCTCATGCCATACTCAAATACAAAGGCGTGTGTCTTATTTATATGTGCAAACAAAACTTATTCACTAGGTCGGCCTATAAGTAATTACATCCATGTTTACATAAAATTGGATTAACATGTTTACAACACAAATACAATATGTGCATAGCCTTTACAAAATAATATTATAACTGCTAACCAAAATACTAACATTCAGTTGCATACTTTGTCTTGTTCTGCCACTCACTATCTATGTTACATCAACTTGATGTATCTTCATCATGCTAACTCATCTGATCATGCACTCTTAACCACATCTTAGTAACATAACCAAAAGCTTATCTTCTAGGGTGCATACCCAAACTCAGTCATATGCACGTGCACTGATGCTTTGTTCATCTGGTGCTTCACTAACTGTCTAGTCTTCCATACTTGGTCATTTCCTGATCTTCAAAGTTATGCGTTGACTCCAAAACTTCATATGACTTTGTTGCCATAATGACAACACTAAGTCAAAGTCATATACAATAGTATACTCAACTTGCCAACAACATTGTTGATATCATCTTAAGTGATATAGGTTGTTGGATTCCCACAATAATGTGGGGGTTTTCCAAATCATGTAATCAATAAATTAGCTTCTTTCTTCAATCTATCATGGCTTTGTGAGGTGCTAACCAATCCATCCCTAGGATAACTTCATACGATCTATGAAGAATTACTAGAAGATCAACATTGGTAGAGAAAAGTCCTAATCCCAAGTTGCAATTTTGAACACACAAATATGTGGTATCTTAGCCTTGGATGCTAGCTCTACCTACCACTTAACTCCTTTCCCTATGACCACTAGCCCACACTTTTCTATTAAAGGAGATATGAAGGAGTCAATTGCTCCTGAATCCAAGAGGATAGAAATAGGTTTACCCTTTAATAGACCTGAAGTCTATATGATAGTGTTCTAGTGATCAACTTGTCTATGCTCTACTGTAGAAAACACCCTATGAGACCGGCCAACATCTCCCATAGTCGGTTTTGAAATTGGCTGATTTTGATTGGTGAAATTAGTGAGTAGAACGAAGTGAACTGCAATGTGTCCTTGTTATCCACAAGAATAACACCCACTATTCCTTCCAAATTTCTTTGCAGGTGATTCACTAGATTATTAATAACCTCCTTTATTGACATTTTGAGAATTTTAGGATGGTGGAGGAGGAAATATTTGTTGAGCCTCATAACTATTATGGTTCTAGGGTCATTGAAACTTCCCATTTCCTTTGAGAATTTCTTTTTGTAGAATTTTTGTCCTCCCTTGAAAGATGATTGTTGGTTCTTGGAGTTGGCATTTCGTCGGTCAAATTTTCCTTTAGAACCTAACCCAACATTGAAAGTTTAGTCATTGTAATAGCCACCTTTTCCTTTAACCTTCCTTTCAACTAGGAATGCCTTAGTGATAGCATCCCATAGATTTTTGTGTTTTAGGACTACCACATCTTTTGATAAAGGGTCATTCAAACCTCTTATGAAATGTTGCACAAGAATGGGGTCATCATCTTTATAACCTAAGAAACAATTAAGTTCATAGAATTTCCTTTCATGTTCTTCCACCATCATGTTGGCTTGTCTAAGGTGGTGAGATTATTTTTCCCTTCCCTGTCTCCATTAATTGTACATGAATTGAACCTTAAAGCTCTCTAGGAACAATTCCCAATAAATAGTGTTAATGGTGACTTGAAGTTTATCTTCTTCCATGTGCCACTAGGTGGATGTAATTTTCTCAGATTCATAATGGCACATTTAGCCTTGACATTACTACTAAAGGGATGCATAGAGAAACACCTCCCAAGATCAAAAAACTAAGTTTTCACTACAGATCCCCCTTCCTTGCCATGGAAAAGGGGTACAAGTTGACCTTGAGTAAGTCCCTCATGTAATTGGTATCCCTATCCTTAGACTTTGGCATAGATTACCTTCTCCTAGGGCTCCTATCCCTTTCTCTGTCTTGGTGATGAGATTTGTTCCCTTCCTTAAAGTTATCTCTATTTTGAAGGCTATCAAGTCTATGCAGAAGTTTTTGCATAAGTTTCCTTAATTGGGATCCTTCTAAGTTATTAGTTTGACTCTCACCCCTATGGTTGTCTTGATTTTTCTCTCCCTCATATTCCCCATGCTAACTCTTTGGGTGAGATCTCGAGGAAGATTCCTGAACTCTATCCTTAGCTCTTATGTGGGTGACTTGAGGCATCCTGGAAGAGTGATGCAACATAAGTTTTAGGTAGCTAGTTTTAATGAGTATTCAATGTGTTGAAGAGTTTAAATTTTAAATGTATGAGCTCCCAGTGTAGCAATGAGGGCACTGATAACAAATGTAATGACCCCACTAGGGAACCGATAAAGAATCGGGTCTTTTAACCTTAAATTACAACTAACAATTTTTTTCAAACATTCTAACATTTCATTATTAACATCCAAAAAGTACATTCCTTAAGGTTCCCTTATTAAATTCTTTTACCAATATAACAACATTTCATTTCATTACTAACCTAATTGAATTCCATTTCCTTTACCTTTACTTTTCATTTTGGAATAAGAGAAAGGTAAGAAAGTAATATATTTCAATCATAACTATATCTTTTACTTCCTAATTCCTTTTCATTCCTTTTTCCTACACATTGAATAACTACCTTTTTCAATTTCAATTAACCTTTACATTTAGAACATTTATTTTCATTTCAACATAGGAGAGATAAAAGAGATAATAAAATATTACCATCTTCATTTCAACTTTTGAACCTTCAAATAACATCCCTTGAAAAACCCCTAGAATTGTCCCTCCCTGATTACATTTCTTTATACTTTCAATCTCTGATAATAATTACAATTACATTAACAATTACATTGAATTGCCTGAAGGCTTACAAAGAGATCTTTAAATTTTGCATTAAAATAGTACATGTTACAGTTGAGAAATCATTATCACTACATGAATTATGAAACACATCCAATCCATGAACCACGAATAGTGCCTAAAAAGATATTTTCCACCCAACCATGTGAAACTAAAGAAGTTTCGATCCACCCACCCTACTAGAAGATAGAACCGAGATACTCACAAGGCCTAAAGAAACCTAAGGCTTTACAAAACCAATAACTTTAAATCAAAAGACAAGACATAACAAGATATCATCATAGTATACACATAGGTTAGGTTTCTAGCATACCCTCTAGGTGAGTGTCATCACATATCCTACATATTAGAATCCTTCCTGGCAAACATGTAACCCCAGTCCCCCCTTTATGAATAGAGATCTATCTTGGAAGTTACCTATGGTCCTAGTAATCCAACATGCCTATGTGGAATTACATTTATGTGTCTTTCATTATCTTTTAAAACCCCCCTTTCCTAAATTCATTATTAGGTTATCACTTTTTACCAACTCACCCATAGGATCATCTAGCAACCACTTTGGGTTCCAACACCTATGATGAGAAACTCACCTAGGGTACCTATTCCTATACCCACACAAAAGCCAAAGAAACTATTAAGTACTTCAAAAGGTTCAACATGCAGGTCTAAGGAGCCCTCTTATGCTCTCAGGCCCTCAAGACAAGTCCTAGCCTCATTTCATGAACTTAAGGATATGGAAAGTATTGAAACATCATAAGTGATTCATTATAACACCAAAAAAACAAGATATGGGCATACATAGGTGAGACAAGTTGTAGCCCAAGCATAAGAAATAGGCTATAGAGGTCATAAGCCCAAAATATGAAAATTTTTGAGCCCCTAGGACCCTCTAAAACCCCATATGGAAATCTATACCTTCCCATAAAAAAATACATGCATGCCCATATGAAAATTCACTAGATATTATATGGGTAACCATACAAACTTGTATGACATGCTAGGATGCTCATATGAGATATTGTCTAGAATGCCCAAAAATTGCCCAAAAATGACATTTTTAGGGGTGGAGAGTGCCCGGGAAAGGTTCCCTAAGGTCTACCCAATTTAGGTACCTCAGTACCAATTCAATAACACTTCCTCAACACACCCTACCACCTAGAACAAAAATATTTTATCAAACCTTGAAATTGAATACAGAAGATTACAAAAGCATAAAAGGGGAAAACTGACTGCATCCCTTCCCTAATCCATCCTAATGTTTCCTAAACCTTCCTAAACTTCCCTAAACCATCATTAAACCATCAAATACATCAATATATAGTATCACAAGAAATTATAGACTCCCAGGAAGAATTTACAAGAAACTATTGCAAACATAATCATTAAACTTCCCAGATGAATAACTTGCAAAACATGAAATAACAAACTTAATATATTTCCTTATCAACCTATATTTTATCTATACTATAAAAATACATATCCATAATTCACACACACATATACACAGGGAAGAAAAGACATTCATCCCAGCTCCAGACCCTACCTGGAGTCCTGCGAAGAATCCTCTTAGAGACTGGAGCACACCACTGCAATCCTTCCAAGCTTTGAGAAATGATGAGATGGTGGCTTCCTAGATAGAATCTCCTCCAGAAACCAATCCTTCCTCCTTCATCATAAAATCTCTCCACTTTCCCTCACAAAACTAGTGATGAATCAAACACACAAAAAAAACCCAAAAATAACTCTTCCGAAAAAACTTCCCAAATTTTCTCCAAATTATCTAATCTCCCCAAACTCTTCTATTACAATAATTTATCCCCAACTATGTGGTTGGAGGAGTTTCTTTATGGGAAGAAACTTCTCCAACTTCCATGGTTGGTTGAGAGCTAATCAAAAACTTCCCGTAAACAAGTATTAAAGCCTTTTACTTATTTTAATTAAAATATCCTCCTAAAAGAACCATAACAAGAAAAATAAACACAAAATCTCTCAAGTAACACACTTAGCTCAATTGGAATCAAACTAGCCTAACTTCTAGGAGGTCTTGAGTTCAAATCTCCTAGATAGCTATTTTTACCAAAAGAAACTTCATTTTTATTATTTTTATTTCTATATAATACACTTTATTTAAACATTAAAGATACCATTTACAAAAGAAATAAAAACACATAAATAATAATATTTATATATGCACAAGTATATGGGTATGCACCCATATATACACATACATATATAATGTACATTCAATAAAAATACAGATATATTAAACTAAATATATATACACTTATACCAGAGATCAATCCAACATTAAAACATAAATCTTAAGACAAAATCATAATACTGCACACAAATCCTCCTAACTAGGGTAGCCTCCTAACAAGAATCTAAGTCCATGGGTTTCCTTGAGAGTAGCTTGGAAAAATATCCACACAACAATAGTTCAAGGATTTTGAATGCATGCTCAAACCTATGTAGCCAGGTGGATTTGATGCTTGGTACTTGCATCCTACAACACCAACTGATATGTACACACACACACACACACACACACAAATAATGGAAAATAAGGAGGGATAATGCGACATCATGTGGATCTCCCATAATAGTAACTATGATTGCCTCTCCTCATCCTACACTCACATCAAATAGTGTAAACATCAAAACATAGTGGGATTAGCAAGGTTAGATCCATCATAAACATATAAATCAAGTGCAAATCATTTCACAATAGTTCATTCCTAAACATACATCATTTTATTTCAAATCATTTATTATCTCCATAATTAATTCTATTAACCAAATATATATATATATATATATATATATATATATATATATATATATATATATATATATATATATATATATATATATATATATATATATATATATATATATATATATATATATATATATATATATATATATATATATATATATATATATATATATATATATATATATATATATATATATGCTCAATGTCCCATCATAAAATGAAATAGTCTAAACATATAGTCCAAGTAACAAGATAATAATCCTCTCAATCCAAAATATTAAGATACTAGGGTGGGCACTAAACTTTTCGCTGGAAACAGAGAAATGGTCAACTCCATTCCTACTCACCTCAACAAATTTTTTTATTTTTTATTTTTAAACAAAAGTGGACTAGCCACCATAAATATATTAATAAAAACTGATTCAAGGAATCATCCGTGGAAGAATTAGGAAGAAACCCCAGAATCATTGTCATATACAAAAGTATTACTGATATTGGACTTTACAGATTGCAGACAAAAGCCCTCTTATAGGGTAGATACAAGAAGGAGACTCTAAAAACTGAATCCTCCAAACCTATAAACTATATAATATTACATTTATAGTAGCATATGTGCAACCGAGAAAAGAAACTAAAATTTCCTGAAGCAAACAAAAAAGATAACCAACATATAAACAAATATTCAAAAATCATAAACTCCTAGACATTGTGAAAACACTCACTTGGCCTCCTAAAAAATTCTTTAAGAAACTCAACTTGTTTAATTACCTTAAAATTATCCAACCAAAGCATACCAACAAATGACAGACATACTAAATGTCACTTATTAAAATTATCAGTAAAATTATTGAGTTCTACAATGGTCACCTCATATTTTAAATGTGAAATGAGAGTTGTAATCTCTTTTCTAAAATTGAATACCATAAATGTGTTCAATGAGATTTGTTATCCCTTCCTTTTTTTTTTCTTTGGAATACCAACATTAACCACACCTTTTACTTGGTACCCTTTATTGTAGCATTGTTGGGTCTAAAAATGTATATATTGTTACTTAAAATGTCTTTCATTCACCCTAATAACTAAGACAAAATCTTCATTTGGAACACTTGAATCTGAAATATAAAAATTGCTACCTAAAATTCCAGTCATTCATCCTGATAAATGAACCAAAAACTTCATTTCGTATCCAAAATCCCAATATCCATGCAATTTTGAATTAAAATATATCTATATATTTGATATCTTTAATCCACAAATTCTTGTAGATTGTTTAGGAGATGTTTAAAAAGGTTGTTGATCAATCCTACTTCCAAAAGGAAGTGATCATCAACTAATATAGATCTTCACCATCTAAAGTTCTAATACTAGAAGAAGATTTCTTACCCTTGTCCCTATTTAAATTTGAGCCAAAGTTTGGATTTTCCCTCCCTTTCTTAGTTGGCTAAAGACCAAGTGGCTGATTTTCATTATTAAATATTTCTACTTTATCTTCATCTAGAATTGGAAACCTATCAAATTCTTCCAATTCCCCTAATTTTTAGTTCTAACATAACTTCTAATAAAGACTTTTTTGCATCAATTTCCTCCTTCTTCAACAAATTATTCAAATCTATAAAACTGAATATGTTGTAAACTGGCTCAAGCTCTAAAGGTTGTTGGAGTATAGAAAGTCATTGAGAGGGGGAGGGGGGGTGAATCAATTCCTTATAAAACTAGACTGAATGTTTGAACAAACACAATAAAACCTTCAATCCCTTTTTGATGACAAACAAGACTATTACAAAAATACTATGATGAATACCAAGATCATTTTGAAGAATGTTTCATATAAAAAAATACTATATGAAATAATGAATATAAAACTCATGATCAATCAACATAAATATAAGAAACTATAAAGAAGATGAAGAGTATAAATCATTTCATTATATTAAAGATGATGGATAAATGAAGATTAAATTAACTTAGAAAATATTAATGAAAAATGATAGATAGGTGAATATGAAAGGAAAAAAGGTAAGTGATAATCTATAACACCATAGATGTCATGATTGGAAATCCTCTGGGGAATAAAACCACTTGAAAGTTCCCTCACCAAAATATTCTATTTTTATAATGTCTCACTAACACCTTCAAAAAGCCTCACTTTCTCATAGACCTCACTAACCATTTTTGTGTCTCATCAACAATATATGCCTCACTGGCCTTTTTCTTATTCAACTTGCAATGCCTCACTAGACTTACAATGCCTACAAAAATCATTCCATTTCTCAAGATAGATAGTATTGTTTTCATTCAAAAAGATATTCTAGTCTTCTATTGCTTGAGACTCTAAAATCATATGCATCACATAAATCTTAAGAATTCATACAATATATCATTGCACATAAATGAATATTATATACAATAATACATTATATGTATTCTATAGATCAACTTCCCTATCACATGATAAAAATAATATAATCCCTTTTTTAAAAATCTTGAAATATATCATAATAATTCAATCTATCTCAGTATATGTCTCCTCTGAGAAAATATCTTCATTCAAAATACATCATTACAACATATATAATGATTCATATTTTGATTGAGAACATAACTGTCAAACTAATTAGAAACTCAATGTGCAACTTCCTAATTCAAACTACCATAGTATTCTAGTTGCTAAAACAAAACTAAGAAATTGGATCTGTACCTTCTCACATGAATAATATATGTATGTCAAACATGATTGTATGTGTTTGTAGTATTAGGCTAATTGTATAAAAGGAACAATTGTATTATTTTGGATATGCTTGTCTCCCAAATGTTATTGTTAACTAAAGACTCTTTTCCTGATATACAAAATAAAGTAACATGGGTGTTTAAATAAGATACTTAATCATCGAAGAATGAGGACTTAGAAACACAAGACTCAATAATACAATATAGTCACATGAACCTGAGAACCATTGACTAGGGTTACAAACAATAACACTTAAACTTGAGAATACTAACATCAAATCGGGTATGACAATCTGAGAATTTAGCAGAGAAGATCCCTTTCTTTGAAGCAACACGACATTTAGAGATTTGGATGACAGTTAAAGTCTCAAAGTAGAAACAATGAAATCCTAGTTTGAGATTATAAAACCTTAGTATGAACTCTTTTATCTAAACCAAAAAGAGCATGATAAATATAAACCAAGTTATATATATTAATCTCTTGAAGAATAGGGACACTTAAAAAGAGAAGAGTTCAAACACACTTAAACCAAAAAAATAAGATTAATATTTTTGCAGACATACTTGACATATGTAGTTACACTTAACAGAGAAGGAAACTAAAATCTTGAAAACAAGGAATAAAAAAATGTGTATAAAAATAGTTGTCAAAATCTCCTTTCAATCCCCCAAAAAAATCTTCTCTTAATCCAAAAACTCGATCTCATATTTCAACAAAATTTTCTATTGCCTCCATTCTGTGATGTTAAACCATGTCCTGGGGTTTCAAATCTTTCCCTATCTCACATGCCTTACCTTTTGGGATTTCTTTCAAGTTTGCTAAAAGGAAAAATAGAAATTGATAAGACCTCTTTTCTTTCACATTCATTAATGACACATGTCATTTATGTTAACATCATTGCAAACACCACCAAGATGGAATCTCAGTCCTACTTCATTAAAAATCCTTTGTAATATCTTATGTCATATGATCTTGAATTCAAAAAATTTCAATGACAATCTAAATCCTATCAAATGTATATTTTAGTGGGGGGTAAGTGTGGAAAGATAGCCTGGGCCAAAAAGGGAGTATAAGATGCTACTCTTTTTGGCTGAAATCAACAAACTCTAAACTTCAACGAGAAATTGAAGATAGTTAGACTCAAAATTTCAAGATGCAAAAAGAACAAGAGTTGTAGTACTCCAAATCTAGTTTCTAAAATACTAATTTATTTTTGAAAATGGTGGAGTTTAAGGCCCTCAAAAAGGGTGAGCACAAAATCTGATCCTATTTTTTGTGAAAAAAATAAAAGTGTCTGGTGTGCTCCCTTTAAAATGTTAATTTTCTTTTAAAAAATTAATCACTCTAGTGAGAAGTTAGCTAACACCATGTAGTTTAACCTGAATTTTTCTACTAATTATGTTTATGAATATATGTTTTTTACAAATTTTCTAAGTGGACACATCTTGAAAATGTGAAATTTTTATGTGTTCCCCCTATAAATCATTAAAAACTAATAAAAAATCAAAACTTCTTTTTATTTTAATGTTTTTAGAATGTAGTCTACTTTCTAAAAAAGTAATTTATTTTAAAATTTCACGAAAAAGCCAAAATTTAAGCCCAAAATACTACAGGTTGGTTTTTGATGAAAATCGAACATACATACAAAAAATATTGGAGATGAAAAACTTAACATAATCATAATTCAAAATAAATTATATGGTTACATATCTAATAGAGAGATCTACAACATGATGTTGTTTGATTTTATCATTATTGAACCATGTGCAAACCTGACGGGGACCACACAACAACAAAAATGTCAATTTTTTGTATGTTTTCTAGAAAACACATATTAGACCTATTTGAATCTTCCAAGCCTTTGGGTTGGATCTCCAAGTAAAATCCAAGGCTTAAGCTTGGTGGATTCCAAATAAGTGCAAAGTGTGTATGTCCTATAATCAAAATATGGAAAAAAGTTACATTTGGTGTAATATCAAATTTTCAGTTTTTTACATAGAGTGTACGCCCTATAGCGCGTAAGCAGTACAATGAGTACACCCTATACTGAGAATATGAAAAGGAGAGAGAGAGAGAGGGGGGGGGGGGGTTTGTACTATTAAGACTCTTAAGACCCTTTATATAGATATTAAAAGAGATATTAAAAGAGATCTTGACAAGTGTCCCTAACATGATGAATGAGACAAAATTCATTGAATATAGCTCAAGCTATTAAAATAATAAGCACTTTTAAGTTTAATAATCTTGTGATAATTAAATAATTAATTAACTAATATCCTAATTACATTAACACCCCCTTAATATTAAGTTAGTGAGAAGCTAAAAAGATAAATATGAATGCATGCATGATTCTTGATAATAATATTTTCTTAGGCACTCATGTGTAAAGAAACATAGTCTCTCACAATTGGATAAAAGGAGAAAACCATATTGGAAAAAACTCCTTTCCAAAAAAGAGAAGAATAAATAAAAAATATTACATGTGACTAAGAATGAAGGACTTAGTATGTCCTCCTAAGGACTAAATCAATTGAATAACTATGATCAATATCTCATTATTAAGTAATAAACTCCAATGCCAAAGGTGAATGCTTGATAATGAATGTCGATGATGATCCAAGAGTCCTAAATTCAAGAGCATTACAAATATTTTTATTTAATATAAATCTTAGCCTATAAAGGGGAAACCTTATTGCCTATATTTTATAATTTTAAGCTAACCACATTGTCATATAGTAGAGTGGCCAAAATTGTGACACTTTGGCCAAACAACTAATGAATCTTTATACTAAATATGTTACACCTACACTCCACATTTTGAAGACTAGGTGATAAAAGAGAGATTCTTCATCTTTAAATCAACATTTACACATAATGTAGCATAAAATAGATATTTAAATATTTGACTGCACATCACAAAATTTGAGCTATATCAAAGAATCATCAATACCAACCATAACTTCATCCTCTGAATAATCCAACAATTATTATGAAATCCTCACCTATATTTGGACCTTGTTAAAATAATCATTCTCAATTTTCTATTTACCTTAGAAATAGAACAATTTTACCAAGAAACTAAGTTCCATGCAATAAGGTTTGAATGTACAATCCTCATGTGATTAGAAATCATTTAAGACTCTAAAAAAAAAGGTTCAAAACTCAACTTGCTCACATGGTTTCGATTTCTTTAAAGCTCATCTTTTGATCACATCATTGTTTGGTCTAAAAATATGAAAACTTGTAATGAGTCAATTTTGTAGTGTACCAAATATGAGTTTTCTATGACTAAATTAGGAACCATAGAATGGATACCATTGGCATCCACTACTAGTTCCAAAAATAAAAAAATTGCTTTGATTGGAGTGTACCTTACCATTTAAGAAACATTTTCATGAATTTGACCCTTTGTATGGATCTAAAGTACTACATTATTGGTTTCCTCCACAATATCATTAGAAAATGGTAGCATTGAGATCAAGTACCATTGATAAAAACCTAAACCTTTACACATGAAGCCTCATGGCTACAAGCTTTGTCTAGACTATATTGAGAAGGGTAAAATGCGCATTCATGGGCCCTGTCAAGAACTATATTCATATAAAACACAAGGTAGAAAGTGAAACCATATCTTAGGCCATTTCTATATTATTTCTTATTGTAAGCATCATCCATCAGTGGAAATAAATAAGCTACAAAACTTACAAAATGATGCTGGATTTTTGGAGAACTAGCATCTAATAGGAAGATAGTTACATGAAAAGATTGATAACTACCACTACATCTACTAATAACCCCTCTATGAATAACAAAGTTTTCCTCTGTAGTAGTGTCACATGTTGACCTAAATATTTACAAAACATAGACAATATACACCCGTTTTGATGAGATTGGATCTCCAACCATAGATCAATGGATTTTTCCTCTCTTCATCTAAAGCATTCTCCACTCCTCTTTTTACTTCTCATCCATCTTCCTATGTAGCCTCAATCATAATGCTAGGTAAAGTCACGTTTTTCTTTTTTCTTTTTCACTTAACCATTTTCTAAATAGATATTATGAATAGTTCATGTAGAACTTGTACCAAAGTATGATATGATATTTTTTAATATTTTAATTAATACATTTTATTGCTTGTTAAGATAGAACCTAATTGAAAATAAATACCTCTATACTTAACAAAAATAAAATAATAAAAAGTAATGTTTTGTTTAAGAACAATTTGCATACCCACTATCAAACATTCATGAAAACCATGGGGTTCTTTTAGTTAGTTAGTTAGTTGTTTGAATTCACTTCCTGTGAATTCTTTTTGTGTTGTTTGTTTAGACTTGATGTTACTTTAAACTATTGGGTTTGGGCCCTCTCCTGTTTGATTTAATCAGAACATTCATGAAAACCATTATGAATAACTCATTAAAAATATTTGTTATTAATGTATACATATTAATTCTATTGACACTTATTAAAAACTAATAAAGTACTCTTTAAAACATATTTTAAATAAACAGTTTAAATATTCCAATATCACTAAATACATTATTAGTACTTGCCCATATGCTATGTACTATTGTAATGATTTTTGGATTTCCTCCTTTAACTAGTGATTAAAACAAGTTTTTTGAACCAATCATAATTATGGAGAGTAACAATTCTTTTTACACTTTCAAAGTCATATTTCATTATTCTAGCCTCTTATCACTCAATATAATTTTACTCAATTTTAGTTTACTCCAATAACAATACACTAAATAGAATTAAATAATAAATAATGTATTAAATATTTAATATAAACTATGGTCTCATAATATAATAATATTTTTAAAATATATGTAATAATTTACATTATATAAAAATAAAATAAAATTTATATAATACTCAGCCAATATATTTAATGTAAATTTATAAATTATAATATGTATTATTAATTCTTTCTTTTTAATTTAATTTTTTCTTTTTTTCAATAAATTAATTTATATAATATTATATTAAAATTAAAATTATATTTAATATTTAATTATACTATGCTATGCTAGAGGCAAGTACTAGCCACTACCCACACTTATTTAATAAATACAATAACAAACAAGTGCCACATAATGTTATTCTATTAAATCTAAATTTATATAATATAAATTAAAATAAATCTAAAAAATATTCAATATTTTATAATATAACAAAAATAGCAATATTATTTTAATAGAAGAAAAACTTATCAATCTTTTAATAGGTATCTATAAAGTTGTAAACCATAAACTGAATAAAATCATTATAAAATCACATGATATATAAATTAGATTGTATTCTTTGAATGCATGATTTTCATTATATTAAATATAAAGTGTACAATAAATAACAAACGTGGTACATTTTAATTGGTTCACTCGCGTAATAAGACCTCAAATGTATTAGCCAATCATATCATCAAAAAATAATTTTTACAAATTATAAACTTAAAAAATTAACATTTAGACTATATAATATGTGTTATTTTTAACAAAATAAGAAAATACTAAATTATAATTGGTGCAAAAAATTGATTTTAATCACTACTTAATGAAAGAAATTCAAGAAGTGATGCAATAGTACTTACTAGCCTATCTAATAACAAAATTGTAAAGATTACATAAAAATTAATACAATTTATCAACAAATTTATTCTTCACAAACTAAGCAAATATGAAAAACATTTTACTAAAATATGCCTGCCACTAAGTAACATTTATGAAACATGAAACACCACAACCGTCGACTCATTAAGTTACAGTTTTGTGAGTACAGTTAAAGAACAGTTACACACTCTTAACTGAAAAAAACTATCATTTCTCTTATTGTAAAGAGGAGTTAGTAACAACTCATTGTTCTCAGAGATTCAGGCATTCTCCTCTAACGCTTCAAATTTAGTTTGGGCAAAATCCCAATGATAATCCCAGTTCGTTGCTTCACCTGTGGGAAGGTAACTTATGAACTTATTATTTTATTTCTTATAACTTATTGATTATTTGAATTTAAGTAAGATTATGCTGTTCAGGTAGTTGGAGACAAATGGGATACATACCTGCAGTTACTAAGCATGGATTATAGTGAAGGGTAAGTTTTCTTACTGTCTAATGAATGTTTTTTTCTCATTTTTATGAATAAGTTGTTTTTATTATTTAAAAAAAATTTATATGTATTATGATATTGATATGATAGTTAATTATATAATTTTCGAATTAAATTTATAAATTTATGTTTTATGAATAGTTGTTAATTAGGATTCATTTCTTACAAGAATGAATGGTACATTTAATACTTGTTCTATTTAGATGATGATCATAGAAATAAAATATTAGGTCTTTTTCAAAGATCACTCATTAGTATACTTATTCAACATATTATAAAATTGATCAATGCTAATCTTAAATGTGCATAAACTAATATAAAGATTGTGTAGAGAAAAATGAACAAAGACCAATTCAGAGAAGACAAGTCTATGATTGAAAAAATAAGAAAAAATTTAGACTTATTGAAAGATAAACTTCACTTAATTTCCATTTTTTATTCTGCCCATTGTTGTTCCTTCATTGTTGTTTTGTCTTAGTGTTAATAAGATCCCTTAAGAAGATTGTTTTGTCTGTATATTGGCTTTTTTAAAGATAGAATCTCTTGTTAACCCTTTTAAAATCATAAAATATATGATGCCAATATGGAGGAGTGTTTACCACTGCAAAAAAAATATATGATGCCAATATGGAGGAGTGTTTACCACTGCAAAAAAAATATAAACATTGTGATTTATATTTATTTGACAGGGATGCCCTGGACAATTTAGGACTGGTGCGATATTGTTGCAGACGTATGCTGATGACTCATGTGGACATCATTGAGAAGCTTCTCCTTTATCCAAGTGAGATTATTTTTAAAAGTTCGCATAGGACTTTGAAAATTTTCCTAAGTGTTTGTTATTAAAAAGTCTTTACCTAGTTCAATTATATGAGAAATATCTTAAATCGTCCAGTTCGATTATGTTGATTTTTAACATTTTTTTTAATGTTTAACAGACACGGCTGGTTGAGAAACGAGGAAGACGATAAATTTAGAAATCTGGAAGGCTGGTATCATGAGGTTTAGGGTTTACAGGGATAGAAAACTATTATGAGTAATGGAAAAGCAATTGTAAAAACTTACCTTGTTTTATTTTTTTCAATTTTGAAAAATGCAACTATCATAAAACAGGAAAAATCACATCCTTATTAATGTACGAGTTTAAATAATTTTGACTATTATCGAATCCTTTAGTGGAGGTTTTTATGGGCACTCTTATCACCTTATGCACATGCAAATAAGGACTTCAATCAATGAAGCTAGGCTTTGTACTAACATGGTTGTGAAGTATTTAGAAATCTTGAATCAAAATTTAATTAGTCTCACTTATCATGGTGTAAATCTTGATCTCAAAAGAGTTTTTTATTGTCATTTTTAAGTACATTTAGAAAAAATATAGATGGTAAATATAAAATTTATATTAAGATTTTTATTTTTTATTTTAATATTTTTTTAAAGTGGTATAGTCATTAAAATTTTATTATTAAAAATGTGAAGTACATATATCATAAGGTTTAAATTCTGAATCTTGGTTGTAAGTTCTACAAGCAAGAAGCTCTATTATTTCACCAAAGATCAAGGTCAAACAATTTTCTATTGTTGACATGTAGAGAATGACCCGCATGAATAGATTTATGCTAAAATGATATTTAGAAGTAAAAGATTAAAAATAATAAAATAAGCATTAAAACATGTACTAAATTTTTCTTCCACTTCAATAAGAATTTGAAATATACTTAGTTTAACAATGATTTCACTAATTTATTTATATTGGATTCCAAAATAAAGTTCCATTCTTGATACAAATGAATAGTATGGCTTCTATGAACATTCTACTAATGATAGTCATTTTAACCATTGTTCTTTTTTATTAGAGGCACATCAATGTATAAATCAATCCAAATATTTACTCATATTTTTTTTTGGCCATCATAGAGAGAGAGAGAGAGAGAGCTCATCCAATAATCCTACTTTCCATAGAGCATCAAAGCATCAATTGAGAAGAAAAATACTATGAAGGATCATGAATATTTTCAAATAATTTATCTCATGTTCTATATTTTTTGGAGATTCTCATGCATGGTCAAAACTCCAAAAAGTGATCTTTGAATGTAATCTATTATATATTTCCATGTGGTTTTCATTGAGTGGTCATAAACTTGCATGCACATAGGCACTTTTTTATGAAGGCAAATTTAGATTCATAGAGGCACAAGTGAGACGTGATTTTCTACATGACTTTTAAGGTGATCTATTAGAAATTTACACTTATCATATAGAATTTCTATTTTTTCTATTACATATGGTGCTTTTGAGTAGAGGTACAACAACACTATTTATGTATATAAGTGGTATCAAAGAAAGAAGGTTAGGTTCGAAGTTCTAAACGAGTTAGGAATTTTTAAGGTATTAAATATTTTCGTGCATTGGAGATATTTGGAAGAAATAATAAGAGTTGGTAGAAACCACCATCATCTAATGGAGAAATATATGATTCCTAGAAAAAGTAAATGAATTTTATTATGGTTGCAAATGACTTATCCTTATCATGGAATATTCCAAGTCATTCTCTATTCTTGTTAAGTCGTCCTAGGCTAAATATAAAATGAGTATGCCCAAATTATCCATGTGCGATCATGGTGATTTCTCCTCTATGATGAGAATGTTTGCTTCCATATTGAAAATAGGAAGCATCGAAAGAAGGAGAAGTCTACTTCTACGACATCCCGTCCCATGGTTTTGAAATGGATGATAGTGATGTTGATTATGTTCCTTCTAGTACCCAGTCCCATGAATATGTTGAGCATGCTTTGGCCTCATACACCTTTAGCCTAGCCTAGGTAGAAATTTGAAAAGAAGCTATCCTTGAAAATCAGAGAATCCTCTATGGAAAGGCAAGAAATATGTAAGGTGGATTTCCCAATGATATTCTATTTAGAGAGGAAAATAGGACCTCTACCGATGAAAATATGATGTATCAATCTTCTAAGGGATATTGCTAATGGTCAAGCCAAGCTTTTCAATTGGATTTTATTAATAAACATGGTCAAAGATAGTGTAAATTCCCTCAAATCAAGGATTAAAGCGTAGAAAAATGTTGTTAAAGAAGAAATTGATAAGGATAGCTCAAATAAATTATTGGCTCTCATCCAAGAAATAGCCTAATATGTTAAAATAATGATGACTAAGTAGGAAGAAAATATTAGAATGTTGGAGGATACATTTGGGAGGGTGCATGACAAACTCAACATGGTGGTATTTTTTAAAATTCTAAAAGAACTTAATTATCTTTGTTGGTCAGTGATCCTATTTTTGTTGTTCTTCGGCTTTGTTGGTTTATCTTTTGGTAATGATAGTTTCATATTGTAAAGGGTTTTTAGGTCCCTTCAAAGTTTTTTTTAACTTAATAAAAAATTATAATTATGAAGTAATTACAATCAATCACATTGAAAAAAAATCATACATGTACTATTTTCATTCGCACATATTCAATACAATTTACACAAAAATATTTTATAAATTATGACACACGAACAGGAGGACCATTCCTTAAACTTATAAATCGCTACATAACTATAATAAATAAAACACACACACACACACACACACACACACACACACATTTCTAACCACCATTTGTATCTTAAAATGTATGTATGTATGCATATCTATATGTATATGGAAGGATGGAAGTATAATGAATAAACTATTAAGTGATACACATTTCCATGTTACACATAATTCATGATGATAAGGGTACTATGGTTTGAATGAGACATCGATGTAGTAGATACCATTAGAAAATTTCATTACCTTTACAACCTTTTCTCTAAAGTCAGATGTGGCATGAAAACATAAGCATGTAAACTTTTTTATTTGATAACATAATCATTGACACTACATGCATTCCACTACTTATAATTATTAAAAAATAAATAAAAGGGAAAAATATAGCCTACTATCCATGTATTATTATCTTTAAAGAGAATTATGTTTATATGTGTAACAAGAAGATGTCCCATTTGAACCACATCTTCATGAACTTTACAAATTAAAAGTTATATAGAAGGGTAGGATACTTAAATAATAATAGATGTAAATGTTTAAATTTATTTCTAAATGGAAACCATATATTTTGAGTCACCATTAATTACATTTAGTGGAAGTATAATTTTCATTGATGCAAGTAGAGACTATGACACTTTAGTTGAACATATAAAATGTGTGTTACAAGATAACTACAAATATTTTTTATTGTATTACTTAATATTCATTATTTTCTATGAATGCAACTAAAGATTGTGACACTTTACTTGAACATTTAAAATATGGTTAATTAGATAACTATAAACGATATTTTATTTTATATTCATTATTTTCTATGATGTCAAGATCTTGTCATGTGTTGATGAGAGCATCAAATGTTTTAATGCTTAAATAATACAATTGATGAAATTTGATGAAATACTAATATTATTAGATAATAATAAAAAATAATATTATGTAGTATAAATATTAGTAGATTTTAGCATCACTTTGAATTTAACACTAGTGGAGATATAAATTTAACCCACCTCATATAATAATATATATATTGTTGTTAATAAAATATTATAATATTAATATATAATGCATGTAATAATTAAATTGTATATTATGTAAGAAGATTCATTTCAAATGATATTTTGTATACCTATATATATTTATTTATTTTTAATTTTTAACTATATTTTTAATAGAATACATTTCATGTCAATAACTATACATAAGTTTTTGATTGCAGGAAAAAATAGGTTTGAAGGGAACCTGAAACCCCATACAATTTAGAGTTTGAAAGATAATAGAAATAAGCACACTAAAGAGAAATAGGACAAGGAACCCGTCCATCAGAAAAATAACCAACAAAAAGGTGAAAAAATGTGACACCAGCAAAAAAATTGAAGCCACAGAGAATGCCAAAAAGACCAGCACCAAGAGCCTAGAGCGCTAAACAAACTCCTTGCAAGTGTCATCTGCTTCCTTCTTTGCCTCCGAGATCTTTTTTATAGCAGCATTGAAGTCAGAAAGCTCCTGGATCCTTTCTTGGATCTTTTTCCTTTTCACTGACCTAGTGCGTTTCCCCGGACCCTCATCTCCCACATCCTCATTATTTTCCTCAGGTTTCTTGCTGGGGGAACTAGCATCCAACTCCTCTTTGATGGACAAAAAAAAATCCATAGCAGAACCCATAAACATAATATTATCCAGCATGTGTTTCTTCATGGTGCTCTCCAGGTTATCCACTCTAACTTGCAGATCCTACACCTTCTTATCCTTATCATTGTCCATTTTGCCAGGACCAAGCTCCAACATTTCCTGCAAGGAATCAACCTTAGCAGAAATAGATTAACATTTTAAATTCAAATTTTTTATTTCCTGAAAAACCCATTTCAGTAATCGAAATGAGTACATAGAAGTCACCTTCGCAATCTGAAAAACCCCAAAGGGAGGGTCAATTTTGCTATCCATATCTTTGTGGAGAAATTGGACATTTCATTCTTGCATATCAACAGTTTTGGGAAAGGGGATGTTCCGAGAAGAAGAGGGAACATTATCTTTCTCCACAGCAGGGGAATCCTTCTGCACAGGAGGGGTCTCCTTTTGCATGTCTGGGCCAACCTCCATGACAACTTCCAATTTAGGGGAGATAGGCACATCATGTTCTTTGGAACTATCATACTCCACCAAAATGGGCACCGGATGGCCACCCACATCCTCCTCTTTCTTGTCATCATCATTGACCACAGCAGTATTCCCTTCCTCCATAGTACTAGTGACCTCCTCCTCCATATTCTCATAATCCCCTGAGGCTACTTTCGACACCGAAATAGAAGCTTCACTATCCCCCTCGATCAAGTTATCCATACCCTCATAACCATCAGCAGTGTTAGCAGTAGAGTCAGTATCAATACCACCATCCTTATCATATTTTAGTTTTTTTTCTAGAAGGAGGCTCCTTTTTAACAATCGTCTCCCTCATACGTTTCTTAGTTGAGCTAGAGGTTTTGGGTGAGGAAATGATGGGGCTAGAAATGGCCTTCTTCTTAATGTGTTCCACAATGAGGAGAATAAGTCCCTCATGAAGAATGGGTTTCTTCTCTTTCCTTCTTTTCTTATAAATACTAAGGCGGAGGGATTGAAGAATGTAAAATGGCAAGGACACCCTAATCTTATGACAAAAATGATAGATCAAAACAAAATGGTAAGAATGGGTGTGTTTGTAGCTACCATCAAGGGTAATGTATTCCATGATCATCATCATAACCCTCGCCCATATTTCTTTAAAGGCAATGAAATCATAGCAGCCACTAGAGTCTTTCACCAAACTTTGTGCTTTAGCCTTACATTTAGGGAAACATCGAATGGCCTTTTGCGAAACCTTCTTACCTCTGTAAAATTTGATACCTTTGAGACTCAACCCAAACACCTCCACTATAAGATCTTTTGTAATGTTCACAGTGAGACCCATGCAAATGTTCCATATAGGTAGTAAGACCGCCCTTTCTGAGTTTTTCCCAAACTTCTGGCATGTTTTTCCATTTTGAATAGTCCTTCATCTCCCTTTGATTTAGCCCACCACCCATGATGTCGAAGAGGGGATTAATAGTAGTATTAGCAGAGAAAAACCAAATGTAGGAAAAATATGCAACTTTGATATACGTGTAGTAAGTAACTCGTGTCTACAATCCATAATCTCGGGAAAGACACCACTTTCCGTAATCATATTAACCTGTTTCGCTAAAATGTGTCTTTTCATCATAATTTCTTGAGATCCTCCCAATCCACCCTTTTGCTTTGGGACCTGTCAAAAGCCAACTTGGCTTTCAAATTAACAATGAGATTGCAACTTTTGTGCCAGATCACAGTGTCCTTGTCTTTAACCGTAAAGTTGGCCAACTCATCAATAATACCGTTTGCTTCCCGATAAGCGTGAGAAATAATGACCTGCTTAAAAGATTTATTTAAATAACTATACATAAGTTATTTAAATTAAATAATGAATATATTTAACTAGCCTATACATTTAAAAAGAAGATCACACATATATGACAAGAGTGATGATTACTTTGGGATGTTTTTTTTTTATGGGTTAAAGCTATATTCATGTTCAAAAGAAATTTCTTGCTCTTAGAGGGATTGTGCCTCCATGTCTTGCTATTTTTAAAATTTTAATTAAAATAATTTCAACATTTATTTGTTGGAGTAAGTTTAAAGTATTTAAAACCAAGTTCTATATATTTTGATAACATCTTTTTAACCATGTCAAAATGAGAGCTTTGAAACAAGATATGAACATCATTAAACATGACACATCGAAGAAGTTTATTTTAATTTATAGCTACATCTACACATTGAAGTGTATACAAGGTAGTAAACTATTTGATAGAATGCCTCAAAGTAATTTAGTCTTATATAATACTACAAAATATCTCAAATGAATGCACACATTTATTATTTATAAATGGGTGGTCCCACAATAGTGTGTCCCACATTTTGGCCAACTTTGACTGAGAGATCAACATTCTGAGAAAAAACTTCACTTTCGAACCCCTGTTGCCGCAAAACTATTAAGAAATTGAAGATGATGTAAACTAGAGTCATTTAGAATTTTCTTTCTAGTTTCTAAATGTTTCTTTTTTAAAAATTAGAATTCATTTAAATTCATTTTTCCTTCTCCTTCGAAAAGTGGTTTGTGTGAAAAATTGTGTTTTTAAGGAGTTACTGTCACGTGGATCAACATAACTTTTTTTTGAAATATGATAATGATGTAATTCTTTCGAGATTATATTTGTAACTTCAATATCTAAAGGATGCAATTGGTTTCATTTATTTTGGGTCAATATTTCATAGTTTATTAAGTTCTAAAGTGACAACAACTGTAATTTAGACATAAGGTCACTTGGATCGCTCTAACTTGATATGTGTATATCGAAATTTATTTTTTCCTTTTTTTATAGAAAGGTAACACACATACTCTTTTCCTACATATTTTTCATAATTTTTTTTTTGTAATTTACTATTTTTCCCGAAGTCTTGAAGAGATAGGTTGTTGAATGACCAAACAACCTATGTTTAGCTAAAGTAATATTTAAAAGTGATAATGAACTCAGTATGTATTAAAATTATATTCATTAGAAAGATTTTTCCGAATAGAATCATAATACATAGATAGGTTTTTCAAATGGATTCATTTGATTTGCTAAAACATAAAGTCAAAGTGATTTTTTGTTATTATTTTAATAGGTGTGAAGGAGACTCCATTGTAGGTATGAATGAGGAGTATAGATGTTATATCAATGTTTTTTTAATCTAAGAGGCTTTGAGCTAACCATTTGTAATTAATTCCTTCAAATGGAACCTCTCAAGGCTTAAATCATCATATTTTATTAAAAATGTGTTATTTCAGCAAAAATTAGCATGTCTAAAAAAGTGGGACACACTATTGTGGGACCACCCAAATATGAACATGTAAATTTGATTTCCTTTCTTTTAGATTTACTACTTGATATAGAATGCTACAATTTAGGGTATGAACCAAATGAATTTATTTTAGTATTGTCATCTTCTCCAAATTTGTAACATTCATTTATCTTGTTCAAAATTTAGAGGTTGGAGATTACTCTTATTTTGAATTATTTATGTATACATACATTTGTATGTATGTGTGTATGTGTGTATGTGTGTATGTGTGTATGTATGTATGTATGTATGTATGTATGTATGTGTATGTGAACATGAGTGTGTGTGTGTGTGTGCGCGCACACATGTGTGTGTGTGTGTTTAAAAGAGGGTAAGTGCTTTAATCTAGAGCTATGAACCGGTCAGGCCACAAATGAGGGACCTCATCCCCAATGGTATTTGAACCTTGATGGAAATAACAACAACACAACAAATTAACCATCACAACATGCCACTATTCTCTGTGTGTGTGTGTGTGCGCGCGCGTGCACATATATGTATATCTATAAATATATTTAGAATATAACATCATTATCCATTTGTTTGCAGAATAATAATAAATAAATATGTTAGTAGCTAGGTTAGATGGGAATTTACATTTCTATAGGTCGCTAGACAAGAAAAAATAATGATTAATGAGCTTATACACATTCATTATCTGATTGAATATAAATTTACCATTCAATGTTTAATTTTATTATAAAATCATTATGTGATATTGTACAACCATTTTCTCACCATTAAAAATGTTTTTGATAGAAAAAAGAAGCAAGAGGGTGTTGGCCCGTGGTACAAAGAGACTAGAAGCACATTAACATCATATTAATAGTACTAGTCCTATAGCAATTCAACAGAAGTAAGTCAGCAAAAACAAGAGTATCTAGTCTGCCTCTATCAAAAAAAAAAAAATGGTTCTTATAAAAAATAATGAACTAGAGTATCTTAAGCAGATAATAAAAAGCATATTAACAGTATCATGCCACGCAGGGCTAGTCCAAAAACAAGATAAAGTAACCTTAACATAGGAAAGCAAAAGATAGAAACCAGGGCCATCATGCCCGAACCAAAGTAAAAACCTCATGGAAGCAGTCCACTCCTCCTGCAGGAACAATAAAAATGTTATTAGTATGGGTTGGACGGTCAATTATTTGATTTAATCATCCATTGTAGAAAATTCCAAATCACATTATGGTAAATACCCAAACAATATTTCCTATACATCATTCATGAAGAATAATATTTTACAAGTTTTGTTGTTTAGATTTTCACAAGTGATTATTGAGAGGTTAATTATTACCAAATGAATAGAAGTTAAAGATCCTATGAAATATTTAAATGATGTGTTCTTGCATGAAAGAAAGGATATAAAGAATACAATATTCTGATAAATCATAAATGTCTTGCACGCTCAGAATACTAGCAAGAAAGATCCACATGAAAATTTGATTCATTTCTAGTGGTTTCAATTCCATGTTTTTTTTTCAAAATTTATGGAAGCTACACTAGGAAGAGTTTGCACAATACTTTGCAAAACACCATGAATGCCAAGAAATAATGAATGCTAGAAGGAAAGTATGAAGTGCAATAGGAGAATAGAATGCAATAGTTTTGTATTTAAAATGCGTCAAAGTTTATGGATAACTTTCCAAATTGAATGCAATAAGTAAAATTATTAAAATTCAAAGGCCTATGATAGGAGTTTGAGGGGAAAAATATAATATGATTTATAATGAATTTTTAATAATGTTTCTTAATGGTTTGAAATACACAGAAGTTTCTAGAATGAATGGTGGACACATTATTTGGGAGTATTGTTTGATATTTCTAATTAGTTTTATTTGGCTCTATTTTTAGAGAGTGCAAGCTAAAACAAATTAGTTTTACTTCAATTTAAGAAGCATATAAGGTTTAGTGTGATAAGAGAAATCTTTTATTTTCTTGATTAAACAAGAAGGAACACAACAATAATGATTTCAAAAATGAAATTATTTATATATTTATATTGTAAAAGGGAAATAATGAAGGGTCATGTGTTTTTCTTCTGTAGACACAAAGATTAATTTTCTTAGGTGCATTATTAATTGAATATCACACCTTCAATTTTCATAATGTTTAATTATACTATGCTATCAAATATTGCTAGTAATCTTGTGGTCATCTATATTTCTATCCATATATGTGATATTTGGTAGATATAATGTAATTACAATTAGACAGATAAAATTACAACCCAATTTTATAATAAATCATGATGTGATATGTAATAGGAGTCCTATATTATTATTAATCTTCCATAACATGGTATATTTTTATCCTTGAATGGATTCATTCTCCACTTATCAAACATCCTCCTTCCACCAAATCAACTAAAACAAATCTTCAAGAATATATATCATCATTCAAAAATCATAGGTTCCAACTGAAAATTAAAAATCAAATGATTTTTTTCAAAGTCAAAGGAAAAGGTTTATCTATGGTTATCTTGTTATCCATCCTCACTAATAGGGTGAAAACACACAACCTCATTTCATCCTCCAACACCTCATAATTAAATGAAAGGAAAATCAAACCTTCTGATTTGCACCAACAACATGAAAGAGTAGACTATATCCCACACTTCTCTTATACATGGTACATGAAAGGAGAGATAAGTAGTTGACTAATAAGTCTACATATCATCTCTTACATGCTCTTTATGCCTTTTTATTTTCAAAGGATAAGGTGGGTACAATCATTACCAAACACCTAAAAATAGATGGACTAAAGTACCTATCTTGTGTGTTCTTTCCCAAGAAACCCATTTCCACATAAAAATGCCCAAAAAAAAGAGTTATCACTTTTTAAAATCCATCACAAAAGATAAATCTAAGTTTGCAAAAAAGGAGGTATGCATAAAGTTTATAAGATTTAAATTATTAGATTTAATAAATAATAAAAAAAATCAAAGAATAAAATTATCATTTAGTCAAGACAAGGTTCATCCTATGGGGTCCCAATCTCTCCTAGACTAAAATAATGATGAAATCAGAAAAAAATGGCTATAATCATATTACTCAACAAGGTGAAGTAGTAAAGGTGGTTAATGATCTCAATTGATTTTTTGTTCTTCTATTAGGTAACTTGTTTATATCCTTGCACGCTCAATGGATACATCAAATATAGAAAAAATGATAGCCAATAATTAAGAAAGAGCATATGTAGAGAATGACATCTTAGATGATGTTGAAATATCATTAATAGAATCTTCCCCAATAAAACTAACAATATTAAACCATATCAACTATTTATAATTTAGTATTCAAATTAAAAAAACATAATTTTAATAACTATATCATGAGTTCACCCATCCATTAAATTTCTATCTTTGTCACCCACTTTATTTTCAATATAATCTATCATTGAAGTAATCATATATACAATGTTCTTACAAGTTAAGGACTATAGTAACATCACTCATATTATATAGAGGTAGAAAGAAATTTGTCACTTATTAATATGAATAAATTTACTTACCACTTGTTTGTTTTGCACCAAGAATAGTATTGTCATTACTTCCCATTAATTCAATCTCAACTCAATTTCTATTTTTTACAAGAAACAACTAATAATTAAATAAGCTTAAAAAATAATAAATAATAAATAATTACCACCATATCAAAACCAACAATTTATTTACTTCAATTTTCTAAAAAATCTAAGCATTAATTGAATTAAAAAAACATAGAAAATTTCTTATCAAAAAAATATAATCTTAGACATAATACATCTACAATCAAAAAATAATAATACCAATAATATTAACTTCTACTTTGAAACAATCCAATCAAATTATAATTAACAGTCACTTCACATACATTAATATAATAGTCATGAAGAAACTAATTAAATTCACCTACTAAATTGAATAACCAAACAACTATAATCTAAGACAAAAAGATCAATATAATATCCACGAATCCAAGATTAGATAAAGATGTTGTCCCAAAACAACTTAAACTATTAATGACATCAATTACATATGATACAACTGAAGTTAGTAAATAGTCAAGGTTTACAAAAATAGAGGTCTTGTTGTCTATGTTTTTCCCTTTTTGGAAGGCGAAACTTGTATAGATTCCTTCCCTACGAAATTTGTATTATTCAGTGTTTTCTTTGCCAGCCTTTTTTTAACTGTAGCATCTTTTAATCATACAGAATAAAATCAAAGTCACCTCTGTAAAGGAATAGCATACATGCTCTGCAACTTCTATTCCAGCTCGATTGATTTCTTTACATCATAGTTTACAATCAGCTTCTTCAAAACTGTGATCAGTTATCTACGGAGAATTCCTATAAAAATGTAGGGACTATTCACTGTCAGTTAACACAACTATAAGCATTTGAAAGTATTTTTTTTGCATTTTTGTTTTTCTACTTTCCAGTCGAGCTTTTGTTGTAGCTCTGGGTGTTCTTAGTACATAGATCTGCTGTGATTAGGTGCCATAATATTATGGAGCATAACAATAAACCCCATTACAAAAGCCTGATCATAGCCAGGCTGTACAACCACACTGAATACATCTTCTCCCAGTGTTATCTCTGATGTCACCTGTTTTCTTCTCATCTGTAGATGTAAACGGCAATGGAAACCTTACAACTCTGTATTAAATATATGTGATGATTTATTGGAATTCAATTATGTTGTTTGGATTACAAACTAGATTTAGTTCTGCGAAAAATTTTGCATCGATATTTCGATCATATTTCATAATTCTTTTTCTGATTTTTACTCATCTTATAATAGATATGAAATACAATCCAAAAGATAAATGAATTATGATCTAAAACTTTCATACAATTAAATCTAAACAAATTATTACGTATATATCAAATAGATGTTCATCAAAATTCGTATAAACTATTTCACAATTTCTATCAATTATCAGACTAATACATTATAAAAACACTATATAAAAAACATAAAACATTATAAAGCAAATACAAACCTCCACTACTACATTTCGGGAGCTGTTGTAAACAGTACAGGATCTTTTGGCATAAGACCCTTCAATCTGGTAATCTGGGTGGCTCTTTTGATTTATTGAACCCACAAATATCTTTCCTAAAACCTTAGTGGGAAGCAGAAAACGCCTTCTTACCACAAACAATGGCTTCTGACCATCCATCTTATCTCCTAGAAACGCTTCCCATTCATGCTGCAAGCTGAATCTCTGTCATAGCAAAGGAAACAAATACAAATAAGACAATTTGCATTTATCTTATAGATGTACAATAATTTTTGGTTTTGACTGTGTAGAATTCACTACATATATTGCTTTCTTATTAATTATTGAGTGTGATCTGAAAAAAACAAAACATATAAATAGGCATATGATAGTTTTTAGTTTTATCTATGTATATTTTTCAATCAACATTTAGATCACAAATCAACAAAGTTAATTGTCACATTTATAAAATGCTATTAAAGTGGTTATTTGTCCAACTTTATACGACGAGAAAGAAAATCAACAGATTGTAAGCCATTGCTGAGGCTGAAACTAAAGTTGATGACTGGTCTAATACCCATATGGATACCAGCCTGTGGGAAGTGGCAGATGAACTAGTGCAAATATTTGACAACTGGGGCATAATGGAGGACCAAATTCCTGAGCTGAAATCCCCTCATTCCATTTGATGACGAAAAATAGGATATGATTAGGGCATTGAGTAATATCAAAACCAATCAAAGCCAAATTAACAAAAAGCTGACAGATGTGGTCAAGTTTAGCAAGGAAATGATGGATAAAACAACCTCCTCCTTCAACACTCTGCAGGAAGAGATGGAGTACAGGAAGAGGAGAAGATCAAAAGGAGGAAACACAAGGAGACTCAGCTGATTTCTACCCAGCTGGTGAAAGAGGGACCTGGTGCAGATGTTGTTGTGAGTCAGCCCACAAAGATGTCTTTTCTGAATATTCCCAAAGAACTCAACGAGGAGTGGAAGGAAGTTCATCTTCCTTCTATTTAGTTTTCTATGTACTGTTTATGGATTCTGGTTGTTTTAGTGGCTGGTCTTTTTGCTAGTTGAATCATTTCTCATGAATTCCTTTAGAACTATCATATGAGTTGATGTTACTTTTTGTTGGGTTCAAGCCCTTTCCTTATTGAATTTAATCAGAACATTTAGATCACAAACATCATTTTCTTTTCTTCTATTTGATAATGAGTTGTTATCACATATCCACTAAAAAATATATGTAATTATAACTAAAAGATACCATACATCTTACTTTTTAATCAATGATTAGAACACAAATAGAAAGATATCATATGTCTTATTTTTCAGTTAACATTTAGAACACAAACATCTCTCCACTTTCTCATTATAAATTATGAGTGCATATATTGATTATATACATAATTAGATCCAAAAGATATCATACATCTTCTTTCTCAATAGAAATTTAAAACACAAACTTCTCTCATCTTTCTTATATGAATTACCCAATACAATCCACCACAAAATTTGAAAAGTACACACAGTTAAAACCATAAACTATCATATATCTACTTCATGAACTCACAAATTATAACTTACCTTGCGATGCATGGTGAGAAGAGACTTTCCTGCACCATCCGTGAGAAGAGCTTTTTCATTGGAATCAGAGTGATAGTTCTCAACTCTGAAAACTATATTCCCATTTGGATCAAACACTGTGAAACCATTACAGCTAAACATGAGGGAATTCTGCCACACAGTCAATGATATGACTGATTCATTGCAGAAGTTATCTCCAACCAGAAGATTGGGAAGGAGATGAGGATCTTTTGGATGGATTCTGCCAGGCATAATTTCAGAAGAATATGATCCTACCCATGAAATCAAGCGAGGCAACCAAGACATTTGTTACAACTTTACACACGCAACTGCTGTTGATTTTCTAACTAACTTAGAGTCTTTATATATTTTGGAAGAGAATGTATTATTAAGATTATTAAAAATTGGTTCAATGGCACCCTTATCACGTATGACTCTGAAGTTTAAGATGCCTGCCGTCGTGAAACAGACATATTTGAAGTCGGCATTATTTAGTGCTTTGCCAACCGACCGTTTAGTTTTTTCTATTCCAATGTCACCTCACTCCTCTGATTAAATGGGTCAACAACCCCCAAATTGCATGGTTCTCCCTCTTCCACGCCACTGCTAACCAATTAAAAATGGTAATATTTTTTATGTAAGAGAAAGATTCATAGTTTTTTAAGGTATTGAAAGCCATTTTTCCATAAAATATAACACTGCCGATTATAGATCCGAGGGAAATGACAGCCAATAGGTTTTCAAGAAGTAGACCTTCCATTGAACGATTCAATGAAGAGATAAGAAAAATATGAAATGGGTAAAAAGGTATTTTTTAATTTTTGTTTGGGTCGACATAGATCATAATGTAGCTTGGTAAGAATGATATTTATATGGATTATCATCGATTTTTTTAGAAAAATATATTAAATTTGTTATTTATGATAGATAAATATTTTAAGATTATAACTTTCAATTCTTAAATAGATATGTTTTTTAATTTACTTTTGAGTTATTTTATTTTAGTTTAGTATTGCTTTATTTACTACTTTTGAATAAAAACTAGTGTATATAACATATCTTTTATATAGAACTATTTTTATTACTTCATAGTAAAAACTTTAATGACTCTACTTTATTTCATTCTAGATAAATCTATTTCATTTAATACATATTTTATTTTGTTTAAAGTTGGTGGCTATGAAAGAATAGTTGAATGATTACTTATAGTTATCATTGAATTCAATAATCATTCATTCAACTATTCTTTCATAGCCACCAACTTTAAACAAAATAAAATATGTATTAAATGAAATAGATTTATCTAGAATGAAATAAAGTGAAGTCATTAAATTTTTTACTATGAAGTAATAAAAATAGTTCCATATAAAACTCAATGATAACTATAAATAATCATTCATTCAACTATTCTTTAATAGCCACCAACTTTAAACAAAATAAAATATGTATTAAATGAAATAGATTTATCTAGAATGAAATAAAGTCAAGTCATTAAAGTTTTTACTATGAAGCAATAAAAATAGTTCTATTATGATACCTATAATTAATCATTCATTCAACTATTCTTTCATAGTCATGACATCAAATACTCCGCCAACTTGTTATTATAGGCCATGCTTCTTAAAAACCATATAATATTTGATTAGAAAAAGTGATTTTTTAAAGGATGGATTCAAAGAATACAAAATCATGTTTGTGTGTCTGTGTATATTTTATTCATGAGGATAACCATAACATATATTTAAAAAAATTTATGCAACTTTTTATGTAGTGTACCTTATTACATTGTAGTATGAGTTAAAAAGTGAAAGATAGATTATGTGTCTCTAAATAAGGTGATTAATATGTTAATTTTGTTTGGGATTAAGGTGTCTCAATCTTGGAGCAAGCTAACATTAATTTTTTTTAACTATTTATTGATGTATATAATTGTCTATATCCTAAATAGTTGACTTTCTAAGTTGTCATCCACTTTTTGAGGACCTCATGGTGAGGTGGCATCCTACGTGGTAAGTGATAAGATGGTATAATCCTTATCTTCTAAGAAGTTGGTGCCCACTTGGAAGATGTTATGCTTTGGGAAGATATTGTCATATATTTCCTTTTTGTAGTGGAAATTTATTTGGAAACTTTTTATATTGACTAAAGAGTTTTCTTTTACAATTTCTATCATCGATTCAACTTTTTTTAACAACTGACATTGCATTAACATGCTAGAGATGTGGGATGTATAGTTGACATAGTAGGTTGAGTTTTTGCTTGAGTTAACAAGTGATTGTTTGGTAAATTACCATTTTACTAAGTCTTGACTATGTCAACATTACATATTGAATTCCTATTCATTGAACTAGGCATTAGAATTAGTTTTGGGCATGTTTGGAATTCATTATTATGTTGGATTGGTTATAAATGTGTGGCATCTTAGCTAATTTTGAATGATAGGTTGCAAAATTTTAGAGACACTATTGTGTCACTGGAATTATTCCAGCATCTTATAAATTGTCAAATTGTTCAGTTCACCCTCTTGTACATAAATGATAATCAAAACTAATAATCATAATATTCTTAATGTAAGAGAAAGATTGACAGTTTTTAAAGGTATAGAAAGTTATCTTTCCATAAAATATAATGCTACCAATTAGAGATTCCAATGAAATGAAATCTCATAGGTTTGCATGAAGTAGACCTTTTATTGAATAATTCAATGGAAAGATAAGAACACTATGAAATTGATTAAAATAGGTTTTCTTTTTGGGGTAGACATAGACCATAATGTGGCTTGGTGATGATGATATTTAAATGAGTATTTTTGCATGGTCATTGGATCACAATGTGCTTGTTAAGAATGTTATTTATATATTACAAATGGATTTAAATCAATATAGATATTTTAAATATATTTGTTTAGAAAATCACTAATAGTTCTAGAGTTATCTATTTTAAAATTATTTATTTGTGGTGGGAAAATATTTTAATATCATATTATTTTAAAATTATTTATTTGTGGTGGGAAAATATATTTTATTATTATATTATTTTAAAATTATTTATTTGTGGTGGGAAAATATTCTAATATTATATTTGATTCACTTAAGAGCTATTTTATTTTACTTCACAATTTCTTTATCTACTATGTTTGAAAAATTTTAGTGTATTTAGCTCAATTTAGTAAGTGCTATTTTTATTACCGCATAGTAGAAGTTTTAGTAACTTTACTTTATTTTGTTAGATAAATCCATTTTATTTAGAACATATATTAATTATTTTAGAGTTAGGATATGTATGTGTATGTGTATGTGTATGTGTATGTGTATGTGTATGTGTATGTGTATGTGTATGTGTATGTGTACGTGTACGTGTACGTGTACGTGTACGTGTATGTGTATGTGTATGTGTATGTATGTAAACATAATATGCATACATTTATATACAGCTAAACCCACAAAAGTTAGTCCCACTTTTGGAGATGAAGGATTTTCGGTCAGGGGCTAAAAATGCATTTTTCGGGTCTTCGCGCAAAGTGAGGGTCTTTCGAGGAAGGGGTAAGACCTCTTCACATGAAGACCATGATGTGGGGTACTTTGCGCAAAGGGATTTGGACCCCTTTTCCCAAAGACCCCCTTTGCGCGAAGACCCCCTACGTCGGATTCCTTACAAATTTCCAGTGGAGGGGTCATTTTCATAATTACTATTTATTGAGAGCTTGTGGACCCTTAGAGTTGGAGCGAACCCCCTGATGACCTCATTGACTTCATCCTCCTTACCTTCTTTTCAACCTCCTTCGATCGTTGTATATTCCAAGTACACACATTTTTCCTTTTTTTAATTATTTTTTATTGTAAATTATATGTTTATAAATTATTTTAGTTTGTTTTTTATTTTAAAATAGTTATTTGATTTTTGGTAATTTCTAATTTGAAAAATTAGAATTAAGTTACAAAATTATGTTAGTAAATGTGTGAAAATAATAGAAAACGTTAGAAAATTTTAGTTTTTTAGTAATCTTATTGCTTGTTTTTCAATTATTTTTTATCAGTAATGCTAAAATGTTAGTTTTAAATTTTTTTATTAGAAAATTTTAGAGTGTTAACAAAATTTAGAAAAAATTAAAACCTTAGGAAAATTTACAAAAACTTGAAACTTTAGGAAAATCTAGAAAAAATTAGAAAATTATTAGTAATTTTTAAAACTTTCTCTCTCCCTGTGCCCATTAGGACCCTCTCACCACTCCTTAATACTCTGTCCACACCCTCTTAAGAATCTCTCTCTCTCCCCACCCATTAAGACTCAATTTTTTTCTCGAGCTACTATTTGACACTAATTAAGACTCTCTCACCAAACCCCTTAAGACACCCCCCACCACCTTAAAAATATCTCTTCACTTTTTATCTCTCTCTCTCTCTCTCTCTCTCTCTCTCTCTCTCTCTCTCACCATTACTACCTAAGTTTCATTAACATAGTTTAATTTAGAATTGTATTTGTATAATTTTAGATTTTAATGTTATTTTACTTGCACATGTAATGTACTTAAATTTTAACATTTAACAATGTATTTTACCCCTAGATGGACACACATGATCATGCACATGGTGTCTTTCCCCAGGATGACTCGACACATGGTGCCCCACCCCATGATGACTTGACATAGGTTGCCCCCCTAGCATAGGGTGCCCCACATTAGGTGCCCAATGTTCCTCATATGGGGGCAATATTTCATTTTTCTACCTAGGAGATGGGGTGCTTACGAGATTCTATCACTTCCTCTGAGGATAGCGTGTATAGAGATATTTGTACCACCATTTTGGAGAGTCTTGAGGATCTGTCTGCACACATGAGTATACAGACTGCATATACCCTACAGATTGTTGATTCTATTTTTTGAGAGTTGAGATCTGAGATGTTTAGAGATATATCCTTAGCTAAGGTCTAGGTACGGGTCTCAAAGGATATTATCAAAGGAGAGGTTTTCCCTTTCTATCGAGAGAAGAGAAAGGTTAGAGCATGCCAGGTTATGGGGTGTGTGGTTCATCATATTGCACATATGATATACCCATGGTTCCTTACTACACATGGTCGTTATCCTAATAATGACCAGATTCCACTCTACTTTGCACAACGGGTTTACGTTGAGGTCCATTTGGGTCTCAATGTGAACTATGTATATCTTCTAGGCTACTTTGAATAGGGGTGTCATAGAGTTGTAGACCATGATCATTATCGTAGGCCTGATCGTGTGTTGTTGAGACACAGACACTTGGTTGGGCAAAGGGCACCCGTAGTGTCACTATCTATGGATGATACTACTGACACATTTGTCATTTCTTCCCAAAGGGAAGTAATTGATAAGATTGGACACATTGTAGTTGTGGTTGCTAGCATTACATCTGGTATAATCATTAGATATTTTATGACTAGACCGAGTTGACCTTGAGCATCTTCAAAGGCATCATCTAGTAGTGCACCCCTTACTGATGAGATATATAGAGATGTTGGTGTCCTTAGACCATGTGATATACAAGCTCTTACCTAACATCAGAGTTACCTTGAGATGGCACAATATTTATTGGAGGACCTGTTACATACATATACCTATATTGCTCAGTAGGAGAAGTTCCCTATGAATTTTTCAGAGACACCATTAGACTCTCCCAGGGCCCTCTAGTTCCACTACTCTAGAGCACACCATAAGCTCATGCATCTCATAGTTCATAGCACTCTACACCCACTGATCACTCTATAGATACGCAGGGAGGGATATGGCTTGGTGATGTTTGCATCACAATGGAGGGCCTAGATGGTTTTGAGGAGCATTTACAGAGATTGAGACAAACCACCACTAACACTGGCATATCTTCATATATGGATCTTCTACTTCATCCAAACTCTGACTCTACACCACTTCCTTCTTACCTACACACCCCATTACACTCCTCATTAGAGAGGATTGGTACCAGAGATGATGTGCATAATGGTTTTTCTATAGATGATGTGATGGTCCATGTTGATGATCATCTTTCTCCTGAGACCCAAGTATAAATTTAATTTTTAATTTATTTTTAGTCAATAAATTGATTACATAGTTGTAGTTGTGTGTACTAATGCTTGTACATATATATTCTATATATAGTATTTTTAGGCACAATTGCATGAGTGTACTACCTCTAGCGTGGGATCAAAGCATGTATGCAAGAGAGATTTTGTAGAGGTGATACCTACTAGTGCTCAGGTATGTTTTAAATATACAAGTTTAATTTCATGTATTAATATATTTCAAATACTTTGTATATAATTATAATATATGAATGTACATATATATTTGAAAAGTTTTTGTACTAAATTTGTAGAGGTTTTTTGTTGCTTCACGTACAAAGGATGCTTATGACACTCGGTCAAAGGGTCGCTCTATTTGTATGTGACTTGATAAATCTAGGATATCTTGGGAAATTTTTTGTGCATCTTTGATTTATGTTCTGGACATTGCACTTATGTTTGACATTTATATATTCTTGACCTATGCATAGATGATTTACGTGTTTATAGTTGACATTTATATACATTATGGTTAGATGGAACTTACATGATTTGATTTGATTATGATTAGATGGTTATATGATATGATTTTTTATTATGGTTAGATGGTTATATGATATGATCTTTAATTACAGTTAGATGATTATATGATTTGATTTGATTATGGCTAGATGGCTACATGATTTGATTTGATTATGGTTAGATGGTTACACGATTTCATTATGGTTAGATGGTTACATAATTTGATTATGGTTAGATGGTTATATGATTTCATTTCATTATGGTTAGAAATTTATATGATTTGATGTGATTTTATACATGATGATATGATTTGGTTTAATAGATGGTTATATGATATGATCATTGATTATGGTTAGACGGTTACATGATTTGATTTGATTTGATAGATGGTTATAAAAGATAACACTAATATATAACTAATGGACCATAAGTAATATAAATAATCTACAACTAACATGTCATAGGTTTAATATAAGTACTAATTTCATTAGTAACCTAACTAATGTATTAAGGGGAAGTCTTAAGGGGATCTTTAACTAATAAGTTTTAATCTAATTTTAATATCATAGAAAATAACACTAATATGTAACTAATGGACCATAAGTAATTTAAGTAATCTAGAACTAACATGTCATCAGTAATCTAACTAATGTCACTAGTAACCTAACAAATATCTTAAGGGGAGGTCTTAAGGAGATCTTTAACTAATAAGTTAATCTAATTTTAGTATCATAAAGAATAACACTAATATGTAACTAATGGACCATAAGTAATATAAGTAATCTAGAACTAACATGTCATAAGTAATCTAACTAATGTCATTAGTAACCTAACTAATATCTTAAGGGGAGGTCTTAAGGGGATCTTTAAGTAATAAGTCAATATAATTTTAGTATCATAAAAAATAACACTAATATGTAGCTAATATAAGTAATCTATAATTAACATGGCATAAGTAATCTAACTAATGTCATTAGTAACCTAACTAATGTCTTAAGGGGAGGTCTTAAGGGGATCTTTAACTGTTAAGTAATCTAATTGAACCATCATAAACAATAACAAGTTAATATGTAATTAATGAACCATAAGTAATTTCTAAACTTAATATCATCCATTTAGCACATTCACTTTAACAAACATAAAATCATTTATATAACTACATATAAAAATCATTGAACCATCAAAGCATACATAATAACATACATATATAAAATTATTATTAAAAGCATGCATAACTATATATTAAAACCATTGAATCATAAAAAAAAATATAAAAACATTGAACCGTGTCAAAGTATATATAATCAAAGTATTATTAATAAATAAATAAAATATAATCCATCATATGTTTCAATATATCAACAAAGTATAGTCAATTTAATCTAGAGATGTCAAGTAGGTCCTAACACATGAAATATGTATGTAATTTAATTTTTAGACCAACTCAAGTGGTCCAGACCTCTCATGGAGAACATGCAATATTCTCTCATGATCCTCACTATCTAGTCTCCACTTACGATGTCCACATTGAGATTTAACTAGATGGAGACAAAGGGAGGTGGGTAAAAGTACAAACCTGTGTCACACTTTTATAAAGGAAATGGACAACAACATACAAATTTTTAAACTCCGACGATATAAAAGTGGCATTTGTGTTTAGAATTTGAAGATGATGTAAACTAATGAAATGTGTAAAATTTGATGAAGTTTATACTTCTAATTTTTAAAAAAAAATTTGAACAAAATTTGACTTAGTTTTTTAATTTTTGAAGTCCATTTTTTTATTGCTGAAATATGTTGAAAATCTAGGGTCTAGTCTGCATTATCAAATTTTATGCAAATAATATTTTTTTACTCCGATTTCATAATATGTTTTAGATGACATGTATAGCTAGTGCATAAAAAAAGAAAGATTGCATTTCAATATATATTTTGTCTGTTATAACTATCCAAAGTCGGTGTTACCCGAAATCAATAGTTTTTAGTCTGCGTTAACTTTTTCCTATCAAATCTACACCATTTTTAAAAAAAATTACATATTATTGAAGAGGACTCTCTCCTCTAGTGTTAAATATAAAGTTTTAATTTTTCTGACATGATTTGATATTTTTAATATTTTTTGAACGAGTGTGTTCTTAAATGTTAAAATACCTACTTGAAGTAATTTCAATTTATAATATATTATATGGAATCAAAACATGATAAAAATTATATGATTATAATCCTGACTCCGAGCTCTAGAAAATGCTATTTTTAGATTTTACAAAAAGGTAAATTTTGATAGAGAATCGAAGCCCAGAAGTGAGAACTTCTGAGTCATCCCAATTTTTGCTTACTTGGCTGCCATGTGGGATGCCACATAGACTGGTTCGGCCGAACACGGTTCAGCCTAACAGGGTTCAGCTGAACTTAAGAGGTTCGGCCAAACCCATGGCCAGTTTCGCAACCAAACCCAGTCACATGTGAGCTAAGCCCCTAAATTTCAATTTTACCCACTTTTTTTAATAAAATTGATTTTTTTTAGTTTTTTATATAAAATCATTTTTATTTTTTTAAAGTTTTTTGAGATTTATAAATTATTTTAATTTTATTTGTAAGATTTAAATAGTTTTTATTTTAAATTAAGTGTTTTTTAATAGTTTTTTTAAATTTATTAATGATTTTTATTTGATATTTAGGTATTGCATGTGAAATTTATTGTAGATTTATATTTATTAATGATTTTTATGACTTTGATTATATTCAATTTTTTTTGTTAACAGGATTTTGGTCAGTATTTGATATACAGGTTTACAGATTTTAGCTTTGATATTGAATTGAAGAATTGTGAAAGCTTTGGAAAACTTGAATCTGAACAGTTTTTGTAAATGGGGAATAAAAGAAATAGAATTAGAAAATATGATCGAACAAAGGATGACAAAAAATATCAGAAAATAGATAATCAAGATCAACTTGTTGAAGTTCAAGAAGATCAACAAGAACCTATTGATATTGAAGAAGATCAACAAGAACCTATTGATATTCAAGAGGATGCAACTGAAACAGGGGAACAAATTGGTAGTTCTAGAGGTGGAAATATATCTTTTGGCATGGGTAATTTGAATGAGATGAATGAGGATTCACTTTTCACTCAACTTTCATCAGAAGAAATGTTATCTGAAAGTACAATTAAAAATCATTGCAAAAAACTTTGGGATGAATACTTTGAAAATATAAGTATGGTTGGAAGAGCTCAATTATTTGTTAAGTTATTTAGGAAAAAAGAAATGACTCCTATTTTGGAGTTGTTGGGTGTTGACAACAAGAAAAACTCAGGAGACAATGTAAATTGAACAATAGTTCAAAATTTGCAAGATGCATTGAATAGCATTAATAACTCAAGTAGAGGAGTTGATTTAAGTGTTGCACGTAGAGTAATTATGACTACTTTATCTAGTACGAGGTTGACACAGAGAAAGCAAGTGAATTTAATTTTTGATTTACTGAATATATCTAGAAGAACTATTCAAAGATATATCAGGAAGAGAAATATGTTAGATGAAAACATTGAACACAATTGGGTAAGTATTTGTAGGCTTCCTCAAAAAGATAGAATTTCTGAAGATGTAAAAAAACTAGTCATTGAATATTGGACCACTCACTCTCGTGTTTCTTCTAATAGAAGAGATACAATATAGATGAAAGATGAAGAGACTGGTATGAAAATTGCACATACAAAACATTTTATAGATACAACACAAAGTGAATTATTTGAAGAATTCAAGAAAGAATTTTCAGATGTGAAAATATGTCAGAGAATGTTTGAGAGGTTGCGCCCTTGCTTTGTACGCATAAATAAGGTTCATGAAACTTGTTGTTGTCGAAATCATGTTGAGTTTCATCTTTACCTGCAATCATATAAAAAAGTTATGGCTTTTCTTGATTCAAATATGGTCATCCCTGGAAGTACAACACAATTTGTGAAATCTATTTTATGTGATAAATTAGAAGATTCAGATGAGTTCAAAGTACAGTGTATAAAGAATGCATGCAGTGATTGTGGAGATTTGCATAAATTTCCATTGCAAATTGACAATATTAATGTTTCAACACCAGTTTTGTGAAAAAGATTTGAATATGAGACATCAAACAAGGAGTGGAGATGAATCCAAAAAAATTGTTTTGAAGGAGAGTGAATTGCCCTACCTTGAGTTTATGACCAGATTTCATACTCTCATTTATCCACATATCCAGCATTGTCATGGTGCACGATGGAAAGCTAAACAATTTCATGATTTGAAAGATTGTTTTCCACCTGGTTGTATTCTTTCAATTGTAGATTTTGCTGAGAACTATACATTTTCCCCTCAAAAAGAGCTTCAAGCTCAATATTATCATTTTGATCAGGTTGCAATATTTGTGCAAGTGACCTATAGACATGCACAATATGATTTGAATGAGGTAGAAAGTCCCGATCCAAGTGAACACATTATCATCAAGGAGGTTCATTTCTATATCAGTGATGATAAGGTTCATGATAGGAGCTATGTGGCTCATTGTTTTGCAATGTTTTTTGAAGACATTGCAAATCACGGGATAAAGGCTTTGCAACATTGGATTTGGTCTGATGGTTGTGCAGGTATGTGTATTGATACTTCAATTTATTTTTATTTTCATTTCATTTTTTGTTAAATCATTAAAGGATGACATGTATGTATGCACATGTGCAACTTAATTTTGTAGGACAATTTAAATCTGCAAAAGCCTTTAATTGGCTAGCCATGCAACATGCTAGACGTAATGTTAATTTTTTGTGGAACTTCTTTGAAAGTGGACACGAAAAAGGAGAGCACGATGGAGTAGGAGCATGTGTGAAGCGTGCACTTCGCCAACATGAACTTGCAGGTACACATGATGTTCAATAGTTTTATATATATATATATATATATATATATATATATATATATATATATATATATATATATATATATATATATATATATATATATATATATATATATATATATATATATATATATATATATATATGAATTTCAAATAATTTAAAATTTTAGCTTAGATGTATTTTCTTTAAACTGATAATTCAAAAATATACATAGGTAACATGATAGACAATTCAAAGAAAATTATTGAATGGTGTCAAAGTCATTTTGCTCCTTGGGACACCAAATACAACAAATGTTATTTTTGGGAAGTGAAAGGTAATTTATATTTTGTTACATAAAATTTTAATTTCGTGTTCATTTCTATCTTTTCACAATTGAACTGATTTAAAAATGTACAACTTTTATTTCATATTTGTAACAGATATAGACCAATCTAATCCTTACAATTGTCAAAGAATTGTTGGTATTAGAAGTTTACATCAATTGATCACTACAAGACAACACAAGCCTATTTTGATTCAAGTTAGAGAAAAATCATGTTTTTGTGCTCACTACATTGAGGACAATCCATTAAGTCAATGTGAGAATATTGCAAATGGATATGTTTCACGATGGGATATGAAGGAGTTAATTAGAATGTCTCCTTATGAAGATGATGACATTAACATAAACATTCATGATCCTATATATTCAATTGATTATGAGCGTGTCTCTGATCTAGTTGTTACAGGTGCGTGCACATACATATTCTTTTATTTAATTTTAATTTATCATATTTAAGTGATGTTTAATTTTAATAGAATCCATTTGTATCTAGGTGATATTTTTGCTGTAGTTGCGGAGCCTGACAATATAGAAAGTGTAGATTATTATCTACTAAGATGCACGAAAGCAAAATACAAGTTGACAGAACAAATTGTAGATGATGATGAATAGACATATCCAACTGGTTCAGTTATTATTGAAGGAACCTATTATCAGCAAAAAAAGGTTAACAAAAATGGTGTTCAATTTGTTGAATACATGTCTGACAAAAAAGTTCTACATTACAGTCACTTGGTTATAGCAACAAAGCTGCAATTTGAAGCATTGCCAAAAAAATGAGGTGCCAAAATTCAGAAGTGGAGGTTGTCTATTGAAGAACATGAAAAACTTTTGGAGATAATAAAAGATAGAGAGGATCCAGACTATATGTATCAGGAGCTTTAGAACTCTATAAGCTTCTGAATAAACTTCCTTTTGTAGCTCTTGTACTTTCATATTTGAACTCTATCTAGCTTGAAGTTTCATGTTTGAGCTCATATATATAGCAAATATGTTTTTATGTATGTATGTATGTAATCATGATTTAGTTAATTATATGTTTTACTTTAATTATGTTAAAATTTTAGTTAGATTAGTTAGTTATGTCGGTTAGATTAGTAATTAGTTATCTAATTATGTTAGTTAGATTAGTTAATTTTACGTTAGTTAAAAAGATGAAATAGCATTAGTTATCTAATTATGCTCACTAATTAGATTAGTAATTGTTAGTTAAGTTAGATCTAATTATCTAATTATGTTCACTAATTATGTTTGAACTAATTAGATTAGTAATTGTTAGATTAACTTAATTATATTAGTAATTAGTTATCTAATTATGTTCACTAATTATGTTATCTAGTTAGTTATCTAATTATGTTCACTAATTAGATTAGTTAAAGATGAAATAACAAATTAGTTAACTAATTATATGTTAGTTAGATTAGTTAATTTGATGTTAGTTAAAGATGAAATAACATTAGTTATCTAATTATGAACTCACTAATTAGATTAGTAATTGTTAGTTAAGTTATCTAATTATCTAATTATGTTCACTAATTAGATTAGTAATTGTTAGATTAGTAATTAGTTATCTATTATGAACTATCTAATTATGTTCACTAATTAGAATAGTAATTTTGTTAGATTAAAGTAATTAGATTAGTAATTAGTTATCTAATTATGTTATCTAATTAGTTATCTAATTATGTGCATTAATTAGAATAATGTGTACACAAAAAATAAGTCTAAAAGATGAAATAACATTGACTATACATGGCATAATATATAATGTACATACATTAACACATGTGTACACAAAAAATAAGTCTAAAAGATGAAATAAGTCTAAAAGATGAAATATGTAATAAGTCTAAAAGATTAAATATGTTTAACATGTATAAAATACATGTAACATGTAATCTCTGAAATAATGTTATGTAACCATATAACCATGTAACCATATACCACATGTAACTCTATAAGCATATAACCATATGTACCATGTAACTGGATATATAACCATGAAATATCTAATATGAAACAGTCTAAAATGAAATGTCTAATATGAAATGTCACATGAAATATAGACACTCAACTAGGGCCCTGTCCAGATCCGTGACTTGATGTCGGTGCACCACCTCCTCCTGATGCCGCTCCACCTCCTCTTGATGTCTGTGTACAATAAACAAAATACATGTCACACATATGTATCATGTACATATATAATAAATTTTAAATACTTATGATCATAGAAAAATTAATTTTTTGAACAAACATCTCGATATACCTATGTATCATGCTGGATAGGATCATGTGGAGTCTGTAAATCTCCATATCTAGGTGCATCAGGTGGAACAACACCAATCAAACACCCTAATGCTCTACCAATAGCACTCAACTCTCTTGAATCACATGGTATATCTAAAGGATCAATATCTGTGTCTGTAAGTAATGTAGTAAAGAGCTGACAACCTCGACACGTTGATGAAGTGCTCTGAGTGGTATGATGAAGAGCTGTAGGTGGTGGTGCATTAGGTGAAGGACCTATGGGTTGTGCAGTAGGCAGAGGACTTGTGGGTGTTGTAGTCTGTTGAGGACTTGTGGGTGGTGTACACTGCTGAGAACCTGTGGGTGGTGTAGTCTGCTGAGCACTATATGTCTTGACAAATGCAGGAACCTCCCCGAGTGACATCCCACTAAGCATCTGTATGGTCTGATATACCAAAAGTAAATCACTAGATAAACATGCACTCGTGTGTTACAAATGGTCCATATCTGATATAGCTACAACCTCTAGAGGAGATGGTATGTCAACTATATCATATAAGTCACCACCACTATATGATGCACCAGGCTGTGTAGGTGTAGGAATGGCTGAACATGAATGTAACACATATCTACCCACATGATCAGATGACATCTCCTAAACCTGTGTGGTGATAGTAGCTATACTAGAATACACATCAGTCCTCAGCCTCACATCTGCCGGAACCCCTCCTACTCCTTCCAAACCTTTTGGTATGACCAAAAGGTTTGGACCCACCCTTGCCTGCTTATTAGTAGGCACAGGGGCATCAGGTTCTCTAAACCTATCATATAATCTACCCTTCCCCTACCCAACATAATTGGGAATATCTATATAATCAACATCCAGATGCAAATGAAATTCTGCATACAATTGTTTGTAGAGATATAGTGGCAGCTCATCCTTTTGGGGCCACCTGTGCTACGAGGCCAACCATCGAGGATATATGAAGGGTCCCACAAGATCATCCTCACATCTCATCACCATATATCCTCTAACCTTCCTCTTATCTAAATAATGAGGAAACATACCCTTCACCATAAGGGTGGTAACAAGTGTATCAATGGTGTTGTACTTCACAGCGCCAGTGACACTGCGAGACAAAGAAGTATAGAATCCATGAGCACTAATCTCATCATATGGGTTGTATGATTGAATAGTGTCAATCATACATAACATCTCATCTCTAATAACATTCACCCTATCCCTATTAGGGATAGTGGTGGATGAAACTAATGTCTCCTCCAAAATCTGTAGTGCTCGTCGCAATCTGTCAATAGTATCTGTAAATAACTTCTGTCTAGCCTCAGCTGTATCAGCTGATGTGTGAGAGCTGTGACTATGAACACTAGCCTCACCAGAATCTACAGAAGCTCTACCAGATGCCATGTGTAATAGATAAACAATCTGAATATATATATAGAGATCACTGCATGCATGTACATACAAATTTAAGAAACATACATGTTACAAATTTAAACGTGCATACATGAACTACAAATTTAAACGTGCATACATGAACTATAAATTTAAACATGCATATAAATTAGTTATCTAATTATGTTCACTAATATTGTTAGATTAGTAATTATGTTCACTAATTAAGGTTAGGGTTATAACTATGATTAATTTGCATGTGAGTATTTATATTGGGTTTTAGTTTACAAATTTATGGTTTTTTAAGGTTGAGGTTAGGTTCTTGATGTTGAATATAATTATGTATAGTTGGGTTAAGTTATCTAATTATCTAGTTATGTTCACTAATTATTCTAGTTATCTAATTATGTTCACTAATTAGATTAGTAATTAGTTATTAATTATGCTATCTAATTACATGTTCACTAATTATGTTCACTTCGAATTAGATTAGTAAAATTGTTAGATTAGTAATTATGAACTCACTAATTATGTTGACTAATTAAGGTTAGGGTTATAACTATGATTAATTTGCACGAGTATTTACATTGGGGTTTAGTCTACAAATTTATGGTTTTTTAAGGTTGAGGTTAGGTTCTTGATGTTGAATATAATTATGTATAGTTGGGTTAAGTTATCTAATTATCTAGTTATGTTCACTAATTATTCTAGTTATCTAATTATGTTCACTAATTATATTCTAGTTAAGTTATCTAGAATTATCTAATTATGTTCACTAATTAGATTAGTAATTAGTTATCTAATTATGCTATCTAATTACATGTTCACTAATTATGTTCACTTAGAATTAGATTAGTAAAATTGTTAGATTAGTAATTATGAACTCACTAATTATGTTGACTAATTAAGGTTAGGATTATAACTATGCTTAATTTGCACGAGTATTTACATTGGGTTTTAGTTTACAAATTTATGGTTTTTTAAGGTTGAGGTTAGGTTCTTGATGTTGAATATAATTATACATAATTATAGTTGGGTTAAGTTAAATCTAATTATCTAATTATGTTCACTAATAATGTTCATTAATTAGATTAGTAAAATTTTGTTAGATTAGTAATTAGTTCTCTAATTATGTTCACTAATTATGTTCACTAATTACATGTTCACTGATTGGGGCATAGGATTAGGATATCATCAAGCTTAGGGTAAATACATCATGTGGTTAGTAGTATGGTCAAGGTTAGGATTTTTATTGTGGTTAGTGTTAAGATCAAGCTTAGGATCAATGTTAAGATTAAAATTTTATAGTTAGGATTTGGTTTAGGTTTATAATTATGGTTTACCATTTCTAATTATATTTTAGCATTTATGGTTAGGGTTTAGCATTTAATGAGTATATGACTATGGTTAGGGTTGGGGGTTAGGCTTTTGGTTATAGTTATAGTTACATTTAGGATTAAGTGTTAAGGTTTAATGTTAGGGTTAGGTTTATGGTTAGGGTTAGAAATTTGTTTAGGGTTAGGGTTAGAATTATGGTTACACTTAGAATTGCGGTTAGACTTTAGATTATAGTTAGGGTTAGGGTTTTGGTTATTGTTACAATTAATATTTAGGGTTATAGTTAGGATTAAATTGTTAGGGTTAGAGTTAAAGGTTAATGGTTACAATTAGAGTATGATCAAGGTTTAGGGTTACAATTTGTGTTAGGATTATCTATAATATGTTAGGGTTCTAGGATTAAAGTTAGGATTATAGTTAACTATGTTCTTAAGTTTAACTATGATTAACTATGTTCATTATGTTAACTATGTTCTTAAGATTAACTATGGTTAAATATGTTATTAAGTTTAACTATGGTTAACTATGTTCTTAAGATTAACTATGGTTAACTATGTTCACTATGTTAACTATGTTCTTAAGATTAACTATGTTATTAAGTTTAACTATGGTTAACTATGTTAACTACATGTTTAACTATGTTTAACTATGTTAACTATGTTTCACTATGCTTAACTATGTTAAATTTAAAATATTAAATTTAAACTAAATTAACTATTTCATTTAAATTAAAAAAATAAACGAACTATTTTATTTAAATTAAAAAAAAACTAACTATTTTATTTAAATTAAAAAAAAAAAATTAACTATTTTATTTAAATTAGAAAAACAAATTAACTATTTTATTTAAATTAAAAAATAATAAAACATAATAAAACTATTAAAAAACATTTAAAAACATAAAACTTAAAAAAATAAATAAATAAATACCTGGTTAGGCCGAAACCCTCTTAAGCACTCCTCAAAATCCAGAAGTCGCTAGTGAACAAATGAGCTCTGGAGGGCAATTTTCGCCTATTTATAATTTTCCAGACGTTCGGCCGAACCCGTTTCGGCCGAAACAGGTTCGGCCTAACGTGGTTCGGCCGAACCATACTTGCCACATAGGTGCCACGTGGCACCTCATGGCTACCACATAGGTTCGGCCGAACCTCTTTTGGTCGAACCTTGTTCGTCTAAAACCCCCTAATTTGTCCTCTACTGCGACACAGGTTTGTGCTTTCACCTAGGTGACAACTACTATGTGGCTATATTGAAACACCTTATTGTTTGGTTGGTAATAAAAAAAAGTGAATACCATGTTGAATTAGTTTAATTTTCTCGAAATGTGTTCCTTCTAAAATAATTGAACTTGCAAGTCACAAATTTAAACAATATACATTTAAATAAAATAGTTTAAATTAAAAAAAATTTAAAACTTTAAAATTTTATATTTACAAAATGAACAATATATTGACATGTAAAGAATGAAAACCAATGGGGAACACCATTCCATCACTTTCTTTAGGATCAATTAACTTCATCCTCTTTGCAGTACATCACAATAAATAATAACTAACTCCTACCTTTTTAGGCTTAGCAATCACTGCAAAGACATCTCCTACACAATAGATTTATATTCATGTGAGATCCTAAAATTGATTTAGTTCAATCTATAATCTATATATATACATGTAGCTCAATGCCATATAATGTGAAACTCAATTTATTATACTTACCAATTTTGACCAATCCTAAAATATGATCATAATCAGTAGAAATCAAAGGAAAGTCATCAAAGTTTTCATCTTCATCTCTATCAAATGTATCAGTAACAACTAGTGGCACAATATTCTAGGCACATACGTATCCAAATTTTTTATTGATGTATTCCTCATAGTTGTTAATAGTGTGCAGTGACAACAAAAGCATGAGTAGTCCCTAGTGTTCAACACCCAATTGTGGCATTTTGTACTCATAACTGAATGCAAAGATCATGTCTTTTCTATCCTCTTGCAGCCATGCATAATTTTTCTATCCACACCTGAACACATGCATATATAATATAAATTTCAGTTTATAAATTTGAATAAAGAATGTAAAATTTAAACAAGAATAAATATATATCACACATGCATAATTTAGAAACATGTGCAAACCTTTTATCTCCCAAAATTCTCTATGTGGTACCACTTGAGTCATTCATGATGATGTGTCACCCTCGTTTGATGTGAAATGTGTCATGCACCATTCAACAACATCATGTGCATTTTCTATATGAACTTTCTTATACTTCATTTGATACTTTCGTAGAGAATGCATGATGCAATCTCTAGCACCATCATGTTCACCTTTTCCATGTCCACTCTCAAAGAAACTCCAGACATGTGGTTGTAGACACCTATAAATGGTTCACACCTATGTGCCCCCCTTTTTTTAACATGTCTTCAATGTCTAATTTTCATCCCTAATTTACTAATATTTCTCCTCAATTTTTCCTCATTTTTTACCTAATTAATCGCTTTTTTTAAATCAATGCAAGTCATTATCAAAGTCATCAAAATCATCAAAATCAATCCTTTGTCTCATCAAAATCATCAATTTAGTCATCAATTATTTAATTTGTCTTCTTTAGGGGTAAATAATAAATTACATTTATGTATCCCCTTTTCCCTAAGTTTCACAATTAATCAATTTGACATTAATTAATTGGCTAATTATTGATTTATGGAATTTTAATAATTCCTAAATCCTAATTTCCATTTTGTGGGAATAAATGAATTTCAAAATTCAATAATTCCCTCCTTTTTCCAAATGAGATTTTATCCCTTAATTTGTGCTTCACCCACTTTTCTAGCCACGACTTCCTCTTTTTAAGCAACCACCTTCCCTTTTCCTTCTGTCATAAATTGTCATAGTTTATGACATTTTCCTTTTTCCCTTTTGTCATAATTGTCATAGTTTATGGCAATTTTCCTCTTTTTTTTTCCTTTTGTCATATTTGTCATAGTTTATGGAAAATTTCCCCTTTTTAACTCACTAATTTCTATTTGTGCTTTCAATTTGTCATAAATTGTTGTTTTAATGACAATTTTCCTCTTTCAAATTTGCTAATTTCCATAATCTATGACAATTTCCATTTTGCACATAAATTTGCTAATTTTGAGATTTGGTCTTCAAATTCTATAAATTGAGATCATTTCTCTCATCTTTAGTTTAACCACACTCCTAGTATTCTCATGCTATCATTTTTCTTTCAACATTTGTGCATATTTTGTCAAGATCAAGAGCTACATCAATCAACTTTATGAAGAAGAAAGGAGAACATAGGAGAGTTACACTTGAAAGGGGGTTTTGTTGTTTTAAATTCTTTTATATTTCAAGTGGCTTTTATGGTATATTATCTTGGTTTACATATATTATTTTTGAGATTTGTGGTTCTCTCATTTATGCTTTCTAATGCCATTTTCTAATCTTACAAGACCATGCAAAATCATGTCTATATTTTTTGAGAAGATAAATCAATGACTTTCTGACCTTAGGAGACAACTTCTTACCAAAATATATATCTTTAGGAGCTTCATTTGTTCCTAAGTTCACCTCTTCCAAGTCCTCTGGTTTGCTTATAGTCAAGAACAACCAATCCCTTTGGAAATTTGTTTGATTTCAGTTGTAAGACTTCCTTACCAAAAATAGTGTCCTTACCATCCCAAGTTTGCACATTGTTGTAAGCTGAACGTGGACCCCTAATCCACTACAAACACAACATAGTCATTGCTCGATCATCGAATCATGAAATTGAGTATGAATTACCCATTTGCACGATTCTATCGATTCGACCTATTGCCTTCTAATTAACTGGGGTGTTTGAATTACTCTCAGAACAAGAGCTAGCAAGTTAATCTAAATAACTTTAAAGGAAATATGAGATTAATCTAATAGCAATAATCAAACTATATTAAATGAGAGTGCAATATTATACTAAAATGAGAAATTAAACTAATTATCCAATGAAAAAAGCTTGGAAATATGAAGATAAATGAGACTAAAATTTGCTATAGTATGGATGCTATCACAATTGCCTTTTTTTGAATGAAGGAGAAGGTTTATTAAATAGACAAGCCCGAGGAGAGAATGAAGAGGTTCTTGAAAATGAATGGTTGCCTCTTCATTCCCCATTGAGACACATATTGAAAGATTTATTTAATTAAGAGAATGAAATATTGCCACATATGGGTGACCATTCAAGTAATTTGAATTATTAAATTCAAATAAAGAGGTGTCCATTCAAATAACTAAATAAGATTAATTCCTTTTTTTATGTGTATTAGCTAAAGGGGGTGGATTTTAATTTAATTTAAACACTTAGGACTTTAGAATTAAATTAATTTATCATAGGGATTATTTAGCTAATAAATTCTAATACTTAGGAATTAATTATGTTGTAAGATTAATGCAAATTAGGGTTTTTGCAATTGACATCAAGTCAAAATAAAGTCAAGTAGGAAAGAGAAAATTGTCTAGTAAAATAGGACTTTGAAAGTGTGAAATTGAAGAAAATGCACCAAAATTGATTGAAATTATTAGGTGCCAATTTTGGGGTATTACATTTTCCCCTCTTTGAATTGATGTGCGAGTAGTGCGTTGATTCAAAGAATAGTCTAATGTGACAGATGAGGTTTCAGGATTATCCCCAGAACGAAGCTTAACCCTCGGAAGTCAAGGTTAGGATGCCAAGACACTGAAATAGATTGAATTGCAGAACCACCTCTAAAATGAAGCATGATTCTCTGAAGTCTAAGTTAGATTGCAAAGACAACGGTCTAAAAACAACTTGAGAAGAGATCAAAATCAGAGTTAGATTGCCCCAATATTGATTGGTCAAATGATGATAGATGCAGATTTAGGACTAATTTCTAGAATCAAGGTTAGATTGCCCCAATATGAAGCTTAGCCCTCTGAGACCTGGGTTAGATTGCCCAGATAACAGTCTAAAAGAGATTTGAGAGCCTTCTCCAGAATGAAGCTTGACTCTCAGGAATTAGGGTTAGATTGTCCCAATACCTAATGAGATTTTGAGAACCATCTCCAAAATCAAGCTTGATTCCTGAGGATCTATGTTAGATTGCTCAGATACCTAAATGATAGATGACTAGATGACCAAATGCGAGGCACAAAGATGCCCCTAGTGAAGAGATGAAATTCCCCAAATGGTGAGGGCTTTGATTTAGATCAGAATAAAATGAGACTGGTTCGACAAGATTCAAATGATGCAATCATCCTGCCCCCTCAGGAGTGAAATTGAAAGATGACATATCAGAAGGATGATTGACAACAAGAGGTTGCAGAGTAGAAGCAATTAGACTAGATTCAAGAAATTGGAGAAGTAATTTGTAGTGATCAAGAGGTCCAATTGATGAAGTTTGACCATGGTTGACTAGATTTGACTAGAGTTGATTTTGATGAAAGCATTGAAGATCTCAAGTAAATGATGAAGAGATGAGGATTCGACAAGAAGATGACACCAAAAGACTGACTGCACAAGCATCTGATCCCAAAGGGTCCCAGAATTTAAAATGTGATTTCGAGCTATCTAGAGATGTCAAATTTTGATTTCAATCTCAAAAATGGATACAAAGTAGTCGATTTAGCCAAGGGTGCAATTTTCATGCAAAATGGAGCACTCTGAAAATTAGGTCAAAAAGCTATATAAGGCCCGGAGGGGTCATTTTCAATTCATTATTCACCTGTCTTCTTGTGATTTGAGCTTTGAGAGAGAGAATGGAGGGCCTTCCAGTGCATATGCATCGATTTGAGCACTCACAATGACATGCCTGGCCCCCGAAGTATGACCCACCTGTGAGTAGTCAATAATCCTCCTTGCATTTCAATTTGTATTGCTTTCTAGGTCAATTTAGGGTAGATCTAGCAACTTTAGGGCATGTTCTTCAAGTCTTGCATGAGGAAATAGTTTCCTCATGCTAGCCTAGGTTACCCCTCACGCAAGGAAATGGTTTCCTCACATGGGTTAGGATTCCTTCGCTTGGGCTTTGCCTAAAATCTCGTGTGGGGTGCTAGGTCATGCCACACAAAATTTCTCACTTTCACACAAGAGAAGATTTTGTCTCATGCAAGGGAACAACTTCCTCACATGAAAAGTTGCAGTAGTGTTGTAATGTCTTTGCCAAATTTTATCAAATTTGCATGAAATTAGCCAAGTAGAGCATCGCAAAGTCATGTCTAGGATAGATGCATTGTAGTATTTGTTGTTTTCATTTTGAAGCCATCATACTGAGATACTAATCCAATGTCATTTCTTTCTTTGTAGGTTGAATTTCCCGATGTTGCCTTCAGGTCACATCATCTAGTGACCACGATGTTGATATAGAGATTAACAGATGCTGAGAGTGCTCATATTGAGGGACTTGGTCTAGGATATTTGCATGATTTACCTGACATTCAAGTAAATCATGGTCTTCTTGGTGCACTTGTTGAGCATTTCCATTCGGAGACAAACACCTTCCATTTGCCTCTAGGGGAGATGACAGTCACTCCCAAGGATATATATAGGATCTTGCGGATACCTATCCATGGCACCCAAGTAGAGTATGATGTACAACCAAGGGTAGGCACAGTGGAATTGAGGACTATATTCTGAGACAATCTAGTGATGGGCAGGGCCATCTCTTGGGAGGATTTGATCAGTAGGTACGGTGATGCTCACCCATTAGCTATTGTTCTCACTATGTTTCTAAGTTGCTACCTTGTTCCAAATAGAGGACATCATAGACTAGAGTGTGGTTGGGGCTCTATACTACAGTAGATGTTGGCTAGACCAGCAGTCAGATTCGGATGGGGCGAGTGCATGCTAGCCCATATGTACCATGAGATGCATGAGATCGTATATCGCAGTGTGAGGACCATGGTGACAGATGTCTTTGTTCTTCAGATCTAGGCCTAGGAGCATCTCCCTATTTGCAGGCCTATATATCATGATACACAATAGGTGCTAAAGCCATATATATATAGGTACACAGGTCCACTAACTTAGCCATTACTAGGTAAAATAGAGCAGTGGTGCAGATAGCTCGATGATATGGTGGCTTTTGTTTGGAGACCATGGGTTGCTACTGAGCCATGGGATGATGCTCGGAGAGAGATTTCTTACATGTTTGTGTCACGTCCACTGATTGGGTGCAGTATTACCATTATTGAGCACTTTCTTGTTACATGTGTCTTGTGTCAGTTTGGGAGACAGTAGGACATCTCACATGAGTACTACCCCTAGGCTCACTTCGTCGATGAGGAGAAGAAGGGGTGGCACCCTAGATTAGATCTAGGTAGATGTGCGATTGAGGTGTGCATACCTTAGGCCCGATGGGATTGCATGTTGGATGTCACCAATGTAGGGATGTCACCTGCATACAGGGACCACTACTTTGCCTATCCATTTTCTAGATTTACAGATCCTGTTGGCATGGGTCAGGGATCACAACAGTAGGTACCAACACAATAGTAGGTACTAGTATAGTAGTAGGGGCCACAACAGTAGTAGTAGGTACCATTACAGTAGCCTGGACAAAGAGCATTGAGCCCTAGGTCAGCATAGATAGACATCCCCCCAAGTACAATGGGGTTAGATGCAGGTGTCAGGAGTAGTGGGTCTCAGCAGAGATCCACCAGGTAGAGGACAGGGGATACCTCGTAGTAGACACCTCTAGGCAATGATATAGATATGCCAGATGTTCCTATAGGAGCACAGACACAAGAAGTGTAGGAGGCTCTTAGGAAGAGCTGGGAGAGGGTCAAGCAAGTTTAGCATGAGAGAGATGACTACCATACCCAAGTCATCATATAGGAGACCCGTGTAGCTGATAGGGATCAGGAGATCAGAGATTTACGCAAGGAGCTGGTGAGAGCACGACTAGAGATTAGATATGAGTCTGCTCAGGAAGCTTATTATTATGTAGCATATTATGGAGCCATTCCAGATGTATCAGAGTAGGTGCCTCCATTTTCCAAGTACGCAGGAGCACCGCAGAGACCACCATAGGCACCTCCACAGCAGGCACCTCCATAGAGACTGATGCCCCCTAATCAAAGACTAATGCCACCACCACCACCTCCTCTAGGTGGTGATGGGTAGAGTTAGAATATTTTGATCCAAATATATATATATGAGATCACAATTTTGATATCATTGTACTTGTTGATATATTGCTTGATATTGATGTTTTATGAGATGTTTTCTAGATGCTTTAGATGTATGGATTAGATATGTATGAGATGCACATGTTTTATCTTATGATGATATGAATATGCAATATGAAATGAAATAATAGATGGTAGATGGATATGCAAATGTATGATTTTATGATTGCAATGTATGATTTTATCTATGCTTATAATGGATGCACATGCAAATGAATATGTAAATGTATATGGATTTTATAGATGCAAATGGGAATGCAATGAAAATGTAATGAAAATGTAATGTATATGGTACTAATCATCTCATGTAGATTTTTAGCAATATATGTCAGGTACTAATCAAAAGGATGTTTCAAAGATCAAGAGCAAGGACCAGACACTTGTGTAGCCAAGATGAACCCAGGACAAAAGATGAGAACCTTTGATGAATAGATCCAAAAGAAGGCAATCAAGAGAGCACCAAAACATAGTCTCAATGCAAGCTTAGAATGAAAATGCAAGCCTAAGCTAAATGCAAACCCTAGGACTTGGTTGTTGGACTCATCGTATTTATCATCATCAAGTTCTTTTAAGCATGGGATGATCACAAGATTCCATAAAATCCTCACTAACATTGCAATCCTAAGAATATGAATATGACATAAATCTTAGATTTGTCGGAATAAGGTGTAAGCATTAAGGCACAAGAAGCCAGAATGACCCGAACACCTATTCCTTTTGATTTAGCAAGTTAACATAAGCATCAAAGCATAATTGCTAGAATGTCCTGAATGTTGCTTGTGAACAAACACACCAAACACACAAGAGTTCCTTCTTTTGCCAAAGGTTGCTCGCAGTCACCCTTATGTTCACTTAGCAGGATGAACATTTGCGATTTCACTTGTAGCAAAAAGAAGTCACTCAAAATAGACAAGGAGAAGAACCAACCTCACGAAAGCGTCCATATAAAAGGATTCGAGGTACACATGGCCATCCAATATGAGATGGAGGATCTCACAAATGGACACCCCTCTTATGTAGATTCATTGGATCATTGGAACTAAACTAGCAAACAAAAAGAAAAGAAAAGATCATGCCCCTAGTCTTCACATTTCTTAGTCAAGAAAGACATCTTAGATTTGCTCGAGGGGAAATGATAAAGCAACACAACAAGCACTCAATAGAAAAGCTCAGCACACTTCAAAGAAACACAAATTTAGTTTTAGTTTTAGTTTATGTTTGTGTTCAAGCAGATTGAAGTCAAATCAGAAGTGTACAACATTTGAAGTCTCAATGGGATAGCGACAGTAGGGAGATGCAGTGAGAACCACTGGTGACCATCATGAGAGACAAAGTCTCAAGAAGATATCAGAGCATGAACCAAGTATCAGCAGGCAGACACAGTGAGAACCACTGGTGACTGATACAAGGAAGATTCTCGAAAGAGAGAATAAAGCACGAATGAAACATCAGCAGGCAGACACAACAAGAATCACTAGTGACTAATATAAGGAAGAGATCTCGAAAGAGAGGGGTTTGAATGAGAGCTAAGTATCAGTAGGCAGGCACAATGGGAACCACTGGTGACCGATACATGAGAGATCCTCAAGGAGAGAAATTTCAAAAGTAGCTAGGCATCATCAGGTAGACGCAGTGAGAATCACTGGTGATTGATGCACGAACAAAAACTTCTGAAAGCAATAGGACAATGCCCCCTAGACCAAGAAGGTGCCCCCAAGTGTGACCAGTTCCAATCCATGAAGAATCAAGGAAAATCTCGAAGACAATTGAAAGCAAGTGCATGAGCTAGCAAGCTAAAGCAGGAAATGAACTAACGGCAAGAAACAAACAAAAGCAGGAAAGCAAGACCCAAATGGTGTTGAGATGAGATATAGCTTCAGGAAACAAGCGGTGCTTGTTTACCAGGTTTTCACCATCTTGGCAGAGATTCTATTTTTGCTACCATGACACCTGTTTACTAGGTTTTCATCAATGGCACATTTTTCTTCTTTTTTAAATTTTTTTGTACTTTTCTCTTTTTTTCTTTTTTTTGTATTTTTGAATATTTCTTTTTTTTTTGTATTTTTATTTTTTTTTGGTATTTTTGTACTTTTTTTTTTTTTTTGGTATTTTTGTATTTTTTCAAATTTTGTTTTTTTATTATTATCAAGGCACCTATTTACCAGGTTTTCACCAAGCTAATAGATACATCAAAGTGCTTGTTTACTAGGTTTTCACTAAGATGATCATTTTTTAGGACATTTTGCAATTTTTTAAGATTTTTTGCAATATACCATTTTTTAGGATTTTTTTAGGACCAATAATTATGTACATGAGCACACAGAGAATGCCTTAGCTATAGAATTTCATCAAGTGAAGTGCATTAATAGGCTCTTTTAGATGTTCTCCTTCAGTGGTGGAGAGTCAGTAAGCACCAGACCCGAATGCTGCAGTAATGACATACGAACCAAGCCAGTTTAGTTCAAATTTCCCTTTCTAGACTTGTTGCTACTAATTCTTGGGGATTTCTCTCAAGATGAGATCACACACTTGGAATTATCTTTGTCTAACTTTCTTATTGTAGGCTTTGGACATCCTCTTTTGGTATGTTCTTAGATGATCGAATGCCACCTTTCGACGTTCATCCAGTAACTCAAGCTCTTGAAGCTGGGATATTTTGTTCTCTTCATCAGTGATGAGGCCCGTTAGGGAGATTCTCAATATAGGAATCTTGACCTTAATAGGTAATACTGCATATGCTCCATAAAACAAGGCAAAAGGCATAGCCCATATTGGTAATCAGATACTAGTTCTGTAGGCCCACAAAGCCGAATTAATCTGGAGATGCCAATCTCTACCGGATTTATGAACTGTTCTATGCAAGATTTTGAGAATTATCTTATTAGAAGCTTCTACTTGTCCATTACCCTAGGGATAATAGATAGATGACCAATGCTGAATGATCCTAAATTTGGTGCATAATTCTCTCAAGTCCTTGTTCTTGAATTGTCCCCCATTGTTAGTGATAATGGATGAGGGTACACCATATCTATAGATGATATAGTTCAATATAAACATAGCCACAAACTTGCCATTAGCTATAGCTAGAGGCACTACCTCAACCCACTTAGTAAAATAGTCAGTAGCTCTGATGATAAACTTATGTCCTCTTGAAGAAGAAGGATGTAGCTAACCTACCAGATCAAAGGCCCATTGCTAAAATGGCCAGAAACTAATGAAAGAAATAAGATCTTTAGCAGGAGCATGGATCAGATTTCGATGAAATTGGCATTGTTTACAAGTCTTGGCATATTGAACAAATTCTTTCTCCATATCTGGCCAATAATAACCAGCTCTAATAAGTTTTTGGGCTAACGTCAGACCACTCGAATGAGAGCCATAGATACCTTCATGTACCTCAGCTAGCGCACGTTTGGACTCATTGGGTTCTAGACACCTAAGGAGGGTACCGTCTAGACCCCGTCTATACAAGTCATTTGCTATGATGGCATATCATGAAGCAGTATGAATTAGGTGACGCTTTTCATTCTGGGTATATGTGTCTAGAATGATTTGGTCATGAAGGTAGGAATAGATATGGTGGTAGCGAGATGAATCATGTCCAATGACTGAACAGATCATCCTAGATTTAGGAATGTCATAGGTAGGGTAGTGTAATGCATCCACCAAGAATTTGTGTCTGAAGTCATTTTTTGGCATTTGTAATAGTGAAGCAAGAGTGGTCATAGCATCGGTTGCTTTATTGTCTGCCCTTGGAATTTGCTGGAAATAAATGTGTGCAAAATACTATTTGAGATCATCCACCATTCTTTTGCAAGGTACTAGCTTGTCATCTTTTTTTTGATAGATATCATTAACTTGGTTGATGATTGACTGAGAGTCTCCAAAGACCTTGAGCTCATCCACATGCCATTCAATGGCTATCTTCACGTCGTTAATGAGAGCTTCATATTCAGCAATGTTGTTTGTGCAGGGAAACAACATTTTTTAAGCTTTTGGTAATGAGTATCTTTGAGGTGTTATAAATAGAATGCCTACACCAAATCCTTGCTGAGTGAATGATCCATCAAAGAACATGCTCCAAGCTTGATGTGTGAGAAGCATGATGGATTCATCTGGGAATTCAATACTCAAAGGTTGGTTATCCTTCAAAGGAGCTTCTGCCAATTGATCAGCAATTTCTTATCCCTTAATAGCTTTCCTTTCCACATACTCAATGTCAAATTCACTAAGTATCATCACCCATTTTGCTAATCTACCCATGAAGGCAGCCTTTCTTAGTAGGTACTTTAGTGGATCAATTTTTGCAATAAGCCTTGTGGTGTGAGCTAGCATATAATGCCGCAACTTCTAAGAAGCAGACACTACTACTAGACAAACTTTCTCAATAATAGAATAGTTCATTTCATAAGAAACCAATGTTCTACTGATATAATATATGGCTCTCTCTTTGTTATTCTGATCTTCTTGAGCTAGGAGAGCACCCAAAGATGTGTTTGTTGCTGAGATGTATAGTATGAGTGGCTTCCCATGAATAGGAGGCATCAATATAGGTGGATTAGCAAGATATTGTTTAATATGAGTGAGTCCTTTATCACATTCTTCATTCCACTCATAAGTCACACCCTTATGCAAAGTTTTAGTGAATAGTTGTGATTTGTCCACCAACTATGAAATGAAGCACTGGATAGATTGTAGCCTTCCCTACAATCCTCTCATTGACTGATATTCTTGGGTGGAGGCATGTCCATAATAGCTTGTACCTTTTCAGGATCAACTTCTAGGCCCTTAGCTAAAATGATGTAACCCAATAGTTTCCCAGAAGTGACATCGAATACACATTTTTTTTTATTAAGTCTGAGACTAAATTGTTCCATGCGGTCAAGTATGGGACCCAAATCGGTAAGATGAGTTCTTCGCTACATGCTTTTGGCTAAAGTATCATCCACATAATCTTGCATTGTTTTATGCATTATATCATGGAAAATAGTAGTGACAACTCTCTGATATGTTGCTCCAACATTCTTAAGCCCAAAAGGCATGACATTCCAACAAAAGGTGCCCCAGGCACATGTGAAAGTGGTCTTTTCTTGATCTTCTGGTGCAATTTTTATTTGATTATAGCCAGAAAATCCATCCATCAAGGAATACATCTCATAACCTACTGACATGTCCACTATCATGTCAATACTAGGCAATGGGAAGTCATCTTTTGGACATGCCTTATTTAGATCCATGAATTTTGTGCACACACAAATAGATTTATCATGTTTGGTGACTGTGACAATATTTGAAATCCAATCTGCATAATCAATAGTTCTTATGAAACAAGCCTTAAGAAGCTTTTCTAGCTCCACTTTGACCAAAAGTGCTACATGTGGATGCATCTTTCACAGCTTTTGTTTAATAGGTTTAATACATGGCACAATGGAAAAATAGTGCATGATTAGATTGGGGTCTAATACAGGCATGTCAGAGTAAGTCCATGCAAAATTTATTTTCTTTCTTTGAAAGAAGCTAGTGAACTCTTCTTTTTCTTTTGCAGATAATGAATGTGCTAGATGAATAATTTGTGGAGCAGCCTCTGTACCCAAATTTATTGGCTGTATCGGCTCAACCAATAATGATGATCTCTCTTGAAAGTTTCTCAAAAGTGTATCAATTATCTCATCCTTGGGCACCTCAGAGAGGTTTTCACCATTGAATACATCTTTTATTTTTACTATTTTTGGCTCTGATATTGCCACAATGTGGTTTTCACCATCAGAGCATCTATTTTTTCTTCTTTTAATTTTTTGACTAAGATACTTGATATCCGCCTCTGTCATGCTGACATTGCTTTCCTTGGTGGAGGACATCATAGGTTCAATAGCATGGAGGTAATAGGCTAGATCATAATCATTTTGGAATGTTGGGACTTCATTGGATGATGAGGGGGAGTTCCAGTTTATCAGATCAAGACGACGGAGTGAAAGAGAAGTAGTGACTGGTTCAATTGCATTCATGGTATAACCATCAAAAGCATGGATGAGAAAGTCAAGACCTAGAGTGATCTCATCTAAAGTAGTGTTTGAATCCCTATAAGACCTTATGTCAAGAGTAGAGGACACGTTAATACTAGTGGCATCTAATTCTTGTGACCTAATGCTAGACCCTTCACCTACTTTGAGAAGTCTTTCATAAGTATGCACCATGTCTTTATCTTTATCATAAGTAGCATCAAACAAAGAGTCAAACTCATACTCATGTGAATCAGTACTTGATGTGGGAATTTCATTAACACTGGAAGCATCATCAGACTCATTATTATCTCCTGTGGCATTAACAACTTGTTGAAGTTGTTCTTGTTCAAAATGCTTTTGAAAATGTGGTGGCCTATATCCTTCACCTTGAAAATTGGGATCATCATTTAGTGTTGCTTTCCATTGGTCATATGTAAATTGATGCACCGAAGCAGTCTCATCGAAATCACTATCATTTTCTATCAGATGAACAGGTATAACAGGTTCATCAGGTTCTATAAAGAGTGTAGCAAGTTCTAGAGGAATAGAATATGGAAATGTGTCTTCATCAGAGCTAGCCTCTAGATTTACCTCTAGAGTAGTATCATCAAATTCTAATTCAGGTTCAGGTTCAGGTTCTAGCACAAATTTATTTATCCCTAAATGAAAGGGGATCTTTTTGAAGCCTAAGCTAGTAGTATCCTTTGTCCTACGACTTGTAGCTTCAATGGGCTTTAGCAAACCATTGTCATTCTTTCCTATAGGACCACTCCCCTTATAGCCAAAGTGCTTCATGATCTTGAAGGCCTCACTATATGGCTCTTGCTCTAAATTTGGAGGTGGAGTAGTTGTTTTAGCTATTTCTTTCCCCTTATAGATCCAAGCTGTGATAGTTCTCTCTTCATCCTCATCTTCTAAAGGTGTAGAGGCCTGTACAAAGGTGCCATTGTAGATTGTTTGAGGAGGGTCATCAAAAGTTTTGTTATTCTCAGAAGGTCTCCCATAAGAGCATGGGGATAGAGGTAGAGCAAAAAGTGATAGCATAGGTTCAATTTGGTATTCTCCCATGCTTGTATCCTTAAGTCTCAAAGTTTGTTCCATTTCCTTAATCTTAGCATCATAAAACTCAGTGGACTCTCTATTAGCCAAAAAAAGCTATCTGCAGATTGCGCAAGAGTGTTGAAAGAGTAATTGGTATTAGCAGGCATAGTGACTTCCACCCCATGGAATGCAAACTTAATGCATTGATGGTACATAGATGGAACAACCTGCATCTCATGAATCCATGGCCTAACCAACAAGATGTTGTAGGCAAGAGGAATGTCTAGAACTTGAAAAGTAACATCTCTCTCAATAGGTCCTACATGGATAGGTAGCACAACTAAGCCTTGGGACTTGTGTTCTTCCTCATCATAAGCTTTGATGGTAATCTTTTTGCAGGATTCTATACAATTCTCATCATAACCTAGCTGAGTAAGCAGCTTAGCGGAACAAATATTAAGACCACCACCATTGTCTGTGAGCACTTGGCAGATATGCTTAGGACCTATCATGACCTCTATATGCAAGGGAGCATTATGTGGATGGCTCAAAGAGTGATCATCTTCTTCAGAGAAGGATAGATAGTGAGGTGAGGTCAAATGACCCACCATAGATTGGAACTAGTTGAGATCAAGATCCTTGGGAATGTTTGCCTCGGTGAGGGCTTTATCCAAAATCTGCCTGTGAGTAGATGAGATCTTCAAAAACTCAAAAATGGTAATCTGAGTGTTGGTTCACTGGAGATGATCTAAGATGCTATAACTAGCTGAGCTAGCTATAGGGACAGGTTTCATGTTCTTTTTGGCAGGGCCAACAATAGTCTTATCCATAGTTTTCTTCAGAGTAGATGTAGAAGTATCGGGAACTTTCAAAACAACTCTTCCTCGTGATCAAGTAACCACATTAGCACAGTCTTGAGATTGTTTAGATTTAGATGAACAAGATGTGAAACTACACAAGATGAAAGGAGTCTTAGCTTTGGGAGCATCATTGCTCCCCTTAATAGTAATCACACCACAGTACTCTATCTCAACAAGTTTGATCATACCAATAACATTTTCATCATTAGTGTATGTTTAATTGACTTTAGCATTGGTATTCTTAGTGTTTGAAGACTCACCCTTCTCATGAGGAGGGAAGGGATCCTTAAATGCTTGATGGTTCAAATTCTTTTTATGGTCATCCACAACAATGTCACCACTATCAATCAAATCTCAGACCTTATGTTTCAGCTAAAGACAAGTAGAAGTCTTATGACCCTTATTCTGGTGGTAGTCACAATAGGTGTTTTCATTCCACCAATGAGGTCATGGTTGTGGGTCATAGAGACACTTTTCCAAAGGAGTAAGAATCTGATTCTGCATAAGATTTTTATAGACCACATCAAGTGGTTCTCCCAAGGAAGTGAATTCACATTTGGGTCAAGATGCCCAAGGTTTGCTTCTAGAAAACCTCGAAGGTTTCTGATTTTCCACCATAGGCTTTTCAGCTGCCTTAACTACTTGTATGGTGGAAGAGAGATTAAAAATAGACTTAGCAAATTTTAGGGTCACATTGTTGACCACTCCATCATTCACAATGTCTCTATTATTGTTAACAAACTTCCCTTTATCCTTATTTGAGTTTGAAGATCCCTGTTTGTTATCTTTACTGAAAGTCAATTCACCTTTCTTAATCATAAAGGCCTCTATTCACACCACTTGTTTAATCATGCTATCAAAGCTTAGAGGACCTTGTAATTACACTTGGTATCCGAAGTCTAGGACAAGATTATCCAAGAAAATGTCGAGTCTCTCAAACTCTAGTAGCTTGTGAGGACACCTTGTACATAGTTGTCTCCACCTTTGGAGAAATGTTAGGAAAGATTCTCCTTGTCACTATTTTAAATTGCAAAGATCCTGGATGTTGACTGGATGCTGAATATTATGTGAGTAATGTTGGAGAAATAGATTAGCCATTTCGTCAAAAGTCTTAATGCTAGTGGGCAACCTAGAAAACTATTCCATAGCTGGTCCACCTAAACTATGAGGAAATAGGTGCATAAGATAGGTTTGATCGTGCATGAATTCCATAGATAATGAACCAAACTCCCTCAAGTGATCTTGGGGATTGGTTGCACCCAAGCATTTTTCATATTTAGGGAGCTCTATGCCTCTGGGAAAAGGTGGCATATGAAGACTTCTATCAAAGGGGAAAGGACAAATACTTTCCATTGTGAATTGTTGGGTAGGTTTGTCCTTATTCTTTGCAAGTTGGCTAATCTGATCTTGCATGTCTCAGACCATCTTTTGCAACTTTTCGGTCTTAGTTTCTTCTTCCTTTTCCATGAGTGTTTCAACTTGAAAATTTGAGGGTAACTTGGGCCCTTGTTTAGTTAGATCAAGGAAGTATTTTTCCTTCTCCTCTAGAAGGAGGGTCTCCATCATCTTAATAAGACCCTTGTTTTCTTTCATAGCATCTATGTCATTTTGAGTTATAGTGTTATCACCATCATTGCCAAGGATCTCATAAATACTTGGGACTTGATCTTGAGTCTGATCATAAGGTGTAGGATGATAAAGATACGATGGTTGACCTCCTTGAGCTTTGTTTTGAGCTTGATCTTGATCATCTTGGGTTTGATCATGGCATTGCTCATTTTGAGGTTGGGCATGATGTTGGTCATTGGAAGATTGACCAAAATGCTGGTTGTTTTGGGACTGATCAAAAGTTTGGCTATATTTTCCTAGTTGAAAGTCGAATGGATCTCCCATCTTGTCAATGGAGGACCATGCAACAATTGAAGCCTTGGTAAAGTGATATGAATGATGTTGAAAAGGCACAGCTAAGGTAAATTTTGATGAACGAACAGGATCAAAAGATTTAACAATTTAGATGAGAAGATATCATCAACAATATCACTAGCTTCAAATGAGTCACTATTTTCAGCAGGATGAACAGGTATGATAATAGGTTTAGTCCTAGGAAAAGGCCTCTCAAAGTTATGAAATAATGAATTGTTTTGGAAGAATGAGTTGTCTTGACCTTGGAATGAGAAACTAGGTTTCACTTCAAACAATGGATTAAAACACTCTTGGAACACTAGAGGTGATTGAGATGAGCTATCTTTCAAAGTACTCAACAAAGAATTTGAGGATCCCTCACAAAGTTTAGATTTCGCAATAGATTCAGGATAATCTATTTCTTGATTAGGAGATTCGCTTCTACCTTGACTAGTATTCTGATTGGGATAAGTTTTTCCACTTCTAGTCATGATAGTAATAGACAAAGATGAAATGAGAGAAGACTCAGGATAATGCAAAAAAACTCTATCTCTAGGAATAATGAAAAGGAGATAGAGGCCAAAATAGCCAAGATGTGAGATGCACCTAGTACGAATTGTCAGGAGTATGGCTAGAATAGTTGAGATAAGACTATCGTAATGTGAGGTATAAAAGCACAAAAGATGAGATAAAAATCATGGAGGAAAATGAGATTTTAATCAAAATTGATCGGTTTGCAGCTTAAGACACTCAATTTTTGACAATGAATGATAGGAAAATAGATAAACAGACCTTAGACAAAAACTAGATCAGAAAAAAAAGTCAACCAATCAACTGGAAATAAGTCTCTATTTTGAAAATTGGGGTACAAGTTCATGTGAGAAAGTACCTAGCCATGTGAGAGAATGCAGAGTTTCACATGAGAGAATGAAATCTCACGTGAGAAAGTGCTCAGTTTCTAAAAATTCATACGGGAAAAAGATAGTGTTTGATAGTTCAATGCAAATTTCAAGATAACAAACAGTTTTTAGGATATATCATAAATCATTCTCAGATAGGAAATCTAGTTTCTAGACAGGTGTAAAGGATAGTTTAATCAACAATCTCAGTTTAAAGGTTTCAAGCATTCATTCACAAGCATAAGGGTTTGATCAAGCAATGGTGACACAAGAAGTAGTAAAAAATAGACCTACCAAGGACAAAGCAACTTGGTAGTATTGGGGGACTCTTTGTTTAATCATGATGGACAAGTTGAAGACTTGATAACAAACACATAACTATCCCTACAAAAAAAATGGTGAGAAGCCAAAACCTTTGCCCCACTACTTATGCGCATGCGTGCACCTCACACAGTCATGTCACCCCCTAGAGGGCGCCCATGTTTTTGGTGTTTCCAAAGACTCAATAGTATATGTTCAAAGGTTACCCTTGTGGTAGGGGCCAGTGTCATATACCACCTTCAAGCATCCAGGTGCATGCCTATGGTGGGAATCTATGGGAGAGATTCTTCCCCCCCCCTATGCAAAGATTATGACTCCTTTCAGAAGTGAACTAGGTAGGAAACTAACTAGGGAAAGTTTTTAGTGGGCTTCCATTCACAATAACCTTCGGTGCCCCTGATACAGGGCTAGGGACTTGTAGCCACACCAACACCCAAATTTCATACACCCCCACAAGCAGGGCTAGGAGCAGTGCTACTCAATACAATAGACAGAGCCTTCTCAAGATGATTTCAAAATCAAGAGAAGGAAGTTAACATGGTTTTGGAGTCTTTAGACTCAACAAAACATTCTTTATTATAGTGAGGCAGAATCACCAGTGATAGGTGCATACTCACTTGGGTCATTCCTGGAGGTTCAACTTCCGGTAGGCCCACTAAAGGTGACACAACTTGGCTTAGATCCAAGGGTTTGATTTTCTATTTCTCTCAAAGAGAGAAGATCATACTTCTCTACCTCTTCACTTCACCCAAACACATCAAGAAAATTCATTACCGAGTTAGCTTCACTTCACCAAATCCATAAGCTTTTGGGTTTTTGGTTCTCTCAAAGAGAGAAGAGCATAATCCCCTGGCAAGTAGAAGTGTTAAAGATTCACTACTTTTCTCCACTTCCCCAAGTATCCATCATTCTAGCAACATCTAGGTCTCGATTTCATTCATGGGCATCACTTCCACATAATGAAGAGCCTATTCCCCTACTTTGCTATGAAGACCCTTAAGAAATTTTAATGGAGCCCTAATTAGACTATGTGAATGAAAGCAAGAAAACAAACACAATGTTTTAATTGTTCTTTGGCAATCGTCCTCTAATCAAACCATTAGCAAGTTTTGATATTTTTGACAAAGCAACCTACAGATCACTATTATGCTGTGATAAAAATGGAGATATAAAATAAATAGCAAAAACCAGATGTCAAGAAAAACAATAGAAAATTGCAGAATCTGGAAATTTTAATTGTCTGACAAAGAAACTTCGCATGAGGAAGTACTGCACTGTGCGTGAGAAAATACCAAGGCCTACGTGAGAGTACAATGTCATGTGAGAGAGTGCTAAAGGGAGAAGAACTACATGTGGTATGCTCAGGAATCTCCAGTGAACTTTCATACATAGAGAAGTACGGATATACGACAGATTGCAAAATTCAAAAAAAAAGTTTAAAATCAATAAGGCCAGAAATTAATTTTTTTGCCCCATGGTGGGTGCCAGAATGTTGTAAGCTGAATGTGGACCTCTAATCCAGCTACATACACAACATAGTCATTGCTTGATCATCAAATCATGAAATTGAGTATGAATTACCCATTCGTACGATTCTATCGATTCGACCTACTGCCTTCTAATTAACTAGGATGTTTGAATTACTCTCAGAACGAGAGCCAACAACCATAAGACCAAGATAATATGAAGGATTTTCAAAAGCTTGAAAAGATGAGCAAAATTGAAATTAATCTAGAATGAGAAGTGCAATTAATCTAATAGCTTGAAAGAAATATGAAGATGCAAGTTAATCTAAATAACTTTAAAGGAAATATGAGATTAATCTAATAGCAATAATCAAACTATATTAAATGAGAGTGCAATATTATACTAAAATGAGAAATTAAACTAATTATGCAATGAAAAAAGCTTGGAAATATGAAGATAAATGAGACTAAAATTTTCTATAGTATGGATGCTATCACAATTGCCTTTTTTTGAATGAAGGAGAAGGTTTATTAAATAGACAAGCCTGAGGAGAGAATGAATAGGTTCTTGAAAATGAACGGTTGCCATTTCATTCCCCATTGAGACACATATTGAAAGATTTATTTAATTAAGAGAATTAAATATTGCCACATATGGGTGACCGTTCGAGTAATTTGAATTATTAAATTCAAATAAAGAGGTGTCCATTCAAATAACTAAATAAGATTAATTCCTTTTTTTATGTGTATTAGCTAAAGGGGGTGGATTTTAATTTAATTTAAAGCACTTAGGATTTTAGAATTAAATTAATTTATCATAGGGATTATTTAGCTAATAAATTCTAATACTTAGGAATTAATTATGTTGTGAGATTAATGCAAATTAGGGTTTTTGCAATTGACATCAAGTCAAAATAAAGTCAGGTAGGAAAGAGAAAATTGTCTAGTAAAATAGGACTTTGAAAGTGTGAAATTGAAGAAAATGCACCAAAATTGATTGAAATTATTAGGTGCCAATTTTGGGGTATTACACACATAACCACTGAAAGCCATCTCTTTATTTCCAAAGTTTTCCTTGCAATGCAAAAACCTTAGAATATCCAAATCATCTTCAAAAACTTTCCATCTCTCAACATTATCTGGTATGGAAGGCCTGGATTGAACATCTATCTTAGATATTCCTGCAAATGTCACATCTTTTGGCCTCAGAGAAATGTTAGATATAAAATATGTCATTCTGTGTTGGCCTCTATCCATCTAACCAATACCAAATGTATCAAAATTTTCCAATTCGTCCCAAACAATATTTTTGTATTTCTTCAATCTTTTATTCTTAGAAGCATATTTGGATCTAATCTAAGATATCACTACTTTAGTGTCTTCAATCACTCTAAGATCTATTATTCCATGTCTTGAGGCCAACCTCAATCCAATCAATAAAGTCTCACATCATGCAATGTTGTTTTTACATGTAAACCTTAAGGAGAAAGAGAACTTGAAAGTCCTACCATAGGATCTATCAACAAAACTCTTGCACCAGATCCCTCCTTAGAGATTACACCATCAAAATACAAGGACCATAAGCCACTTTGGTCTATCATATTATTTTTTTCCTTAGATAAAAGAATAGGTTTAGCTTTTTGTTCAACCTTTATATCTTTCTTTTGAAAAGAATCAATGTCAGTGTCAAGGAAACAATTCATATTATCATCTTCAATTTCCTCAATCATGTGGGAAGTTCTAATTTCTCGGGACAGTTTGACATTCTCACTACTAATATTAAAAGTTGCAAAGGAAAAATAACATTGATTACTACCTCCCATTGAAGCACTCCATTTTCTTTATAATAGCATTCCATAGTGGGGAGGAATATCAATAACCAAGACACTCATTATCAACATTTTCTCAGGGTATGTAGCCAGCCTATAAAGCATAGCCTTAATAGTACCAGTGATTGGTACCTCTCTGGAATCCATTGCCTGACATCTTCGATGATGAGTATCAACTTGCAATCTCATTGACTTCATTACCTCTATAGGCATAATAGTATTAGATGCTCCAGAATTAATCATGCAATTTTTTAGCATCTTACCATTTATAACTAGAGTCAAGAAAAAAGGATCTACAGCTCCCAAGGAATTATTTATAGCATTAGTATCCAAATAAATATGAGGGATCTTTGAAAAAATTTCTCCTGATTCCTTCCCCTTGTTTTCAGATTTATCCTCTACCCTTTCCAATTTCTCATTATCTTCTGATTGCTAATTTTTTGTGGAAAGAGCACCATTTACCCATGTCAGGACCTTTTCCTTATGTTTTCCAATTCTCATCATCTCCAATAATGGGACCTTGACATTAATATGTGAAAAAAACTACCCAATATCAATAGGGGTGTACTTTACATCAAAAAAATATTGTTTCATAGTAACAACATTTCCATCTTTGGTCTGAAAGGCCAGATTCAGCTCATCTTTCTTTTCTTGCTTACTGTCTCCTTGGAGAGAGGGTATATTTGTTTTTAGCGTCTGTAATTTTACCTTATACAATAATTGGACCATTTGACTTATTGGTTTTCTTAACCTTGATCTTCTTGACACCTTCAATAGGTTTTCCCTTCTCTTATGTCTATTTGGTGTCTACTTTGTTCTATTTAATTAAAAAACTAGTTGGTTTACCCTCTGCATTACCAACTATTATGTTTCTTAAAACATAGTTACTCCTTGCTTGAGTAACCATATCAATAGTAATTTTTTCTATTTCTTCATCAGAGGGTCATCTTAACACAATGAGTTCTTCACCCTTTTCTGCATTACATCTTACATCATCAATTTCTTCCTCTTCATCATCAGAAAAAACTTGATGATGATAAACTTCTTTTCTGCTTTGTGAGCCAGAATCATTTTGGTTTTCATCTTCATTTGTAGAATATAATTCATCCCACATATATGAATAAGTCATAGCACAACCACTATCATCATATGATTCATCTTCTTCATCCCCTAGTCCCTCACTTTCAGATACATTCAAAGAAACAACACAATAACTAGGAATATGTGGGGATTGACAAACTACACACCATGGAACATCAACACTCATATTAATAGAGCTATTTTGTAAAGGATCAAGGGTTTTATCATTAGATTACCTTTCTTAACTGGGAGAATAGGATTCTCATCCTTCCATTGGGTATTGTAAGGGTAATTTATAGCCTTGGATGCCTGTTAAAATTGCTAAAGGAAGGTTTATCATTATTTATAGTCATGTTGCTCTTATTTTCTCTAGGCTTAAAATGTTTTAAAGAATTTAAGATCTACTTCAAATTGTCCTCCTCTTTGAGATTCACATTAGAGGGCTTATCTAATTCTTTCTTACCAAACCTAGAGGCTTACAATCTTCCCTTCTACCCAATTTCCCCGATACTCTTCTATTACTCTCAATGTTAACAACTAACCTATAAGCTTCCCTAATGGTTCTATGACTCTTATCCCGAATAATATATCCCATCTTGGTATCAAAATCATTTAAATAAGTTGCAAGACATACCTTCTCATCAAGCCTCATTACTTGTAAAATCTTTTGCATGGCCTTTTGAAACCTTACATTGAATTCAACCACTTCTTAATTTTGATTCTTCTTGATATTGTTGAATTCATTTATCATTAATCCTTCATTGGTCTTGTCACCATATTGGTCCTTAAAATAATTTATAAATTCATTCTAGGACCCTACACAATCATGTGGTAGTCCTCTAAGCCAATCACTGGCATCTTCACTTAGTGATTCAAAAAATAGTTTCATAATCACATCTTCATGTTCAATTTCATAGTCATCCACCATGTCAATACACTTATTTAAATGTTCTTCACATGTAATGACATTATTTCCAAAAAATTTAGGAAGCTTCTCTTTAATTTCATTTGGAACTATATTAGGATAACCAGGAATACCAACAAAAGATAATTTTCAATACCTTTCTACATGAACTGGTCTCCTTTGGAATGAACCATAATTTTGGGAAGTAGATGCTTCAACATTTGATGTAGTAGCAATTCTAGCACCAGCTGGTGGTGGAATAATGGCTATTTTTTTAGCAGAGTTTCCAGAATTCCCACCAAGTGTTAAGGAAGAAGAAGCTGCGTTAGAAGGCTCTGAGGACTTCCTGAGAAAATTCATCTTCTTCTTCATCTCAAGAGAAGTTGCCTCTAATTCTTCCTTCTCAAGCTCCTTGGCTAAGATTTTGTTCTCTGTCTTAGCCCTCTCAAGATCATTATATAATTTGGCCATCTAATTTATTGGAACCATGTCATTCATAGGTTCTTCCTCATTTTTCTTAGGTGCTACAACATAATTTATTACTTCTAGATCCAACAATTTCCTTCTTAACTGATCAGATCTAATTTGATCTTCTCTTATCTCCTCTTATTTTTGTTTTTCTCTTTGTCATTTGATAGAAATTTTCTCTTGGATTCTTCTCTCCAAATCATAAAATTCTTGAAAAGTATCTTCAGAATTTGGGAGAGTGGTTTCAGATTCTGAATTTTTAATGTGAAATATATCTTGTTTTTCTCTTGGGACATAAGGGCTCTCTAAGGGTGAAGAACTTGGAGCATGAGGGTCATTCCTATCCTCTCCACCTCTACACTTTCTTCTTGACCTCCTACTATGTCCCTGAGATTCATTATGGATGTCCTTCTTATTTTGACAAGATCCATCTTCTCCTTTCTCATAAGGAGAATAGTACTCTTCATACACACCCAATCCTAGGTCCATACCCTCTACATATTCTGATGCATTTCCTTCCTGGTTGGGTTGGATTGGGTCCTCTTCTTTGGTGTTCTTTTTCTATCTCCAAGTTTGAGATACATTCTTTTCTTTCCTTGGTTGACCAACTCTAGAGGAACTTGGAAGCTCACCTTCCAATATATTTTTTGGATGATCCCTCCTCTAGGATCTATTATTTCTATGACTCATATTGAGAAAGTGTATGTAAAATAATGTTTATTACTCAGCACTACTACAAATAATTCTTTGATTTGTGAGCCAACACAGGCTAGGAAATATAACATTGGTTCTCATTAATATGAATATTGTGATAAGGAAAATTACAAGACAAAAGGATAACCACAAGGGAACTAAGAAAATCCTGATACTCTTCTACTAATGAAGAAAATCTATGGGATGGAAAAGTATAACTCTACATTTCAATGGTAAACTTACTGGCTTATACAAATAAGTAGTCCAAGAGTCTAGTTCTACTTGGAACATGCGTTATTTAAATTTATTCACTACTATCCTGAGTAGAGTCACCATTTTTTTGGTTCACAAAATAGATTATATTCTTTGAAAGCCACCAATATACCTATAGATAAATTTTTAGGAGTGGTTAATTCCAAATATAGGGAAATATAAGGCAATTGGGCCAGCTATAGGAACAAGACTACCCTCTACACTTTTGGTTCTGCAAGACCAAGGTGGTTCAACTAATCCATCTCAGCATACAACATTCTACAATTCTCTTTGGACTTTAATAGCATAAAATGATAAGAAAATATTATATGATGACCAATAATTCATTGATTCTCAATTACCATAAAGAACATACAACCTTATAACCACAATATTTAAAGAATTCTAAATGGTTATTTAAAATTTGTAGAATATAACCAAACCCAACCAAACATATATCAATGTAAAAAATATGTGTTCCTACTGAGTGCCTTATACATTGGGCAATATTTTTAAAACAAAATCATATTACAAAACCAATTGATGTTAATGATTCATGACCTATGTACAATACTACCACCTTATGACAATATTTATCTATTCAACCCAGACCCATACTTCTTATGAAAATCCTTATGCAAACTAGATGAATTAATGTTCTATCTAGAGCACTTTAATTTGATCCTAGATCAAAACTAAGGAATAGAAACATACATATAGATAAACTATATGAAATGAATCATAAAATTCATAACTCAAGAAATGAACACATGGGAGGGACTTGAATTTGAAATATTTTTATTATATATACTGAATCATGTTCTTGTATACACTTTTCTTCAAAATATAAACCACTACAATAATAGCCAATGACCTGAAACTTTATATTTCTATATTGACATGGTCTAATATAGTCTTCTATATCCCTAACTGAAAACTTATAAAATTTTCTATCATGGTTTTCTAGTCCTTCCAAATGATCTTGGGAATCCTTTTATAGAGAAAGGACTGCAACAAGCTTTAGACTTAGGGGAATTAAGTTGTCAACCACAAAAACTACTTGTGACAACACAAAGTTATTATAAAAGGGACGACTGAGAAGCCTAGAGATATCGAAATCAAATTCAATTTACATTGTAGGCATAACCATAGCAGGAAAAATGCAATTATAAAATTTTATTTATTAAATGACCTCTTTCCCTCAACTTCTCAATCAATATCAGAAATGTCTCACTACCTCCGTGTGGCAGGGGATTGAATTTCTCTGATAATTTTCCCATACCATAATCTCCTTCTTCCAGGAGAATGTCCCTTTTAATATCATATTTTAGTGGTGATCAAAGAAAAAAAAAAGATATGATTGACTGATATAACACCCATTCATCAATTCTCTATCTACAATTATTTCCTTTCCATCCTTGCAAAATAAATCAGATTAGATCAAAAATTCAATCTTCCTTTCTTGTTGACTCCATTAACTTGTCATTATTTTTAACCAGGAAGCACCAAATGTTATAATGTGATTGGTTTGACTTTCCTCCTTTCTTTTCAACTTGTAGTATGACCATCTCTAAGTTCCCATGTCATCAAACACTCCTCTGCGAGTCAGCGACCCATAAGAAATATAACCTTTCATTGAATCACCAACATCTATTATCAACTTTACTAACCATCTACAAGTTGGCAATGTCTTTTTTCTGACTGCTACTCTCCCACTTGTCAACATTTTTCATTAACTTCTACTAACCATTGTGACCTTTTGACTAACATCAAACCTTTATTCACCAAGTCATCGACATCTTTTACTTGACCTCATTTTCATCTGTGAGCTGGAGGCTAACACCAAGCCTATTACTTTAACCACCACATGGTACTTCCTTGTTTCTCTTTATCAATATTGACCCTCATCACTAAGGAATGATGTCTTGATCAATATCCCTCTTGAAATTTTTGATCATGAGAATACACCTACTATCTGATCAAAACCAATCTCTCCATACTTCACTGCCTTTTCAAACTGCATGATGTGATTTCATCCCACACACGCATCACCAAGATGTGATGCCTTGATCAATAATCAATGAGAAAATTTTGATCATGGGATTACACCTATCATCTGATCAAACTTTCTCTGACTTCCTTTTCTCTCCTTTTATATCGGTCCCATGATCCCAAGGTGGACACTTGTCACTTAGGCCTTATCCCATTAAGGCTAAAAGGTATGAAGCTTTGGTTAGTGGCATCACACCTACCATTGGATCAAACTTGATCTACTCGATATCTATCTTCTCCTTTAGCCCTGATCAAGTCCTACCACCAACTACATGTCACTCAGGCATGATGCCTTGAAGGGTAAACTCTTTGCATCTTCTGATCACGGGATCGCACTCACCATTGGATCTAAATGGATCCTATCTTCTTTTAATACATCTTAGGAAATTAAATTTAGCAAAAAATAATTCACGGGTCCCGCTAGACTTTATGACTTAATAAACTTGGCCCTCTTCAATGAAACTTAAGACACGTGTTTTAAAACTAACTTAAGTGACTCCCAAAAAGTAATGAAGAAATATAAAAAATAAGGGATAGTTAGGTTTTAAAACAAGGAAAATAATTAGGGCTTGGACCAAATAACACCTAGGGCTTATATGAATAGGATTTGGACACAACTTAATATAGAGGGACAAAAAATATTTGCAGTCCTAACAAGCTCCACCCAATTCAATATGTACCAAATAGAGAATATTTTATGATGAATAGGATTTAATAGTAATTCTTGAACTTTCCATCTTTCCTAATTGACATTCTTTACACATAGCATTCTCAGGCTTGACTAAAGAAGGTATACCTCTTACACATTTCTTCTTACTAACCTTTATCAAATTATCAAGATTTACATGACAAAACATTTAATTCCATAGCCACCATTCCTCTATTTTAGAAACTAAGAAATGTCCATTAGAAGTATTCAACCAAAAACCATTACCTCTTGTTTGTTCACAAGTAGCAAGAGATTCACTATACTTACCTAAAATCTTGAATATATGTCATTACTAAACTCAAATCTAAAACCTTTGTTATTCAATTGAGATATACTCAATAGGTTATACTTCAAACTATTAGCCCAATAAACATCATCACAAGTAATACTTTCATTAAGTGCAATAGAACCTTTACCTTTTATAACACAAGGTGATCCATTACCAAATCTCATTTCACCTCCATCACATTCTTCCATAGAGATAAAATTATTCTTATCATCAGTCATATGGTATGTACATCCATTGTCAATAATCCAGTCACCATTATTTATCACACTTCTAATTAATGCTTTCTCTTCATTGACTCTTGTTTTATCGGTAGATGGCTCTTCTTTCACTTTAACAAACACTACTTATTCATCATCATTTTTATCATCAGAATCTTCATTGCTTTCATCATTTTCATTTATGTATCATGCCTTCTTTCTTTTATCCTTGTAGTTCTTGAACTTCGTGTACCTTTCTTTCTTCTCATTGTTCTTCTTGTCTTTATTGTCATAATTAGGACATGTATATAAGCTAGGTGACCAATTGAATTGCATGTACAACAAAAAAGTGGACTCTTTCCTTTGTACTTTCCTTTTCCTTTGGGAAACCTCTTATTTATTAAAGCTTCAAATTCTTCCAATTCTCTTTCTTCAGCCAATAAACACTCAAAATTATCAGAACTATTAGCAATTGCTTTTCCTTTTCTGGATGAACCAAGGGTTAGGGAAGCTTGAAAAGTAGTTTCAACAATAGGAAAACTATTATCATAGTTACTTAACTCAAATCTAGTCAAATTTCCAACCAATGAATCCAATGTAACACTATTAGCGATAATAGACCTTAACTCTTAAATATAAGAAACTCTTATAGCATACCGAGGTAAAAGAGTTCTCAAAACTTTACTTACAATTTCATCTTTTGTGATTGTTCCTCCTAAACTTGTGATGGAATCTATAACCTCTTTCAGTATTGTATTGTATTGTATTGTGCAATTTTTTCCCCTTCTTACATACTCATGTGATCATACTTGCCTCTAAGACTATCAAGCTTAGCCTTTGGTACATGTGCATCACCAACATAGAAATTCATCAACTTATCTAAAATATCTTTTGCATTGTCCATATGTTGGATATCAACACATTCAACATTAGATAGGGAACTTTCAATTTCTATCATCTCTGAATTATGGATGAGCATTTATTTTCTCTCATTTGCAGTAGGTGTTCTAGTAGGTGGTGTTTAATTTTTATCAATATAGCCAATTGATGTGTCTTAATGACTTGATAAATGAAACTTCATTCTTCTTAACCATGTGTTTAAATTATCCTTTGAAAACATGGGTGTCTCCTTTCTATACATCTTTGGCTCTTTTTCCTAAGATATTAAGCTTTATAAATCACGGAACCAATGCTCTGATGCCAATTGTTAATGTGGGAATGATTACTAAGAGGGGGTTGAATCAGTAATCACCAATTCCAACTTAAACTCACCCAATTCAAAGTGATCAAACTGATAAGCAATTTAACCTTTTAAACATTCATTCATCATAATAGGTAAAGTAGGCTTTAAATAAAATGAAAACACATAAAACTCATCCACACAAATTTAACACCAGATCTATCACATGGAAACCCAATCTGGGTGAAAACCATGATGTGAGAATTATGGTAAAAAATTATGTACTCTTTTGGAATACACTCTTTTAGGAGCTTACCCAGCTAGGGGTTATAACAACAATTTTAAATGCTACCCAATTAAGGGATTTTTCTTTAGACATATTAGGATCTATGCCCTATTAGGAGAATCCTTTTTATATGACTTTAAACAATGTTTATAATGTCACTTGGTTAGAGGATTTTATAGTAGGACCTATTAGGATCCACCCCATTAAGGGATTTCACTATTACAATTATTAGTGAGTAACATATAGAAAATGATCTATAATTTGCACTAATTCTGCTAGATCATATCCAATTAAGTTCTAAAAAAAAAAAATATACCATACTCTACACTCTTCCTTGATTGCATTTTATTCCAACACTTACTGATCAACTACAACCTTCTATAACTTTGCATTGCTATCGCATTCAGTAATTAGTTTATTCTTTATTTTTCCTTTAAGTAGAAATCCATTCCACCACCTTAACAAAATCTAAATCCAACGATCCAAATTAACTCTTTGATCACAAATCACATATGACCATACATTCTTTATTTTCTCCTGACTATGTCAACTCAGATTCAATCTATACCTTGGACCTTGTTTCAACTCCATAAACTATTTTGACCAAATAGAAACTTCTTAAAGAATCTTCCTTAAATGTATTATCTTGATTAATGTGTTGTCAATACTTTCCAAAAATCATGCATATACCTCCTAACTCTTCTAAAATCATCATCTATCCCAATAAAAAATCAACATTCACTATCACTCCTAAAATATTTACAAACAATTCTTTGTTCACCTATTCAACCTTACTTGTTCACCTGTTCTCCTAGTTCACTAGTTTGTCTAGTTCACTTGTTCATCCATTTTTACTTGTTTTGTTAGCATCATTTCCAAATCATCAAATGACCTTTACCTATGAACATTTTAAGGTACAATCTTAATCATATCATCTTGACATCATTATAAGTCATATTATAGGACCTCTCTAGATAATTCTATATAGATTTAAAATAACATTCAAAACATTTAATTACTTGTCACTGATTGGTTTAGCTATTACCCAGTTTGATTCCATCATACATAACTTGCTCAATTCTTCACCTAAATAGGTTTTATATAAAAATATCATTATAACTCATCATTAAACCTTAATTTACAATAGCAACACTTAATTTATAATGAAACTCATTCATTTCTCAATTGAATATGTGGTAACATTCCAAAATGCTTAGTCAAATAGTTGACATCAATGACAACAATATAACTGATTTACCTATATATAATCAAATCTTGTTCCAATCTTCATCAAATCATCATCAATGATGACCAATAATATTTTCATGACATCTCTTCAACCTTTATTCCAAAAATCATCACTATTAATCAGTTATGCCAACACATCTACAAGCCAAGGAGGGTCCTGGTAAATGAACGAGGGCAAGCCTTAGGAAGAAAATACCATATTCTTCTTTGGCCACTCATACTCTGAAGGACACCAAGGAGGATGTTACTAGCATAGAGAATCATACTGATGAGACTCTCATGGAGCTTTCCTAGGATATTTTTTTGTTTTTGTTTCTATGTTCTATTTTGTCTCAGTTGATTTCTGGTAGCTAGTTTTGTTTTTCGGGTTCTTTGTTGTAGGTCATTGGTTGGTTTTGCTTGTTTTTTTGCAGCAGTGGTAACTTTTTTGGGGGAATTTTATTTAATATATGTTGTAATTATTTGTAAGGGCTTTCAAGGTCCCCATTAAAAAAAATTTATTCCTTAATCCAAAAATAATGATCATCTACAAGATGTCATCATAGGTAAATGCAAAAGATAAGAGTATAGAAAATTAAAATATTTTATTAAGTAAATATGGTAGTAGCAAAACATTGATAATAACATTATTGATTTAAGAAAAGGTGTGCTACAAGTGTTTCAAAGAATTAAAATAGATTTAGTCACAACATTATCAAGAGAAAGTCTATTTTTTGTTAGAGTATAAGAAAATATAATTACAAACTGTGTTTAGATATTCCTTTAACAATGAAATTTATGACAATGCAGTTAAAAAATGAATAGAAATTTCATCTTGCAAGGATATATAATGAATGACATGACACTTTCATAAAAGATCATGCATGAGTTTCTATAAAGAAAACATCAAATCATCATGGATTGTTGTAAAACTGTAAAATATCAATTATACAAGAGAATCTACTAATACTAATCAATGTAATGAGTTTACATCTCAAGGCATGATCAGAAATCAATAAGCTATAGCATGGAAGCATCATATAAATATAATTTTTTAATTTCCAAAGTACAAGGACAACAAACAAATGACATGGATAATCATTAAAATTAAGTAACAATGAATGAATTCCTAGAGAAAGAAATGCAAAAATAATCACAAGATACCAATTTGAAATAGTCATTTACAAATTTTGAGAAGTGAGACGAGATAATAGAATAGCAAGGTAGGGTATTGACCTTAGTAACATGATTATAATAGGAAGTGGTGTTTATTCATTTACCAAGTCATTGTTTCCATAGTGTCATTATTTTAAAACAAAAAAATGGAACATCCATCAGCTGGAGGACTATCATGAGATCAACATAGGAATATCAAGGCATTATGATTAGAAAAGATAATACACTCATAAACTAAATGATAGATGCCTATGTGAAATCCTCACAATTCAAAGAGAATATATTATTTTTGATTTTAAGTAAATGAGTTCAATGACATAGTTTGCATAAGAGAGTAAGAGCTTCATGTCACCCAATGATTTCTAGTATAATAGCTATGTAGTCTCAAAGCCACACAAGGGTTTTATTTTTTTTCTCTATATAATCTGTTCATAAAATGAAAGGGCATGAAACCTCAAACATACAACCTGTAGACACCGAAAAATCCTTCAAAAAATAAATTATTTTTGTTTTCTGAAAATCTTTGATGACATCATCATTTATTAATTAATTAATTATTTAATTAATTAATTTATTTTTATGGCATTAAATCCCTCTCTCTTAATTAAAAATCTTTAATTAAGGAATCTAGCCTAAAAATGTCATTTGGACATTATCCCTAATTTATTAATTATTTAATTAATAAATTGACCAAAAAACTTCAAAAATAAATTAATTTATTTTTAATTTATTTTTTATCCCAAAGTTGGCCAAAATTCTAAAGAGCACTAAACTCTTCTAGAAAGTCCTAAACCTTCTTCTAAATGGGTCAAATCCCTAATCTAGTCCCTTCAAACCCTAAGCCTAGATATTTAATATTTATTAAATTTACCTTTAATAAATATCTAAATCTCACCAAAAGCCACTTGCCCATCCCTTTCTCCTAATCCTAATCCTAAACCCCTTTCTAATCTTGTCACATTCCATTAGCAAAAGGTTTACCAAAACTTATGCTAACCTCCTCCTTAGTCAACAAGGATTGCCACCTCTTGGCCACCTCTTGCAAATGCATTTAAGGATGCATTTAAGCCTTCCTTATCTTTCTTACATGCATTCATTATGCATTTAAGACCTTCTTATCCCTTCCTTGCCACCTCTTGGCCTTGGGCACATTTACCAAATTGTGCACATGCCCTCAAACTTTCAACTCAATCCTCCCTTGACACTTGTCAGGACACTTGTCCTTGACTCAACCCTAACCTTAGCCCTAACTCTGACTCATCCTTTTAACCCAAGACCTTCCCTTTTCCTATAAATAGCCTCACTTCTTTGAGCAAACAATCCTCTCTCATCTTTCAACTCTCAAACTCAATAGCAAAGTTATAATGCCATTTTCATTTTAGCATAAACATAAACTCATCATTTTAGATCATTTCCAAGTTTAAATCACATCTAAATTAGCTTAATTGGATTAACATAGATTCATTTCTTGTTTAATCAATCTTAGTTCATCTTTTAGCTTTGCATATTTGTGTGTTCTTGAGGCCTTTTGAGGCAAAATAGGTTCCTCATACCTTTTTTGTGTCATTTTGGGTCTTCTTGATCCTCAAATCATCTTAATTTGCATGCTCCAAGTGCTTGAGTTTGCACACCCACATCCCTCTATATCCAAGCATATCAAACGGTGCATGGCCGCATCCATTTTATGCTTAAACTGAGGTGGCTTTGATTTTAGTTTGTTTGCCATTAAATTTGATTTGATTATATGCTATGACGTTTGTTTGTCTTTGGCCTTCAAAACAGGTTTAGGTGCACACTCAAATCCTAGTCTACATTCTGGCACGCCCGGTGGGACCAGAAGAACCACAATCAACTTGATCAAAACACACTTTTCATTCTTGCTATCGTAGGAATTAAAAGAAATCACGCCTTCAAGCAAAGAAATCTCGCCTACAGCAATTAAATGTCACCTTCAAACAAAGAAATGTCACCTTCATCAAAAGAAATGTCACCTACAGACAATCCAGTCACGCCTTCTTGCAATGAAATCACGCCTCTGAGGAAAGAAATGATGCCTATGACCTCTATTTTCACGCCTGCATAACTGAGATTTTCCTGTGATCGATAACTTCTGTTCCGTCCCAGAATTCTTGTTCTGTCGCCTGTAACGAAAGAAATCACGCCTCTGCATATTTATTTGTCGCCTTTTGAGGTACAAAATGTCGCCTGTAAAAATGAAATGTCACTTCTGCACTTTCCAGCGTCGCCTATAAGCTGGATAGTGTCGCTTTTTGGTTTTTTGTCTTGAGTTGCTTGGGACTGGTTTTTCATTTCTTTTATTACAGCAAAGGTCAAAAACAAAATCTTGAATGACATTAAGGAAAAGAACTTAGGTCCTAAGTGTCATTGTCAATTTGAAAATCAAACCAAATCTCGAATGCACTAAAAGGAACGAACAACTCTATTCCCTCATCTGTTTCAGATTTCAAAGCAAGCAAACAAATTCAATCTTGAGTGATCTAAGGGATAAAACAAAGCTTTTTTCAAAGTTCTTAAATCAACTCGCTAATCAAATCTTGAATGCACAAAAGGAAAGAACTTGCAACCGTTCAAATCATTTATATTTTGAGGAAAAGAACAAATCAAAATCTAATCACGAGTGTCTTCATTTCAAAGTTCAAACATCACTTAATCAAATTTGGGAAAATGAACAAAGTCTGCTTGATGTGCATGTAGGAGTTTTTCAATTCTTGCATAATCCTTGTTAGAGTAAGCAACGTGGAACATTTGAACTTGGACAAGTTCACCTGTTCTGCTTTTAGCGAGGCCTGTCCAAGGAGAAGCGCTTCCTCCTCGGAGAACGACCTCAAACCGGTATCCCCTCCGGCCGGTATACAAATAAGTGAAGTCCAAAAGAATCACTTATATCTCCTAATCACCGGGCGTTCATGCCAAACACGTGTCTGGGGATGGTAAACATTCCTCTCCCCCAGCATTATTGGCAAGGCTCTTAAGTGAGCCACGGATGATCAGCATAACCAGGTATGGAGACTCCACGGAACTATTAAAAACCTGATAAACTAGAGGCTACCCTATCTACATCCGAAAGTATCAAAATCCTTGTGCAAGGACCGATTCCAAGGGGTTTACCGGGTCACCTCAAGATTACTCACCATTTGTATTCCTTTCTAGGGGATACCAAGCTGTGGGCAAGCGATTTTGATACTCACCTTCCTTAGGTAGATCTGTTTGAAGTGCTTGACAGTCAAAGACTCCGTGAAAACACTTGTTGAAACATACACTTTTTCGAAAGCATTTATTAGAGTCTTTTATCTTGTTTGTATCTCACAAAGTTGCTTTGTCCTTTGTGAAGATTGCTTTTATCAAATCCTTTGCCAATGGAAAAACATCAAGCAGATCTATAACTTGGTTCGAAGGACAATCAGAGCAGCCATCCCAAAACTTGGTCATCTCCCATCCCTTTGTCTGTCTTCTTCTAGAAAACCGTCTGCTTCTGTCAGTCATCCCAAATTTGAGTCTTAGTCTTCCAAACCATCTTCATCCTTCCTCCTTATCCAACTCATTTGCAAAGTCAGCATGTCTCAAATCTATAATGAGTTTGGTTATGATATCTCTCCGCTCCATCCAATCGATCCTAATGATGATGAAGGTCTTGTAGACCATGATGCCTATTTCAGCCAGTTTGCTCCAAGCAACCCCCAGCATTCCATCATTCCTCCAATCCAGCCAACCATGCCTTCATGCTTATCTCCTAGCACTCCCTTTCATGTCCTTGGCAAGGCTAGCACTCCTTTTCATGTCCTTGGCAAAGCAACCCCAGTATCTTATCCATCCCCAACTTATCCTTGTCTTCAACCTACACCTCTTCCATATGCTCCTTTCAGGCCTCCACTTTCTGCTATGGTCATTTCTCCATCGCCATCATCCCTTAGAAATGCTTCACGCTACTTCCCCTATCTAAGGCCTCCATCTGCCCATACTCCAAAAAATTTTGAAATTCAAGATTCTAGTCCTCCCATCCTTTTCACCAAACCTCTATCCTTTCCCAAACCACCATCTTCTACTCCAAACCCCAATCCTCCATCCTGTCTCAAACCACCATCTTCTGCTCCAAACCCCAATCCTCCATCCTGTCTCAAACCACCATCTTCTACTCCAAACCCCAATCCTCCATCCTGTCCCAAACCACCATCCTCTCTTCCAAACCACATTACCAAAAATCTTTCCCCACCAGCAGAGTTCATCCCTCAACCCACTCCAAAACCTGTACCTCAAGCCATTAGCCCTACCTCTTCAGCACCATCATCCCCTCAAGCAAAATCCAAAGCTCCCTTTTCAAAATCATCTTTTTCATGGGTGTTCCCTTCTTTCTCTCCTCCTTCGCAAACATCTACCCAAGCACAAACCCCACTTTCATGCGAAGACCATCCAAGCTCCCCATCTCCTCCACCTTCCAAACCTTCTTCACCATAAAAGTCTCCAAGGAAACCAATAACAGAACCCAAGGAAGAGCCAATAGCAAAACCCACGCCTGAAATTGAAAAGCCAAGCAATCCTTCATGTGAAGCCATCATTGATGAGGCCCATCCAGCGCTCCCATCTATTATCTATCTTCCATACATCCCAACTGTTGATCCTCTTCCATCTCCTATCATCATTGAGTTCCTTTCATCTGAAGTATCTATCCAATCCCCAGAATCATCTCCTCCTAGCATTATCCAAAGCATACCTAATGAGCTTCCTGAGTTCATCCCTCTTCCTATCATTGCAGCTGCAAAATCTCCCATCCTTTTATCCATACCATCTGAAGAGTTCTTCCTTCTTCCAGACACCCCAGCAGTAGAGTTCCCAATCCTTCTATCCACTCCCTTTGAAGAGTCCATCCATATATCCCCTAACCCTCTATCTAAACAAATCCCATCGTGTCAAGATCTGGACCAAAAGCATGTTGAAATATCTATAGAAGAACATCAAGATCCAACCCCTTTACTTCCCCCATCGCATGTTCTATTGCCTCCATCACCTTCAATCCAAAATCCTACAATCCCAATTCCTCCAATTCAAGATCCTATCATCCCAGTTTCTCCAACTAAAGATCCAATACCATCCCCCAATCCTAGTCAAAATCCCAGCATCCTATCCTCTCCTCTTGAGGATCCGCCAGTCCAAACTAAACAGCTGCCATCACTCTATCCACTTGGAAAACTAACATTTGTCAAAGGCAAACCACTTGAAGAAGAAGAAATCAGCTTCCTATCTTCCATCAAAGAACCAGAAAATGGCTATTTGTCATTCACCCCAAGTCAGAAATATCCTTGTCTGGATAAAATGTTGAAAAGATGGAACTATCAAGGCAAAGGCCTTGGCACTAACGAACAGGGAAATATACAGCCCATTCAAAGCAAGAAACATCTGAAAGGCTGTGGAATCAGTTGCACACCAGATGAGGGCACTCCCTCCACATCAGCGAAAGGTACTTCATCCAGAAATGTTGGTACAGCTAAGGCAAAGTTCAAACATCCATTCAAAACCAACAAAACATCTTTCAAAGCCCACAATGCAATTCCTCCTCCTCCATCATTACAACCGAGGAAAACCTATCATATTCCTCCTTCATCCTCCCCATCCATTTTGGGTCCCTATGTCCCAAAGTCTTTCAGCGCATCTCCGTTACCCAGCAAATCCATTTTGGGACCTTCTATCCCAAAATATCATCCCCCATCTTATCCTACTCAGCCTTTCCTCCAACATCCAAGCATCCCTAGTCAAGATCAACAACGGCACATGTCCACATATCCTATCTACCAATCTCCTTCCATCTCTCCATCCAAATTTCCTCCATCCCAGACAACTCCTCATATTCCTCCCAATGCTCCTCGCAACTTGGATGCCATATCGCGCATGAATAAAGGGAAAAATCCACAAAAATCCCAGGATTGTTATGTCCAGTCTAATCAACATGCACAATCAAAGCAAAATCTGATCAAGCAAGCCAAAGCAAACCACTGGCCACAAAGGCCCATCAAAGCAAATGCCAAATCTAATGCATCCCAATGGCTGCAAAGGCCCAATGACGATTACCATGTCCAGTCTAATCGACATGGTCAATCAATGCAAGCTCCAATCAGGCAATCAAATGCACTGCAAAGGCCCAGCAAAGAGCCAATCAGGCATGCTAAAGCACCCCAATGGCTCTGAAAACCTAGCAAAGTCCAAGCAAAATCTATCACATGGCCACAAAGGCCTAGCAAAGAAAAAGCACAATCTGATGCCCACCAATGGCCGCAAAGGCACACTAAAGCTAAAACAAAAATGATGTGGATCCCAAAGCAAAAAGATGTAGTCCATCTAACAAAAACATCCATAATGGCATCCAACATTGCCCATCTCCCAGCTCCTCAATCTTCCCCTCCATCTCCTCCATCCTCTAGCATAAATCCTCCATCACATCTATCTCTATCTTCCACATCCAATCATTCATCTTCCTCGCAACATGTGCCAATGTTGATCCTGACAACATCCCCCTATCTTGATCACTTTCCATCCTTCCATCCAAACACTTTCTACCACCATCTTTCCCATCTCCCCCATCTAATCCATGACTTTACATGATCCCCCCCCGTCCTGCTACAGTTGTACCAACATCCAGGCACACAATCAGAAGAAATCAGTGAGGAAAGTCAACAAAGATCAGTCAGCATATCTAAAATAGCAAAGGGAAATCAATGACAAATCAGAGAAATCAGCAAAGTCAACAGGCAATCAGGCTTTAGCATCAACATATGCCTATCAGCTTAAAACAGAAGCATATTTTGGGGAAGAGGCAAGCTTTAGTCGCAAAAGTTAAAAAAGCAAAGGCAAAATCATGAGTCTTTATGTGAAGACCCTTCTGGGGCACATTCTGATTCCAAAAGAGTAACAATAAAGGGCATATCTTCTAGTGAAAACTTGGCAATTCAAGCGCTAGAAGATGGAGCTTTGCTTCTTCCTCCTATCTGGGATAACAACACATGATAGTTCCCTATCAACATTGCAGAAACCAAGCTAAATCAACTTGGGTACAGAAGGATGTTTGTGGCTCATCTACATGGAGGTTAACCTGACAGAAAGTGAATCATGACCTTAAGTGCCTTGCTCCGAGGAGTCAATTATCAACTGTGCATGGTCATATGCACATGCCTAGGTGTGATCTTAAGCTTGTCGTCCATCATCTAGCAATGGATCCCCATGACAAGTCGGCAACATCAGAAAATCAGCAATCCACATCAAAAAATCAGTGAAGAATCTCTCAGAAGATCAACATCAAATCGCATGATAGCACCAAAATTAGCACAAAACTCAGCGCCACATCAGAGAGTTAGCAACAACATCAAAATATCTGTGCAAAATCAAAAATAGCAGGGCCATCATCAAGTCATAAGGGAACATCCAATCAAAGAATCAGCAACACCATCAGAATATCAGTGACAAATCAAAAGGTCACCATCTAATCAAGAGGAAGTGCCAAAACGGCGACATCAGCTGATCAGCAAGCACGACAACATTAAATCAAAGCTTTAGCAACAAATCAAAATGTCAGTGCATATCAGCACCGAATCAGCAACACATCCAAACAAAATCAGAAGTATCAATGCATATCAACATAAGCTCAGCAACAAATCAGCAAGATCAGCACAAAGTCAAGGAAAAAACACAAAAATCCATAAAAATTGGATAAATCAAAGGAGCAAATTATCAACAAAGCAAAAATCAAGAGAAAAACATTCATCCTCTGGTGAAAACTTGGCAATTCAAGCACCTTGGACAAGTACCATGGTGAAAACTTGGCAAACAGGCACCATGCGTAGTGCCCCCCCCTAATTCCTTTCTGCAGTTAGGGGCTTCCTTTCTATCACCTCTTATCCAACATGTCCTCCATCCCCTTTTGTCTCTCACTTCCTTCATTTTCCATTGGATCTTGATGACAAAAATAGAGACTATCAGATGTACATGCTTTTGGGCACCTCCTTGGCATCCATTGCACCTTTCAGCTACATATCCTCTATCCAATCCTTTCATCCTAGCTTCCATCCTTCCTCATCCTCTTGTTGGCATATCTTCCATCCAAGCATACACCATGCCTTTAAAACACATGAACTATCTTAAACAGGGGGCATCCTCTTCCTTGGTGATGTATTCCTTGGAGGCTATCCAAATCCGAATCTTCCATCTCCCAAAATCCTCAGCAATTTCTCTATCCAAATCCAAACCAACCACCATCCAATCCTTCCAGCACTCCTCTATCTTAATCCATCAGCAGTTCCTCCAGCATCCTCTATCTTGATCCACCAGCAAACCAACTCAGCGTCCCATATCTTTTATCAGAATCCAACATCCACCATCCACAGCAGAAAGCAAATTCACCATCTTTTGCACCAAAATCCAGAGCTCCAAATCCATGAGCATTATCGTGTTCCAGCCCTTTGAGTTATTTCCATTCCTTATCCTAAATCAGAAATCATCCTCTTTTTGGCACAACGTGTTGTCTTAAAGAAATCAAAACCTTGTCCTTGCATAGCCTTATCATCTCGAGCAAGAGATTGGCTTGTATTGACAAGAATCCAGTTGACTGAAGATCATCAGTCTATCCTAGGTTGATGCAATCCTATCACTGATCCTCCATTGGGAAAACAGCAGCTCATTTTGTTGACACTTGGTAATCTTCCACCAGCTTTCCATCTTCCACCAACTTTTCATCCTCCAAGCAGCTTTTCCATCTTCAAAATCCTCTAGCAGTTCCACCATCCAATCTCCCCGAATCTTCCTCCATCCAAATCTTCTAGCAGTTCCATCCTCCCCATCCTCAGCATTTTCCTCCATCTTTCCAACACCTAGTATCTTCTCTTGTCATTGGTATCTAGCTATAGGCCAACCTCATTGCAATCCAATGCCACTCATCGCTATCCACACCTTGCTAGCAATCTTCCCAACCTATCCATCTCTTCTAGCTATCCAACATCCAAGATCAAGCTAACTGATGAAATCGCATCCTTCATCTTGTAGCAAGCCTTGATCTCAATCCAATCATCATCATTGGGATATGTTCTTCCCAAATCCATGTCATTTTAGGACACATCATCCATCGCCAGTCCATCTTGGCCTTCCAACCCAACTGGGGCATCATCTTGCATATCTTTGAAGTTGTCAGCTTCATCCCCAAGTTCTTTGTATATCCTATTCTTGAGTCTTGTACCATAGCATCAGTCGTGTCTCCTCCTAATCTCATTTGTACATTTGTGTCTTTAGGACCCATCCTTTGTCTTAGTCCTTGTCCGTCCTGCAGTAGCATTTGATCAGGAATATCTTGTCCCATCCCCAGCCTCAGAAAACTTTTAGTCCCACTCGGGCCTTGTGCTTCAGCAACATCAATTGTTGACTTATCCTTGCTCATCCTGATTATTCCTTGAACTTCAGCTTTTTCCAGCTAACAACTACACTTATTCTCTCACCAACCCATGGGTCCTTGAGGATATATCATTCCTCCTGTCTGACCTAATCTTCCATCTTGGTCCTTGAGGATATATCGTTCCTCCTGTCCGACCAATCTTCCCACCATCAATCAAACCTAATCTCTCTCCTTGGCAAAGGATGTCTTTTTGGAGTTATCATTTTGATCTTGGGTTTTGTCCTTTGGGTCTTGTTAATCTTTTTTGGCTTCTCATTATCCCACCAGGGTCACCACGATTCATTATATCATGGTGTGCTGCGTGTGCGGATAATCTGGGGCAAGGTCTTTTGATCTTTCACTTCTGCCTGTGAGTCAGTTGTGTGTTTGTGGTTCCTTCAACATCGGTTTCACCATGTCATCTCTGCGCTTCATGTGTGATGTTGGGGCAACCCTGTGTGTTTGTTTAGCGTCAGTCCTCGTCAGTCCTTTACGATGTTGTTGACAGGCCTCATGATCCCAATATCCTTGGCAGGTCTCTAACATAGCTATATTAAATCTAGGTTGTGCACTCCCATTTGCACTTGGAGCTATCTGGTCCCTTGCATTTATCATATAGATTAATCTTGCATCTTTGCATATAGCTGCATCTTGCATCTTGCATTTCCATCTCATCTTGCATATCATCCACCTTTTGCTTATAGAAGTGAGGTTATTTATCTCCCCTTTCTTCCTAGGCCCTTCCTTCCTCGTCCCAGCAGGGCACTCTTTGTCTTCTTGCTGTCCCAGGGCGTAATCCCTCTTTCTCCTTGTTCCACTGGGTGCATCTTCCATGATTTTGTCCCACCAAGGCATGTATCCTCTTTCTTCCAATCTCCCCGCACGTCATACCCTCTTCTTCTGATTCTAGCCTTGGCATCTTGTTTTCTTGTCTTTGACGTCATGCCACTTGCGGCATCGCATCAAAGAGGGGCAAAATGTAGACACCAAAAAATCCTTCAAAAAATAAATTATTTTTGTTTTCTGAAAATCTTTGATGACATCATCATTTATTAATTAATTATTTATTTAATTAATTAATTTATTTTTATGGCATTAAATCCCTCTCTCTTAATTAAAAATCTTTAATTAAGGAATCTAGCCTAAAAATGTCATTTGGACACTATCCCTAATTTATTAATTATTTAATTAATAAATTGACCAAAAAACTTCAAAAATAAATTAATTTATTTTTAATTTATTTTTTATCCCAAAGTTGGCCAAAATTCTAAAGAGCACTAAACTCTTCTAGAAAGTCCTAAACCTTCTTCTAAATGGGTCAAATCCCTAATCTAGTCCCTTCAAACCCTAAGCCTAGATATTTAATATTTATTAAATTTACCTTTAATAAATATCTAAATCTCACCAAAAGCCACTTGCCCATCCCTTTCTTCTAATCCTAATCCTAAACCCCTTTCTAATCTTGTCACATTCCATTAGCAAAAGGTTTACCAAAACTTATGCTAACCTCCTCCTTAGTCAACAAGGATTGCCACCTCTTGGCCACCTCTTGCAAATGCATTTAAGGATGCATTTAAGCCTTCCTTATCTTTCTTACATGCATTCATTATGCATTTAAGACCTTCTTATCCCTTCCTTGCCACCTCTTGGCCTTGGGCACATTTACCAAATTGTGCACATGCCCTCAAACTTTCAACTCAATCCTCCCTTGACACTTGTCAGGACACTTGTCCTTGACTCAACCCTAACCTTAGCCCTAACTCTGACTCATCCTTTTAACCCAAGACCTTCCCTTTTCCTATAAATAGCCTCACTTCTTTGAGCAAACAATCCTCTCTCATCTTTCAACTCTCAAACTCAATAGCAAAGTTATAATGCCATTTTCATTTTAGCATAAACATAAACTCATCATTTTAGATCATTTCCAAGTTTAAATCACATCTAAATTAGCTTAATTGGATTAACATAGATTCATTTCTTGTTTAATCAATCTTAGTTCATCTTTTAGCTTTGCATATTTGTGTGTTCTTGAGGCCTTTTGAGGCAAAATAGGTTCCTCATACCTATTTTGTGTCATTTTGGGTCTTCTTGATCCTCAAATCATCTTAATTTGCATGCTCCAAGTGCTTGAGTTTGCACACCCACATCCCTTTATATCCAAGCATATCAAACGGTGCATGGGCGCATCCATTTTACGCTTAAACTGAGGTGGCTTTGATTTTAGTTTGTTTACCATTAAATTTGATTTGATTATATGCTATGACGTTTGTTTGTCTTTGGCCTTCAAAACAGGTTTAGGTGCACACTCAAATCCTAGTCTACACAACCCAAGAATCTATAGAAGTGTTTAAAGGAAATCCATATCAGATATGGAGATCAAGCCCTTCAAAAACATCAAAACCCTAGCCACAGTAGAGAATATCACTATATAGTATAGGGTTGTGACCCATGAAATGAAATATTTGGGTAATTAAAAATTGTTCATGACCATTATATATAGAGAGACCCTTAACAAAATGTCATATTCTAAACCCTTATTTGAGCGAATAGTTCCAAGGGTTTCTTCATATACCCATAGTTGACTATTTATAAATACACAGAAAGGGAAATGAAGGGGACATGTTTTAGTTTTGAAGGATGCAATAAAATGAACAAAGAAATAAAAGTTATTTTATAAAAACCTTCAAAGCATTCTCAAAGAGACACTACAAGAAAGATCACATCAAGCTATAGTTTCTTATTTTTTGAAATGATTTAAACACAAAACTGAAATATCAAAAAAGTCATAATGTTTATGTCTTTTCTTTTTAAGGAGACAATATACTGATTTTGTATCAAAAGAGAGGGCTTCAAACTAGAAGAGACATACTTGTTGATTCCACAAAGAAGATGCAAAGAATCTTCATAGGTTTTGGTTTATTTTATTCAAAGAAAAACTCTCAAACCCTGGTCAGTCACACAATGTAGCAGAGAAAAATTGTAAAGTGAAAATGAAAAATGAAATATGATTTTAGGGTCTTTTGAAAACCTAAATACCATCGCATAATAAAAGGAATTTTTTGTCTTTTGCATTTTTCACCAAAATATTTCAAAAAATTATACCCCATAGGGTCATGTATTATCTCATGCCTCAATGAAGATATGCAAAGTATACTTTATATTAATATTTACAAAGCAATTATACTTTATATTAATATTTGCAAAGTATACCCTCTCAAATGATTATACTTGGAATTTTATTTGGACATTTTCATTATGATGGTTATAACTATATGTTCATAGTTATGCTTATTTAGATGATGATACACTTATCAGATGCTTAGATACACTCATTTATGATTATCATTTATACATTAATGAAGTTTAAAATCATCTATCTTTACATGATTTATAAAGCTAACCCAAGGATTCGAACCTAACCATTATTATCTATGATGTCTTATGTTTTCATGTATATATGTTTGATGTGTTTTCATGACTCAGGAAGAATTCATAGTTATTCACTTAATTGAGGTCCACATGATGATTCAATCCCGGTCTTCTATTTTCATGTATTTGTATATATATATGTACATGTATTTCTTCTCGGTGATGCAAGATTGCACATATTGGGCATCATCTCCACCTGGTCTCATAGGTCTAAGTGATCCTTCAAAATCCTCGATCATTGTTGTTGTTACGGAGATATCATCAAGGTCCCATAGGAAGGAACTCTACCTCTAATCCTTTTTACCCTTAGGTGGGCAGTTCCCAAGTCAGTCCCTTGTACTCATGATGCATTATTGCTATTTATTGTAGTCGTTAGATTATGTGGTTCTTGTTTCTTATTTCTTGCATTGATGAGAATATTAGGTTGTTATTAGTAATGTTAAATGGTGCTTTGTGGTATCTTCTATATTACGTTAGTAGTTGCCCTAAATACACACACACACACACACAGATATATCTATATATATATATATATATATATATATATATATATATATATATATATATATATATATATATATATATATATATATATATATATATATATACATATATACATATATACATATGTATATATATATACATATATATACATATATGTACATATATGTACATATAGCCAACTCCCATTCGTCAAAGGCTTCCTCCCATAAATAGGTTGAAAGATTGGTTCTACGGGAAAATCAACCGAGGCAACCATCCCCACCAAAAACTAGTTTATAGTTTAGGCTTTAATTAATTTCAGTAAAGCCATTCATGGGAAGGGAATAGATAATCCTATTATTTAATATTATTAATAATAAAATCTAATATGAGAGCCTGATAAATATTAATAAACTAATATGATTTACCTTTATTTAAGGAAAAGAAAATAATTACTATAATTACTTGTCACCTTATTTACTAAGGCTATGGTAAAAGATTTACCACATAATAATTAATCCCTCAAGTAAATAATTTATTTATTATTATTATTTAAAATACAATTACTTTCACACACTAATATTTATTAAATATATATATGTAACCATAGGCATACGTGTGCACCCATATGCTTATGTGTACATATACCACATAATTAAGATGCATTATTAAAAATATCATAAACATCTAATTATTATAAATATTATTATTTAAATCAATTACTAAATCATATTCCACACAAAATACAATCATTATATACATACATACATACATACATACATACATATATACATATATATATACATAGATATATATATACATACATATATGTATATATATATATGTATATATATATATATGTATATATATATATATGTATATATGTATGTATATATGTATGTATATATATATACATATATACATACATATATACATATATATATATATACATATATATATATATATATACATATATATATATATATACATATATATATATATATACATATATATGTATATATATATATACATATATACATACATATATATATACATACATATATACATACATATATACATATATATATATATACATATATATATATACATATATGTATGTATATATATATCTATGTATATATCTATGTATATATCTATGTATGTATGTATGTATGTATGTATGTATGTATGTATGTATGTATGTATGTATGTATGTATATAATGATTGTATTTTGTGTGGAATATGATTTAGTAATTGATTTAAATAATAATATTTATAATAATTAGATGTTTATGATATTTTTAATAATGCATCTTAATTATGTGGTATATGTACACATAAGCATATGGGTGCACACGTATGCCTATGGTTACATATATATATTTAATAAATATTAGTGTGTGAAAGTAATTGTATTTTAAATAATAATAATAAATAAATTATTTACTTGAGGGATTAATTATTATGTGGTAAATCTTTTACCATAGCCTTAGTAAATAAGGTGATAAGTAATTATAGTAATTATTTTCTTTTCCTTAAATAAAGGTAAATCATATTAGTTTATTAATATTTATCAGGCTCTCATATTAGATTTTATTATTAATAATATTAAATAATAGGATTATCTATTCCCTTCCCATGAATGGCTTTACTGAAATTAATTAAAGCCTAAACTATAAACTAGTTTTTGGTGGGGATGGTTGCCTCGGTTGATTTTCCCGTAGAACCAATCTTTCAACCTATTTATGGGAGGAAGCCTTTGAGGAATGGGAGTTGGCTGGATTATTCACGGGAGAATTGATCTTAGTTTTAGGATATCATTATTGATTATAATATATTTGGAAAAGGTGGTGTTTGCAATCAGAAGGATTTGGTGGAGTGTTGGAAGTAGGCCAAGTTGATTTATTCCTCCTTCTTCAATGGTTGTCTTTGTCAGAATCCAAGTAGGAGTTATCCTAGAAGATGCTCCTCCTTATTTGATTTGTATGATTTCTTTTGATCTATATTTGTGATTGCTTCCTGTGTACTAGCAATATCAAGAATGTATTATTCTGTTGTAATATTTGTATTTTCTTATGTGAAAGGACTTAGGAGAAAGGATAGTTATATTGTAAATATATTATTGTATAAATGATTATTATTTCATCTATGTGTTATCATGTTTCCTATGATGCTATATTGTTTGTTTACTTGCTCAATAATATAGGACTATGATTTAGATTGTGAACTATGTCTCTACTCTTTGTCTACTCTCTGGGAAAGATATAGTATCATGAATTGAATGTACACAAACCAAGAGAACTAAAAACTATCCTATTACTGTCAATAATGAAAAAATTCATCAACACAAGATTAAATTTATTTAAACAATCATCTTACCTATGACTGTCCTAACGTGATAGATTTCTTCCCTCTAGATAGACCCGCACTAATATGTATATAAATTTTTATCCCAAACAACAATCCTCAATCTCTCTATCAAGGATGGGTGTAATTAAGTTTGTCAAAACATATTTCAAGCTCATCAAAATCCAACTATTGGTTGAAAAGTTATGCCAGTTATAGACCCCGTACTGAGGGTCATTTTTTTCTAATACAGTATTATTTGTCAATCAGAGATCTCTATCTTCAGCCTCTTGTATATCCCTACAATCAAACACTTAATGGCACATACTTATACAGGAATAGGCTTCTCCCACAACAAAAAATAACCAAAGAAACTATGAGACCCTATGTGCTCATTTAAACTTCAAAACAATTGACTGATTGCACCAAATCAATAACAGGGATAGTTAATGCAAATGATGACTTCCTATGTTCAAAGCCTCATAAAAACAAATAAAACTTTTATGGAAATGGTTAAAAAAAGAAACCAATACTATATCAATCTATTTCCAATAACATTTACATTGGAATGGAGATTTTTCAAATACAAAAGGGTTGGCTATACCCTCATAGCAGAGAACAAGAAAGGTGCAGAGCTTTCCATTTGTATTCAAAAAAAACTTTATTCCCCTCTCTCTTCCATACACCAAACCCTCTAAAACCTCTCTCCAAATATTAGTGTTATGTGTTTATGATGATTGGGTAAGGGTAGGAAACCTATGAACACTAGGTGAGTGGTTCTCAGTGCGGGGTTGAGGCCCTAAGTGGCTAGTACCAAGATAACAGACTTAAGAGTTGTTTTAACAAGTGATAACTTAATTAAAACTTATGGGAATGGGTTCAAACACTAAAAATATTAATGTATGCCTTTCCCATGCCATTAGTTCTTTTAAAGGCTATGGATGGGAGTGGGAGAAGTTACCTATGTGTAGGTATGATCGAATGGTGCTTGTCTGTACAAAAGACATTCGGTTCCACATGTGCCTACTTGGGGGCTAGGGCCCGGAGTTACTAGTACCATGACAACCCAAGGGGTGAGGGCTATGCGATGACACTCAACTAGCTTGTCACTTATAGTTTCTACCTAGCCTTAGAAAATTTTGGGAAAGGGTTTATACTTTGGTCTTCTTTTCAGTTATAATTTGGGAAAGGTTACTCCAACCCTAGGTATGGCCTAGATATCACTTCCTTGTGGACCTTGGTTTTTATCTCCTAGCACAGGGGAGTGGGCCTTTTGGTATCCATGTGGTTGGGTTGTAAATATTTTATCAAGGTACCTTTCATAGTTGTAGAGCTTATGGATTCTTCCTTGCACATGTTCCAGTTTTGAAGAAAGAAGACTTGTAATTATCTTTCATTATTATGAATTGTAAAGTTATTATTACCTCCTAAAAGGGAGATGAATGTATTGTGACATTTAATGTATTTCAATTTGATGTAACTTGGAATGGGTAGATTTAGGGAAAAGAAAAGGGAATGGTGACCTTTATGTAAATCATTTGAAAAGAAAAGGAATTTCATAAGTGTTTCAACCAAAGTGGCACATTTCTCATTATAGTTGTTCAAGAAAAGTTAGTAATCAAATGTGTTAATTTCATATGTGAAATAGTTCAAACTCTTAGATAAATTATTTTATTATGATTATGCTTTAAATGTTATATTGATCATGAAAGACTACTTAGGGAATATAAATGAAATCAATTGGTTAGAAATCAAATGAAATCATTTCTATTTCTCTCTAAATAATTTTCAAATGTTATGTTTTCAAAATTAATCATATTATTAGTATACTTAATGAACTTAAATGGACTATTCATTTTACTAATAGGGAATGTTGGAAGGATTCTAAGTTAAATTATGCATTGTTCATGTTAATCTTTTAAAGTTTAATTTTTTCATAAATTCATTACTTAGCTTTTCTTTTCTAAAGAGAATCTTCATTCTCTTTCCTAGTTCCCTTGCGGGGCATGACATCTTTGATATCAGAGTGCTACGTTGCTACACTGGGCCCTAAAAACTTGGCCCATGGTTCTTAAACTCATTATTCATTTAAGGAAAACTTAACACTAGAATTGGACTAGGAACCTTGAACTTATCCTTCTCTTTACTTGTCCAAGATGCCTCCTATGACCTATGGTGGAAGGAGAGGTGCCCAAAACACTCCTCCTAGATCTCATTAAGAAAGTTCTCTAAAAGAAGAACATTTTGATAGAGAATATAGGGGGGACCAATCTAATATCCACTCATGAGGTTTTTAGGGGGCTCAAGTAATAGAATTGTTACAACAAATATTGTAGAGACTAGATGCAAGTCAGGATAGGGGTCACCATGGGGAGGCTAATGCCACTCACCATAAGGAAAGAGAAAACAGCCCTAGGAGGAGAGATTAGGTAGTATAAGAGGATACTATGTGTGCTTCTCACATGCAATATCTCCTCATGACTAAGACTAACCTTTCAAGGGAATTCAAGGCAAATCCACCACCGAGACCTAGCTATTGGATTTGGAAAGGCTATTTTCCATGCATCCTTACAATAGCAATACCAAGGCCTGATTTGCAATCATTCACCTTAGAGATTTTTCATCCACCTGGTGGGAAATAGAGAATGAGAAAATTCACATAGATATAACCACTCTTTCATGGGAATCGTTCCTAGAACTCTTTCAAGCCAGATTTATTTCTGATCACTGGAGGCGGGAAAGAGCCAAAGAGTTTCACAACTCAAGGTAGTTAACAATGTTAGTTGATGACTATGAGAGAAATTTCTTTGAACTCAAGCCATATTCAAGTTATAAGGATGATGAACCCATGCTAACTCAACACTTCCTTAGAGGCCTCAACAGTCACTTGGCTAGTAGCATACGAATGTTTGAACCTTAGATAGTTAATGATGTAGTCATCAAGGCTCATATTATGGAACAAAATGCAGCCTTAGGGTTAGGAGGTTAGATAGGTAGCCATGGAAGTAATGCCTCTCAAGCAGGGATAGGATTTAAAGGGAACCAATCTCAAGGAATACCTATTCTTAAGAGCTATCCTTATTCATCAAAAGGAAGTCAGAACCACCAAAAAAGGAAATTTTAGAACAACAACTTCAACAACAAGAATGGGGGTTCTTAGTCAAGTAATTCTCACAACTAGCAGCGGGCAAAGAGATACCCAAATCCTCAACTAGCATAGAGTATGCCTTAGAACTCTAGTCAGGGTAGTTATTAGTAGTCCAACGCACCTTCCACAAGAAGGAATTTTGTTAAGAATACAGGATGTTACTCTTGTGGTCAACATGGTCATATTGTAGTTAAGTATCCTCAGAAGTCTACCCTAGCAGCTAGCTATAGACAAGCTGCTTCAAAACCCACAGTAGGTGATGCATGAGTATTTTCCACTCTAGACCATAGATAGGCTGATCATCAGGGATCAATCATTGAAACCCCAAGTTTTTAAAGGGGTATCCCTACCACTATTCTATTTGACTCAAGAGAAAAAAATTCTTTTATTTCTCCTTCTTTAGTAGGGAAATGTGGGTTGAAGGTAGTAAGGAAGGAAGATAGATGGTAGGTTGAGCTAGCCTCTAGGGCAAGAGTAGCCTCTGACTCTTGTGTTCAAGATTGCAAGTTAGGTCTAGGACCTTTCTCAACCTTGCTAGATCTCCAAGTGATTCCTTTAGGCTCGTATGAAGTAGTTTTGGGTATGGATTGGTTGGATGCTCACAAAGCCATTTTGGATTATAGAAGTAAGAGAATTCAATGTTCATACAATTCAAGAGAACCTAAGAAGATTGTTAGGGTGCAACAACTCATCTCTCTTCACATAATTTCTACAATGCAACTCAAGCGGTGCATGTGCAAAGGATGTCAATTATTTGTAGTCTTAGTAGAAGACTTAGACAAAGAGGAGAGTAGGGATGTATCACTAGATCATCCCCTATTGTAGGAATTTTTGGATTTTTTTCCTAAGAAAATACCAGGAATGCCACCCAAGAGGGATATTGAATTTCAAATTGAGTTAGTGCTAGGAATGGAACACACAAGAATTTGGGGAACTTAAGATTCAGTTCGAAGGGCTTTTGGAAAAAGGGTTTATTAGACCTAGTGTGTCACTGTGGGGTGCACCAGTAATATTTGTGAAGAAGAAAGATGGCTCTCTCAGACTATGCATCAACTATCATCAACTCAATAAAGTCACAATCAAAAATCAGTATCCTTTACCCCGCATTGATGATCTATTTGATCAAATGAAAGGAGAAAAAATATTTTTAAAGATTGACCTCAAGTCAGGGTACCATCAACTTAGAATACAAGAAGTTGATATTCATTGAACAACTTTCCACACTAGATATGGCCACTATGAGTTCACTGTGGTACCGTTTGGACTGAAAAACACTTCCTCTATATTTATGAGCTTAATGAATGGGGTTTTCTGAACCTACTTGGATAAATTTGTGATAGTCTTCTTGGATGATATCTTAGTGTTCTCTAAAACTCTTGAAGAACATGAGATTCATCTTCACCAAGTATTGTAGTGCCTTAGAGAAAACCAAATCTATGCCAATGCAGAGAAGTGTGAATTCTTTCAGATCGAGGTTAAGTATCTTGGGCATGTCATTTTAGGAAATCTAGCCAAAATTCAAGCCATAGTGGAGTGGCCAACTCTGACTAACATCCTTGAGGTTTGTAGCTTTATGGGACTAGCTGGTTATTATAGATGATTTGTTAGGGAGTTCTCTCAGATAGCTCATCCCATCACTTCCTTGCAAAGGAAATGGAAGAAATTTGTATGGTTAGAAAAGTGTGAGGCCATTTTCCAGTGTTTGAAGGAAAGACTAACCAATGCTCCAATCTTGGTGGTGCCTAAACCATCAAGGGACTTCGTTATCTATACAGATGCCTCACTAGAAGGTATTGGAGCAATCCTTATGAAAGAAGGGAAATTTGTTTCTTATGATTCTAGGAAGCTTTAAGATCATGAGCTCAAATACCCCACCCATGATTTGGAGCTTGCAGTAGTAGTTCACGGCTTAGTAAAATGGAGGCACTTTTTTTGGGTCATAAGTTTGAACTCCAAACAAATCATCGAATCCTTCACTATATCTTCTCTCAACCTAACCTCAATGCTAGACAAAAAAGATGGATGGAATTCTTATGTGTGTATGATTTCAAGGTTAAGTACATCCAAGAGAAGATGAATGTGGTGGCAGATGCTTTGAAAAGGCACAGACCTAGTTTGTTGATACTTTCTCTAAGCATAGATTTCAAGGAGTGTATCAGAGAGGATCTCACTTCCAATTCTTGGTATCAGGAGGTAAAAGTAGAGATAGAGTCAGAAAGACCCTTGGAGGGTCATTTTTCAAGATATTCCTTGGATACCCTAGGATTGTTGTAGTAGCTGGACATAATTTATGTGCCCTTGTCAAGAGATCTTTGTGTGCTCATTCTTTTAGAAATCTGCAAGCTCCCTACTCAGCACATCTAGGGGTAAAGAAGATGTATGCAGATCTATGTCAATTGTAATATTGGTCAAGAATGAAGAGAGACATAGCAGACTATGTGGAAAGATGTTTGGAATGCCAGAGAGTTAAAGCAGAGCATCAAAATCTAGCAGGTCTTTTGCAACCTCACCTTGTGCCAGAATTGAAATGGGACATTATTTCTATCAATTTTATTGTGGGACCTCTAGTTACCCTTTTTAGAAATGACACTTTCATGGTAACTATTGATAGAATTACCAAGGTAGCTCATTTCTCTCCCATCCAGTCTTGCTATTCCTCAGCATCGATAGCTAGAGT
>BSBK01003930.1:0-157500 GCA_027943335.1 Chamaecyparis obtusa
AATCCTTTTCTTAGCTTTACAAGGATTGAAGGATTCGTTTCTTATATTTTAATCCCTATATAGATAAGCCCCACTTTCGACGTATGCATTGTGGTGATAGCTTCAACGTACAAATTTCTCGATTAATTCTCCCAACATGGAGGAATTTTTGGGACGGCGATGAAATTCCCATCTACAAATAGGACTGGATTAGCATTTCCTCACAACAGTTTTCTTCATAAGATAAAAGAAAATGGCAAAGGTGATGAAATTGTTTTGCGCAGTGATAATAATTGCACTGGTAGTGGGCATGGCAGAGGCAGAAGCAGAAGCAGGAGCAGAGGTAGAAGCTGTAGCTGACCCTTATCCATGCCTAACTCAACCTCAATGCACCACCAGCCTCGGTTGTCTCGATGATTTGAGCTGCTGTGGGCTCGAGGTCGATTTGTGTGGTCTGGGATTGGGATATTGCTATTAATCCCTTTATTTGCTGCACAAATCTTCTCACAGAGGAACACTTGAACTTCTCTCAAAATAAATATTCTATTCTACTATGCTTTGGACATATGCAAAGATTATATTATTATTATCATAATTTAACTATGTTTTAACTATGTTTTATACTGTGGTAGTCATTAGATTATGAAAAATATGATGTGTTTGGTTGCAATCACTTTGTGGGAGTCATTAAGATTATGAGAAATATGATGTGTTTGGTTTGTGGGAGTTAATAAATTATTAAATATATGATGTATTTGGTTATGATAATGTTATAGAACTGATCTAATATAATAAATGACTTGTATAGTTATATTCTATAGTTTTTTTTAAGTAAATCACTTATATTAGATTGTAATTATTGCATAAATAAATAAGATTAGAAGGATTTTTTTATTTTTTTAAGTTATAAATGCTTGATATCTTATATCCGTATCATTTACTATAAGCATGTATGGTTATCTAAGTAAACTTAAGTTCTGTACAATTAGAGAATCATAGTAGATAGAAGGGAGATGATCACTTTATTGCACCTAGTATATTCTTTTCTTGTAGTGAACATTAATAAAAGGGAGATGATTATCTTTTGTTGTGTAGTAACTCATTTTTTTTTGTGCTATCTTATTTTCTTAGAAGAGCATACATAAGGGGAGATTATTTATTATGTAGTATATCATTTTCTTAGAATGATTAAATATTTAAACAGGGGGACGGTAATCTCTTATTGTGTATTATCTTCTTTTCTTAGAATCATAGTAGATAGAAGGAAGATGGTTACTTTATTGCACTTAGTATCTTGTTTTCTTAGAATGAGCAATAATAAAGGGAGATGTTTATCTTTGTTTGTGTTGTAAATCATTTTTTTGTGTACTATCATATTTTCTTGGAAGAGCATAGATAAAGAGAGATGATTATCCTTTATTGTGTAGTATATTATTTTTTTACAATGATTAAATGTTTAAAAATGGGAATGATTATCATTTATTGTGTAGTATCTTATTTTTTTAGAATCATAATAGATAGAAAGGAGATGGTCACTTTATTGCACATAGTATATCATTTCTTAGAATGGGCATTAATAAAAGGGAAATGATTATTTTTTTTGTGTAGTAACTCAATTTTTATTATACAATCTTATTTTGTTAGAAATGCATAGATAAAAAGAGATGGTTATCTTTTGTTGTGCACTATCTTATTCACTTTGAATGAGAATAGGTAAGGAGAGATGATTATCTTTTATTATGTAGTATATTATTTTCTTAGAATAAATAAATATTTAAAAAGGGGGATGGTTATCTTTAATGGTGTAGTATCTTTTTTTATTAGAAAGATAATAGATAAAGAGATTGTTGGCAAGTGAGTAGTATATGAATGTATATATGTTGTCATTGCTGGAAACACATATCATTGTCATGGTCACTTAGAGTGGAAATAAGTTTTGGATAAACAATCAAGTGAAAAATGCCTAAGAACAAAGTTACTTCACGGGGTACAATCAAGTTGTTTTGGTCTATGAGAATGGGATATTAATCATGGTGGCATCCAAGCTTTGATACATGATATATGAGATGTACTAAAAATTTACAAAGGAATTTTGGTTATGTTTGGCGGAAGTTACAGATTGGCGAAGTCATGCGAGTATAATGAAAAGTGGAAACATGGCATATGAGTAGACACGATGTTTGGAGACTTAAGATAAAGTATTTTATTGATCTAGTTTACAATCTATGATAGTTCAGCACCTATCTTGGTGGATGAATTATTTTATGTTTCTTGTTTCATTATGGGCCATGTTTGGAGACACATTTTGTGAAGAATCAATGAGCCGATTGAGAAAAAATATTGATCGGGTATATATATATATATATATATATATATATATATATATATATATATATATATATATATATAATATATATATATATATATATATATATATATATATGTATATATATAATATATATATATATATATATATATATATATATATATGTATATATATATATGTATATATATATATATATATATATATATATATATATATATATATATATATATATATATATATATATGTTTGAGTTTTGGCTTGTGAGGCTAATGGATGATATGAGGTGATTGATTAAGTGGAGATTCTATGATTATTTTTGCAAACTTCAACTAGAACTAATTTGGCATAGAAGATGTTGTTATAGTTCATTTTTGTTGAATTGTAAAATTATTTTGTAGTATTGGACAACAAGTCCTTTGTAAGAGTAGTGAGCTCCATTTTGTATCCACTCATAGCACAGTTATAGGCTCCTAAGAGGGTTTGTCCTCTAGAAAGGACATGTACTAATGTAAAAAAAATATTCCTAACATGGCAAGGTCTACTAATAGGGACATTGTACTCTTAGGGCATAATTTGTGGGTACCATTCACATTGGGGTTTTGCCTTGGCCGGGTTTCCTAGAAAAAAAAATCATGGTGTTATGAGTTATTTACTTTATGTTGATGTTCTTATTATTTCATATATTGAATTGTTAAGTTTAAATTGGTTAAGAAAGATTAAAAGTTCTACAACATAGATTCATCCCCCCATCTTAGTGTTTCTTGATGATAACAGTTGGTATCAAAGCATGTGGCCCTTGGAGGGAAAGCCTACCAACTTGAGGGAGATCTTGATGGATTCAAGAACTTTGGAAGAAAATTTTGAGGCAACATTTGAAGGCCTGGATAAGGCTAATGCTAAAAATTATGAATTAAAATATAAGATAAATAATCTTGAAGACTATATCAAGAAGCTCAAAGAGAAGATTGACATTTAAATGAACAAAAGGAAAGAACTTGTTGAGAGGATGAGGGAACTTGAGAATGATTCATATGATCTAATTGAAAAACTTAAATAGGAAAAGGAAGCACTAACACATGAAAGTGAGATCTCCACTTTGCAAATGGTTAGAGAAATCTAACATGAGAGAGTTCAGAAAAGAGAAAAATTGAAGAGGCCTGAAAGAGTGAAAATGTATAGATGGGAATAATGTTGCTAGAAATCAATGATGTCAAAACCAAGTATTAAGAACTGGAGAAGTACAATATCATCATTAAGGAAGATCTTATGGAGGCAAGGAACCATATTGAAAAACTTCATGTGAGTAGTAACAAAATTGATGAACAACTAGAGAGACAAAAGCCTAAAGGTGTGATGAAGGGTGCTCCCCTTAATACCACAAACACAAAACAAAAATAGAGAAACAACAACAATTTGCATGAAGAAAAAATGAGCTTCTTATTATCTCCACAAATGTGGAATTACAAATTTCAAAATTACAATATACAAAGCCACATGGGCATTCCCTTTACAATATTTTGTAGGACAAAGTCTCGAATCATTACCCAAATCTACCCAAAACTATTTCAAACTACCTAGACAACACTACGGGCCTTCTTTATATAGGCAATTTCCACCGCCCGAGAAGGTTCCAGAAATTTAGCCCTAAGGGCCAACAAAACTTAAAATTATTTTATTTTTCATTTTATTACATCATAGTTGGCTCAAAATAACTTTTGAAACCCAAACAAAAATTTTGAAAGAAATTTATTTTCAGCCATTTCACGTGACCTAACTTCCGGAGACCATAAGTCATCACTTGTTGACCCGATTGAATATTATAACCCCATTTGGAAAGGGTGTGAAGAGTTCTACAACGTCATGCAGCCAAATATTTGACCTCATCCGAGACCTCTAAAGCCTTCAAAACTGAGTTCAAAGTTTTTGTACCCTGTTTCCAAAACTGAAAATTTTCAATATCTTCAAAACTAGACTTGATCTAGCAATGAAACTTTACTAGTAGGCTTATATGACTAAGATGAACCTCCAACTATGAAATCAAAACATTCTGAGATCATATGACCAACTTACTAAAAATAGTAAGTTTCCATAAATAGCATCTCTGCACAAAATAGCCTTTATTGAATCCAAAAATACAAATATTTTTGGGTGATGCAAGATTGCTCTTACATCTAGGATGCTCCTGCATCAAGGTGACAAGATAGGAATTGCATTTGATGAAGTTGAATGTTTTGATTCTCGAGAGGTGAAATCTGAAGACAAAAAAGAGAAAGCACCAACTAAAGATGAAGAACCTAAAGACAATATCAAATTCTTCAAACACAAATGTTCTGAATGCAACACAATTTGTCACATTAAGAAGGATTGCAAAAGTAAGAGTGTTCCTAAAAGTTTTTTCTGGCTATTTCTTTAATTTTTGGGCATATGGACATAGAAGAAATGAATGTAGAAAACCAGATGAAAGATGGCAAAAACAAAATTACATTGGACAACCTATTGTGAATAATAAGATTACATGTTACAAATGTAACAATTTTGGGCCCATTGCAAGGAACTCTAAGTTGCAGGTTAATCAAAATAGGCCATAGCTTGGTAGACCACCTATTATTTATTTTAAGTGCAATAATGAGGGACACATAGAAAATTTTTGCAGGTATGATAGATCTCTCAACAAAAAAAGACCACCAATAAAAATAAAGAAAATATTAGTGATACTGGCAAGAGCTTGCCAGAGTATATGTATGAGTTTAATCACCTTTTTGTAACAAAAGAAAGCAAGGAAAATGACAAAGTGTGGAAGAAGAAGATTTAGAGTGTATCGAAGGGTCAAGGAGAATCAGTGGACACTAGTAGATCTTCTCTTGATGCTAACATTTCCACATCAATATAGTAGCCAAGTATAGGCTTAGGAGGAGCTTTAGAGAAATTCACCAGTCAATTGTTTAGTCCCTGATATGAAGATTGAGAGTATATGAGGTTGTGTGTAGTTGAATCAATGTGTTCTAATGTCATATTTGTTTTTGCAAGGTCTAGAATGTGTCTAACATTGATCGCCAATAGTTTCATGGATGAATGGCCTGGTAATAACTTTTTGGAGTATATTTAATTTGTTAGAAACCTTTTGCAAACTATATATAAGCATAGATTATCATTTTTATCACCATTCAAGGAAGGTTGAAGAAGTAGAATGAGATCTTGGAGTAGTTGGAGCTAGCTGATATGTTGAAAGATTATGTATCACTGAAATCCAAATTTGCAAAGCTGCAAAACTTAAACACACTATAGATGACACACTTCTATGAGTGTGATGAACTTGAATGGATTATGATAGTGCTAAGTATAATTCATGACCATTTCTTCTAGATTTGAGACAAACGAGTAAAGATTATGAAGGAACTCATTCATTTGGTAACTGGACTTGACAATGTAGGTAAAATACCTACTATGGTGAAGAATACCAAGAAAGAAGTTGAAACACTAACTAGATCAAGTAGAACGAGTGTGTGATGACAATCTCAAACATTAAGTTGAAGGATGTGAGACTTATTTCCATGATTCTTAGCTACAAGATACATTATAGAAGTAGGATAAACTACATTTCAGCATGTATTATCCACATGGATTACAAGAGGATCACATAAAATGAGTATTTTGATCTATGTGAAGTACTTAGACTACAATTTCTAGAAAATCTTAGGGCAATTAAGTATGGAAAATAAATGCATTCAAATTTGGGTCCTGAAACTACATCTTTTTTTTTACATTATACATAAGTTTTCTAGCATGCTCCCCTCATGAATGGAAAGAAGATGAATCTACAACTACTCAGATTAGCAGTTATTATATAAGGTTATAGGACATAATAACGTGGCAAAAATAACCCTGGACAAAATAACCTAGCCATAATAACCCAAGGACAAAATAACCCAGGGTCATAATAACCCAATCCAAAATAACCCAGAGTCAAAATAACCCATGGAAAAAATAACCCCATAAGATTATAGAGAAAGGAAAACAAAATTTATAAATTACAAGTATATTTCTAAAAAAAAATTATTCAAATTTTCAATTAAAGTGTCAAATTATGAGCAATGCCTCTTATATAATCTAAAATATTATTATTGTCATAACTGTAATCACCTAAAAATGGTCATCTAGACTATTAGCCCCTTTTGCTAAATCATAAATTGCTTATTCTAGATCAAATCCTAGTTCTATCATTTATTCGATTATTTTCTATGGGCTAACCATTTTATCCTAAGTCTTTATTTATTTAAAAGGAATATTTCCTCCCCTTTTAATAAATAAAAAACCCCCACTTTTCCTCTTATCCTAAGTTGCACAAATAAAGCATTATTCTTATTTTATAAAAAGGGAAAAAACACTTTTTGTCTCATATGGACACAAAAGTCAACTCTTATTTTTCCATTGGAGGATATTTGTGCACATGGATTGCTCCTCTTTTAAGCCCCACTGTTGATTAAATCTTTTGCCTCTTAATCTCCATGGTCCATTCCTTCTCATTTCCTTTAAAAGGATAGCTCTCTTCTTCATTCTGGATCCTCAACTTTTTATGCTAATGTTATGCTGCAGGTTTTCTAGGTCACTTTGGAGCTTTTTGGAGATTTGGAGTATTCTTGGATTTTGCATCTACATGTTATCATAGTTTCATTTCTTGCATAGTAGCTTCATTTTCATTGCATTCTTAGCTTAGTTTCCTTTATGCTTTAGATTAATTCATCTAACTTAACTAGGAGGCTTTGTAATACTTGCATCTTTCATGTCCATAGCTTAGCTTGCATTTCCATTTCTAGCATAGCATTGCATTGCATTTTCATTTGATTCTTGAGGATATTGGCATTCTTGCCCTTGTCTTCATTGAATCTCCCATTGCATGGTTTACTAGCAAGGTTATTGGCTTAATAGCTCTAGCTGAGAGCATTCTTAAAAACCCTTGTACTCCATGCCTAGGGAGCTATGGATCGATTTTTGAGACCTCATTCTTGAGTGTTCTTGAATGTAATGATTCATAGAAGTGTGACACAATTATAGCACACATTTTTGGTGCCCACCGTGGGGCAGAGTAGCTTAACTTTGTCCTTTCATTTTTGCATTTCTATCAATTTTTCGGATTAATTTCAGCTTAGTTTTTTAGTCTCTATTTTTTTTTCTCAGTGTATCGTGCGATACTCTCCCAGTATATCACATGATAGTTCTCCTTAACATGTGCAATACTTTTCCTGAACTAAGTATTGCCTACCTATAGCAGAGACTATTGCCTAGTGTCAGGTGGAAAATGGGCACCCATTTTTTTTGAAATTTTCACAAATGGTATCAAAAGTTTTAAGTGTGATATATTGTTGGAAAGGTCTTTTTGAGCCTAATCCAACCATGCTAGTTTCATTTTCAGATTTTGCCATTTGATTAGCTATTTTACTTGCAGATTATCTGATTTTTTATTTTGCTAACCTTGTGGGCCTAACAAGTTGTGGTTGTAGGTGCACTTGCTTGAGATATTTTGCCAAAAGAACACATGTCAAAGAGGGCTACTAATGGTTTTTGTAGGGCTTCCCTAAGCATAAAAATGAAGTCAAGTGCTTTTTTAATTGCTTTATTTATTGAGTTCGGCATATACTAGTTGTTTCATTTCTTAGGCACTTAATACCTTGTTGTAGGAATTTTGAGATGGTAGGAGAGTATGCTCTTCACCCTTGTGGTGAAACAGAAATCTTGACCCATCTTGGGATTTTGAAAGCAAGGGGGTAATTGAATCTTTGCTTGGTGTGTTTGGGAGAAATTTTTTAGATAGGGGAGTATGCTCTTCACCCTTGTGGTGAACCAAAAACCTTGAACCTCAAAAATTGATCTACTCTTTGTTTAGATTTAGGATCCTTTAGAGGGCCTGCTCTTGAGCAATCAAGAGGAACGACCCAAATGAGGACAATTCTTTTTCCATCTATTCCAACTCACTATAATCTCAAGGCTATCAAGGACACAAAACCTTGGTAGACATAACACTTGTCTTCGATTGATGTTAGTAGCTCATGGGATTGTGACCATGGGGAAAGCATTGAGCAAGAATGCTTAAGGTACTCTTGAGGCTGTGAGGTCCTAGTCCTTTATGAGTAGCAAGAGGGGTGTTATGAATGGAAGCCCTTACTGTGAACCATTAGATAGAAGCCACCTTAGTTTAGCCACTTAGCTTCTTGGTGCAAGGATTGATCCAAGTGGACTTACCCGGATCACCCCAAGACACTCACCATATGTGTTCTTTTGGTTGTGTTTTTGACACCTGCATGACAATGCTAATATCTCTTGTGGGCAACCACTTGGTGTGAGGAAAGGGAGCATCAAGTTGTGGGCCACGTTGCTAAGTAATGAGCCTTGTCCTTCTAGGTAGTAATTGCTTGAATTGTCTTCGATTGTGCTATGCCAATGTAAACATTCTCAACATTCAAAAAAATGGTAGCATTCATACAGTTTTCTATTTTGATATCACAAGTGCTTGTCTTGGCAAGGTTGCTTTTGCCCTTGTTTCAAGTGTTCTATGACATGTTTTATCCTATACTGTTTGCAAACCTATCTTTTATCTGCTATTACTACTTGTCAAACTGAGAAATTGAACTATCCAATCTTTGAAATTGATCAAAAAATTTTAAAACTGAGATTTTTATGTTCACTGGTCAAAAAATCACCCAAATCTGTGACAGTATCATGCGCCTTACTGAGAAATATCACACGATAGTTCACACCTATTGTCTATCGCTTGTTTTTCCTGAAGTCTATCACTCTGGTATATTGAGGTCTATCACCTGGTATAAGGTGAAGTATCACTCTATCTTAGGAGTATCACCGTGTCTGCCTGGAAAGTATCGCCCAGAATCTTTCTGCTATCCTATCATTGCTACAATTTGGAGTTACTAAACTTGCACTTTAACCTATCATAGAGTGTCCTTTCCTATTCTTACCTGAAGCTGGTTTTTTATCTGCATGCTTAGACTTGTTATAGACTAAAACAAATGAGCTAAAACTATTGGATTTGAGCTTAACAAATGCTACTCTCGATCACTTGTCGCATCACAATTACCTCTCTAGCTACTTGCTCGATCGGCTTTAGTCAATTGATTGCTGTAAGTGCTTGAGCACTTTTGACGAGCCATCTCTCTATTGTTCTACTTTGACAAGTGATCTTTATTAGCTTTGCTTATCTCAAATCTGAGAAACTTTGTCTCATTCTATTAGTCAACCAACATCTCTTTTCATGCCGGTTACAACTCGATCTCAATTTGAGCAGGAGAGTCATCCTCCGTTCAATTATACACAGTTACCTTCTCCAAATTGACACTCACAAGCACCCATTAGCAACAATAGTTCTAGTTCTGACCAATCTGAGAATTCTAAGGCTACCCCGTGGTACAAAGGAGGTTTCCTCTTTTCCACATTCAAGACCCCCAAAAACACAGACAGTGTCTCACTCACTTTGACTAAACAAAAAAAATTTCAACGCTTGCAAGAACACTTTGAGCATAAGGATAACCAAGCATGCTTAGACAAAGAATACAATCAACAAAGGATGGATGTTGCTAGATGCATGACTTATAGAGGAGTGTCTTATGAGCAACCCAAGACTAGTAACTCTGAGCATAGACCTCTTTTTAATGGCAACAACACGCCACCAAGATCTCCTCCAAGACCCACTTTTGGTATGCCTTCTTCACCTCCTAGGCCTCCTCCCTCTCAACATGAGGCAAAGGTTGATGGTGAGATTTCTAGTGAGGATCTTATGAGATTTGAACAAGATGTGGTCTCCCAAGGAATGATGCATAAGCTTTTAGAGCGTAATGGTGATCAATATTTTCAATATATGACTTCTAGAGGATACAAGCTTCCTTCCGGATATGATGTCAGACAAATTATCGAACAAAGAGTACCAACTGAATTGGAAGTCCTTCAGGAAGAACTACGTCAGACAAATCAACGCCTTACCCAAATGGCAATAGAAAGAGAGCCTCCAAAGGTCTCTTTTGTAGAATCAATCTGTGCTCTTCCTTTTGATAAAAGTCTATACATGGTCTTGTTTCCTAGGGATATTGAGGTTCCCAAATATGACAAGTATGATGGAAATGGTGATCCCCATGACCATGTGCATCACTTTTATGCTCTTAGTATGGAATTTATTCATGAAGACACATTTCTTCTATGATTATTCCCTCGAAGCTTAAGAGGCCAAGCTTTAGAATGGTTTGCAAAATTGACATCACCTCTTAAGACTTTTGATGAGTTGGCTCAGCAATTTACCCAACATTATTCTTACAACATCCAACAACCTATCACCATGATAGATCTCAGTAATCTAAGACAACGTCAAGGTGAGCCATTTGCAACTTACTTACAATCTTGGAGGTCATTGTATTCTAGGTATCCTAGTCTGTTGCCTGAAAGAGAAAAGATTGATATTTTCATCAACAGACTTGTGCTTGAGCTATTTTATGATCTAAGGAAGCAACTATTCTCCTCCTTCCATGACATGGTTGAAAGTGCATATCGAATTGAGTATGTAGCTATAAGAAAAGGGGATATTGTTATTAATAAAGATGCTAAAGGCAATGGAAAAGACAAGAACAAACCTTGGAATAGAAACAAGTATGTTGTCAATGATGGGGTTGTAGATGCCCCTAAAGCTAAAGAGCCTACTTTCAATCTCTCCAATGCTATCTATGCAGTAAAACAACAAGAAGCTTCCAACACTCATAGTGCTCCTAAATCTCAATATGCAGATAAGCCTAAGAAGTCATTTAAAAAATGAGTCTATACCAAGTTGGTAGAACCTTATGATGTGATCCTTAAGACTTTGGTTGACGATGGATATCTTATGCTTCCTGATAAACCTAGTAACTATGATCCACCTATTAGACCTGATTGGTGGAGAGAGGATCATTACTGCCATTATCATAGAAACAAGGGAAATCTAACAGACAATTTCTTTAAGCTTAAGGATGATATTCAAGACCTCGTTGATAACAACACAATCTCCACTGATGGCTTAACTAAAAATTTTGATCACATAGCTTTCAAAGATCCTCTACCTAACCATGATAAGGGGGAAACCTCTCAAGCACATAAGAAGAATCATGATGCAAAGATCAATTACACATATCCTTCTAATACACCTGTGATTAACATGGTAGAGCCCATTGAGAGTATTCTAATGATGAGGTCTCAAGATGATAATAAAGCTAATCATGGTAAGCCAAAGTTGGTCTTGCAAACACATGGTAGTTCATCTTCCCGAAGTGAGACACTGAATGCTGTTACTAGGGGGCAAGCCAAGATTGTCCTTAAAACTGCACAAGATCCCAAGAAAGCTTTGCCTTCCAAACAAGCAGTTCCTTCAGCCACCCTTAGCTATTGTCTTGTCCAACATTTGCAAAAGATACTAGCACAGATATCTATCCTTGAGTTGCTTCGGTTATCCCCTTCACATAGAGAGATTCTTGATGAGGCTCTACGTATAACACGTGTTCCCAATGACATTGATCCAGATCAATTTTAGGCTATGGTCAACCACATTTCATCTCTGTTATCTCTCTCCTTTTCTATAGAAGATGACATATCTATTGCTCACCCACATAATCTATCTTTACACATCGAAGTTCTAGTCTAGCACACTCGCATCCACCGAGTCCTGATAGACAATGGTGTAGGGTTAAAAATATTGTTTATTTCAATGTCATACAACAATTGGGTTTTTCAGAATTTGTTGTGGATTCTAAGAAGAAGATTACTATAAAAGCTTATGATGAAGTGTAAAGATCTTCCAAAGGTCTTGTCACGTTGCCTGTCCGAGTGGGCCCTGTCATGAAAGATATTAACTTCCAAGTATTGGACATCCCACTCGCATATAACATTCTTTTGGGTCATCCTTGGATCCATGACATGCAGGTTGTTCCTTCCACTTATCATCAATGCGTCAAATTTTCATACAATGGCACTGAAGTTGTGATTCCTAGAGACCATACTATTGCTATTAATGCTCTTGCTGCTGCTGAAAAATTTGTCCCTCACAATGAACCTACTATTGATCCTAGTATGTCTCTAGTTGCTACTGAGAAATCACTTAAGATGATGAGCCTTGGTATGGGTGAATATACGCTAGATTCCTTTGCTTCTCTACCTGTTTCTCCTAGGTCATATGGGAAACCTTCTGATAAAATGAAGCCTTCCACTTCTGCTATGGTGATCTTTGATACTTTTGTTCCTTCATTTGTTCCTTTAGAAGTAGAAAGAGAAGAACAAGCTATTCAAGAGTGGATCTATAGAGAGGATTCTAGAAATACTCCCATGCTCAGTAATTCAGACATAGATATAGATGAGTCACCACTACACACTATGGCTCACATGGGAGCCTTCTACTTCACTTCTATGCGGAGAAGAATATATATCTACTGATGATATGGTTGAGGCCTCTATGTCTAGAACCTATGTGCCTAAAGAATCATTGGACTATGATAGACAATGTTGCAACATTGCACGACTGCTACAAAGAGGTGATCTCTCACATAATGACATAAGTATCTCTACTTCTTGGCATCTTAAGCCTCTTCTAGAAGATTCTTCCATGATAGATATGGATGTTGATGTAGTTCATACCTCTTGTAACCCACCCAACATAGTTGATAAGTCTCGTGTAGGTCTGATGAGTTTATTCCCTGTATTGCCTTAGTAGACTATGTTGGTCCTTCTATGACAAATCTAGATCTAGCTACTTTTGGAGCTTACCCTATAGGCTCAATTTATCTTGTCACCAAAGATGACACCTCTCACATAAATGCTATTGAACCAATCACTTCATTTCATCTCGCATCAACACCTATTACTTCTTCCACCAGCGAACTAGCAACAAAAAAGATTGAATCAGCAATCAAGTATCACAGTCATCAAGTCAAAAGAAAAGAGCAATTGTCAGATGGTGAAAACCACATTGTGGCAGTATCCACACCTAAGAAAAGTAAAAATAAAAATCTGCTCAAAAATAATGACTCTCAAATAAAAGATGACAAGCTGATTCTCTACAAAAAAAATGGTGCACTACTTTAAGCATGATCTCATAACTATTATACTTCAGCCCATTTCTAGAGCTGAGAACAAAGTTGCTAATGCCTTGGTTACTTTGACATCCATCTTTCAAATGAAAAAGCATAAATCTTGCTTCAAGTTCCTGGTGGACGAATTACGCTATCCTGCTCACAAATCTTACAATCCTACCATCTTTTCATATCTTCCACCTCATATTCTTCCTAAAAATCCACCATGTCATTCTTTCTGCCATCCCTTACACTTTTCCTTTGTCTTTGGTGACTTGTATAGGAAGGGTCTAGACAGAACTCTCCTTAAGTGTCTAGAAATAGAGGAGTTGGAAAAAGTGCTAGCTGAAATCCATGATGGCATATGTGGATCACATTCTAACGATCCTCCGCTAGCTCAGACATTACTTAGGGCTGGTTATTATTGGTTGAACTGGTTGAGACCTCTTATCATCATAGTTGTAGCATCTAGGCATGGGGCCTATCAGTTCTCTACATCAGAGGAAGTAGATTCTTGATGCCCATTTCTGTCTAGGGCATTCTTTGTACATATTTTTATTGATCCTGAAAAAATTACAAAAAATTTCATATATGATGCTAAAAAAATCCCAAAAAGCATAAAAAGTACTAAAAAAAAAGAGCATCCTAGTGAAAACCTAGCAATAGGCACTTTGATGTCTCACAAAAAAAATAAAAATAAAAATAAAAAATAAAAAAAATTGAAAAAGTGCCTTGGTGCAAACCTAGAAATAGGCGCCTTGGTAGCAAAAATACAAAAAAATTATAAAAAGTCCTAAAAAAATTGCAATATATCTATCAAGTGGTGAAAACCTGGAAATAGGAGCTGCTTGAGACCCTTTACACCTATGTAGATATCAGTTTTGTGTGGCGCTCATTCGCTCCACTTCTCACTTTGCCTCTCCTAGCCTGGAATTGATTCTTGTCTTAGTCTAGGGGGCATCTATTGTTTTGAGCTTATCTTGGGTCTCTTTGTGCATCTGGGTTTCTTGGGCAACTTGGTTCCAATGGTGTTTTTCAACACCACCTCAATTGTGTTTTTCAACACTACCCTAGCGACAAGTGTTTCTTAACACTTATCAAATGTCCTACCCACAGTCTAGATGATGCAATATTTCTCACTGGCAGATGCGATACTCAAAGTTTGGCTCTATGACCTACACACACACACTTGACTTGTTGAGATTTGTTTGATTTTATTTCTTTGCGTGCTTTCTATGATGATTTATTTTCTGAGTGTTCTCCCCCTATGATTGTTTTCGATGATGCATAGCTAGAAGACTAAGGGAATGAGAACATATTTTATTGCTTTTTCTACTTGTGGGTATATTTTGTTGGTCCTAACTATCATGAGCATTTATGCTAGTCTTACTTGACACTATGGACCTACAAGGTATTATCCTTAACTGTTTCACAAGTGCATGCTTATAGTCATCTTGAATTTCTTGTGTCTCGATGCAAGCATAATCTTGCTATATCAAACTTAGGTAATCTCATTGCACTAGTCATCTTGACCTACATGTCTCTGATGCCTAGGTGGGATTCTCACATTTCTATTTGATATAGATCATATTCAGATCTACATAGTTATGCTAGTGTGTATTGTATGATCTTGCGACGCTACCAATAACACTCGATGATGAATATTAGATGTCTATTGGCATTGTGACCTTGCAAGTAAACCACTTTTCATGTAGCTTGCATTCTTAGGTTCATGTTAGTTTAGTTTTGCATCTTGCATATGGAGAGAGCTCTCCTTTTCATCTTACGTGGACTTGTTAATCAACTACACTCACCTTTCACTTCTTCCCGATCATGTCTTTCACTTCTTGTCTTTCATATCCCATCATTTTATATTCATTTTAGAATTGAAACTGAAATCCACGTTCATCATTCTCCTTCTTCGATGCAGTTGGCTAACCTTTTGAGGCCTGACCCTTCGATCTTTACTGGGGCATTCTTCACCTCTTCATCCCCATCTCTTTCAAACTTCTAGTCTTTCATTCACTTTCAAATCCCAAGTTCAACTCCTCTCTCCATGGTGTTTATGGGTTGAGGGACCGATAGGTTCGTGCCCCGTGTCCCATGTGTGGAGCATATCTTCACTGCTTGATGGTTATTCTATTCTCTTTCTTCAATTATGATTTCTAGTGATTTGATCATGTTGCTCTTGCTTTTGCATTCCCTCTACCAAATTTCACTTTTGATCTTGAGGGGGTAGACACATCATATCTTATTGGCTATCTCTTTCCTAAGTGTTCAGTACTGTCACTACCAAGCTGACCATGCAAGATTTGCTATTTTTCTGCACTTCATTCTTCGGAGTCAGAATGCTATTGCTTTCCTTCTTGGCTATCTCTTTCTTTCTTGGCTAATCTGAGCTGCTTTGTGATCCCAAATTGATCTTACATTTCAACTTCATTATTTGACTACTTGTGTTCGCAGATCAATCACACGTTAGTCAAAGAGGGGCAAATGTAATCACCTAAAAATGGTCATCTAGACTATTAGCCCCTTTTGCTAAATCATAAATTGCTTATTCTAGATCAAATCCTAGTTCTATCATTTATTTGATTATTTTCTATGGGCTAACCATTTTATCCTAAGTCTTTATTTATTTAAAAGGAATATTTCCTCCCCTTTTAATAAATAAAAAACCCCAACTTTTCCTTTTATCCTAAGTTGCACAAATAAAGCATTATTCTTATTTTATAAAAAGGGAAAAAACACTTTTTGTCTCATATGGACACAAAAGTCAACTCTTATTTTCCCATTGGAGGATATTTGTGCACATGGATTGCTCCTCTTTTAAGCTCCACCATTGATTAAATCTTTTGCCTCTTAATCTCCATGGTCCATTCCTTCTCATTTCCTTTAAAAGGAGAGCTCTCTTCTTCATTCTGGATCCTCAACTTTTTATGCTAATGTTATGCTGCAGGTTTTCTAGGTCACTTTGGAGCTTTTTGGAGATTTGGAGCATTCTTGGCTTTTGCATCTACATGTTATCATAGTTTCATTTCTTGCATAGTAGCTTCATTTTCATTTCATTCTTATCTTAGTTTCCTTTATGCTTTAGATTAATTCATCTAGCTTAACTAGGAGGCTTTGTAATACTTGCATCTTTCATTTCCATAGCTTAGCTTGCATTTCCATTTCTAGCATAGCATTGCATTGCATTTTCATTTGATTCTTGAGGATATTGGCATTCTTTCCCTTGTCTTCATTGAATCTCCCATTGCATGGTTTACTAGCAAGGTTATTGGCTTAATATCTCTAGCTAAGAGCATTCTTAAAAACCCTTGCACTCCATGCCTAGGGAGCTATGGATCAATTTTTGAGACCTCATTCTTGAGTGTTCTTGAATGTAATGATTCATAGAAGTGTGACACAATTATAGCACACAATAACCATCAAATAGTCTTTTTAGTCTTTCTTTGAGTTCACGGTATTTTTTCGGGCTTGGTTGTGTAGTGTGTCGAACCATATATTTCTCTATTTTATTCTCTTGGTGACCCTATTCTTTTTTCACTGCTTTGATGAATTTCTAGATTGAGCTATGTGATGATTGAAGCAATTCACTAAATCCTCTATACCATCCCTCAATAGAATTATTGGTTTTGGGAAGATAATCTTGAATAGCTGAATAACAGTTCCACATTGTGATGCGAAACTTGGGTGACTATCTATTGCCTCTTCTAGTTAGTCTTCCAATCCATGTGTCTTCAAAATAATTAATTATGGGTTGCAAAGTCTCCTCATGTTCTATATAATAAGGAGATTGTAGAAGTATTTCAAATGCATGGATTACATATATAATGGATATATGGTCTAAAAATGACCTAAATATCCTCTATGGTGCCTCACAATCCCTTTTTAAGCATACTAACTTGATCTAGAATGACTATGGATTATTTTTTCCATGAGTTATTTTGATCATGGGTTATTTTGACCATGGGTTATTGTGACCTTGGGTTATTGTGTCCTTAGGTTATTATGGCCAAGTTATTATGTCTAGGGTTATTTTGGCCAGTTAATTATGTTTGGTTACCATTATATAACACACGATAAGAATTTGGTTGGTGGTGAGATGTTTGGTATATTCAATATCTTTCAAAGAGAAATAAAGTAAAGGGAGAGAATACCTAAGGAGATAGTATAAAAGTACAGGGATAACATCTTTATGGTAATGACTAATTGAACATGTGTTGAGGTAGATGAAAGAGTGTGATGGTTTCCTCCAATGGGTTGTGAGGTCATATCTAAGATTTATGTCCCTCATATTTAACACATCCTTGCATTTCAGAAAGATCCCATAGAGGAAAGATAGGGAATGCATGAAGAGAAATGCCTAAAGGTTAGAGAATTATTGAATAGGGAAGAAAGGAAGAGGAAATTATATAATTTTTTTGATAAAATTACATAAGGATAAGAGTTAACTAATGATGTAGGAGCATCTTGGGTCTTTGAGCAATCTTGCATCAACCAAAAACATTTCCTGATTTCTATACTTGTTTTCTATTGTTTGCATTATAATATTTTCATTTGATGGTTTCATGGTGTACGAATCTTACATGATTTTGAAGACCTATTTGGGAACATTCTCCTATGAGTACATAAATTTTGGATGGACTATTTCAAAGCTACAGTTGTTTTCCTTGCCGTCGGAACCGCATTTTCCTACAGTTTTGGTGCTGATTGTTCATAGTGGAAATCTTGATCCATAAGGATTCAGCCTATGTGCTTATAAATAATTTTAGAGGACCTAAATTAATATCATTTCCAAAGAGCGTAAGCCCTAATTCATTATGAGTAAAAATTTATACCCATTTTCTCAGGGACCTATTTTATGCTAGTTTTCAGGTGAAACATGTAGTGTTTCTTCTTGCGATGTTCCGTATGATCAAATGGGGCCTTGTGCCCTTAAAGGAATTTTATTAGGTAATTTAAGGACCTAAATCCAAAGGAACATCAATTTATATTCATTCTAGCATTATTTTTAGTTTAAATCTTCCAGACTTGACCTATATTGTAATTAAATGTCTGACTGGCTGACTTGTGGCTTAGCTGGCTATATAAGGAATCTAGATTGATGTAGTAGGGAATGAAGAGGAAATAAAGATGTAGATCTAGGAAGGATTATCAATATACATCATTGGGGACAAAGATAGGATGCAAGTTGATATTCTGGTTTCATAATTCTCATTGCATAAGGCCGAAACCCGGAAGGCCTCACATCCAGGCATGTTGAAAGAAATAATATAAATTCTATGTTGTTGCTGCTAGTTGTTGGTCTCATATGCATTGTGTGTTCACTAATTTCATGTGATTTTATATTCCTTCCATTTTTTAACTCTAAGAAGGGCTTGTTGTTGATTCAAGTGGATTCAATTCTTCTTGATTTTGTTTGTATCTACCCTGTCCCTGCATCAAGTGGTATCAGAGTGAGTTCTTTCTTGTGGTTTGGATCATGAAGAACCTTATTGGATTGGTTGTAGGGTGGAAGATATGATATCTAACCTATAACTTGAAAAAGGTTACAATCTTGCTGGAACCTGATTATCAAGATGGTTCATGGTAGAGGAAATGATAATGCTATCACGGATATGTTGAGGCTGATTGCAACTAGGCTTGAAGCTGTAGAGATAGCCCAGAGAAGAGGCACACATCTTGAAGATGTTAGTGATGAAGAAGGAGAAGTAGCACCTAATCCTAAGCCTGAAATTGAACAAGATGAGGAAATACTCTTGAGAGTTTTGTCTAAAGCTAATTCCAAACCCGTAATTGAAGGTGCTTGCTATGATGGAAGACTTGAGACTGATACACTTTTGGATTGGATCTCTAAGATGGATAAATAATTTTAGTATGAAGGTACTCCTAATAATAAGAAGGTTAAGATAGTAGTCACGAAGTTGAAAGGCCATGCATCTCTTTGGTGGGATCATTTGCAAACTGAGAGACAAAAGAGAGGAAAAGAAAAGATCAAGACATGGATGAAGATGCTTGGAAAGATGAAGAAGAAGTTTCTTCTAGCTGACTACCAAGTGAGTTTGATGTAGAAAATGAAAAATTTGAGACAAAAGGACATGAGTGTGAAAGAATATACTAACGAATTTTACAAATTGGATATCAGATCTGGACATGTGGATGATGAAGTCGAGAAGGTGGCTAGATATTTGAATGGCCTGAGGACATCTATTCAAGATGAGATCAGCAATGTGAAGATTGATAGTGTAGAAGAAGCATACCAATTTTATTTGAAGGCTTAAGAGAGATTGACAAAGAGACATGAACAAAGAAAAAGAGGAAGAGCTGGTAGATTTCAGAGAAGTAGGGGAAGATCTTATGGAGAAAGTAGCAGATCTGACAATACAACACAAGATAAAGGATGGAAAGATGACCCTGCTGGTAAAAGAGGTAACTACTCTAGAGGTAGCTATACTGGTTACTCTAGGAATAACAATAAAGGGAAAAGAGAAGATAAATCTTGGTTTAAAGGTACTTGTTACAAATTTGGAGAAGGACATAGAGCTTTTGAATGTACTAACTCTGGAAAGAAGACTAGAGGTAATGGTATAAATAATTTGGCTTGTGAAGAAGTTGAGGAAATGTATAATGAACCTAAACATGGTGAGAACTTGATGTTAAGAAGGATTTTATGGAATGAAGAAGCTGATGAGGAACCTATTCTAAGGAAAATTTTGTTCAGAACCAGATGTAAGATCGTTGAAAAATGTTGTAAGGTAATCATTGATAGTGGAAGTTGTGATAGTTTGGAATCTGAAGAGCTAGTTAACAAGTTGTAGTTGTAGAGATTGAAACATCCTAAGCCTTACCATATTGCTTGGATCTAGAAGGAGCATAAACTACTTGTAAGTGAACAACGCCTTGTTAAATTCAAAATTGGGAATTATCATGATGAAGTCTTGTATGATATTATGCCTATCTATTGTTGTCATATTCTTTTGGGTAGACCTTGGTAGTATGATAGGAAAGCTTTTCATGATGGTAGATTGAATCAATATACAATTTGGATGGATGGAAAGAAACAAGTGTTACTACCTTTGATAGAGAATTTTGATGAAAGTCACTATACTACAGTCAAAGTATGTTTGGTTGATGGTAAAAATTTTGCAAGAGAAATGAAATAAAAAAATGTTTGCTTTGCTTTAATTCCAAGAAAGACTGAGAAAAAATATGAGTTAGAACATGCACCTGAGGTTGAGCCTTTGTTGAATGAATTTCATGACATCATTTCTGATAATGTACCTGATGGTTTACCACCTATGAGAAGTATAAGTCACTATATGGATTTGATACCTAGAGCTAGTTTTCCTAATAAAGCACCACATAGGTTGACACCTGATGAAAAGACTGAATTGAATAGACAAGTTCAAGAATTGCTTGAGAGAGGTTTGATTAGGGAAAGTTTGAGTCTATGTGTAGTACCTTTTGTATTAGCACCTAAAATGAATGGAGAATGGAGAATGTGCACTGATTCTAGAGCTACCTAGGATGGATGATATAATGGATAGTTTGAGTGGAGCAAAGTATTTCAAAATGATTGATTTGAAAAGTGGATATCATCAGATTAGGATCAGAGAAGGGGATGAATGGGAAAATTCTTTTAAGACTAATGAAAGTTTATATGAATGGTTGATTATGCCTTTTGGTTTGACTAATACACCTAGTAATTTCATGAGGCTGATGAATGAAGTTCTAAAAAGATTCTTGGGTAAGTTTGTGATTGTATATCTTGATGACATTTTGATATTTATTAAGAGCAAGGAAGAACATCATGAACATATCAGACAAGTATTGCATAGATTAAAGGAAGAAAAGTTGCTGATTATTTTGAAGAAATGTTCATTTATGAAAGAAGAGATTGTATATCTTGGTTTTGTAATTTTAGCTGATGGATTGAAGATGGATCCTAAGAAAGTAAGAGCTATACTTGATTGGCCTACACCAAAGAATGTTGGAGAGGTAAGATCATTTCATGGATTGGCAAGTTTTTATAGGAAGTTCATCAGAAATTTCAGTTCTATTTGTAATGCGATGACTAAAACTATGACAGGAGATAAAAAGGATTTCAAATGGACACATGGAGCACAAAAGAGTTTTGAAACATTTAAACAAAGAATTGTAGAGTTGTCTACACTTGCTTTTCCTAATTTTAGTAAAGTTTTTCAAGTTGAATGTGATGCTAGTGGAAGTGCAATTAGATCTATTTTGAGTCAAGAAGGAAAACCTATAGCTTTCTTTAGTGAAAAGTTGAATGATGCTAAGAGAAAATATTTAGTTTATGATTAGGAATTCTATACTATTGTTCAAGCTTTGAAAAAATGGAGACATTATTTGATGTCTAAAGATTTTGTATTATATACTGACCATAAAGATTTGTAGTATTTGGGAAGTCAGAATAAGTTGAATCAGAGACATATGAAGTGGGTTGAGTTCTTGCAGATTTTTTCCTTTACATTGAAGCATAAAAGTGGATAGTCAAATAAGGTTTTTGATGCCTTGAGCCAAAGAAGATGTTTGCTGACAGAGATGAGAGTTGAGGTACTTTGTTTTGATGATTTGAAGTGCTTGTATGAGACTGACATTGATTTTGTAGAGTCTTGGAAAGCTTGTAAGGAACACACAGTGAGTGATAAGTGGACTGATTATTTCATTCAAGAAGACATGTTGTTTAAAGGAGTTTAGTTGTGCATACCTAGAGGATCTATGCAAGATAACATAATAAAGGAGAAACATAGTGGTGGACTTGCTGGACATTTTGGGATTGATAAGACTGTGAATTTGATTTCAGAAAGATACTTTTGGTGATAGATTTACAGAGATGTACAAAGAATGGTTAGAGGTTGTAAAATTTTCCAAACAACAAAAGGAACTAGTCATAACGTTGGATTGTATACATCTTTACCTGTACCTGATAGACCTTGGAAAGACGTGAGTATGGACTTTGTTCTTGGATTGCCTCGAACTTAGAGAGGTAATGATTCTATTTTGGTAGTGGTTGACAGATTTTCAAAGATGGCTCATCTCATACCTTGTAAGAAGACATCTGATGCATTACATGTAGCTAAATTTTTCTTCAAGGAAGTGGTAAGATTGCATGGTTTTCCCTAGAAATCTATTGTTTCAGACAAAGATACTAAGTTTACTGGTTACTTGTGGAGAACACTTTGGAAAAAGATGAATACAAAATTAAAGTTTAGTTCTACATTTTACCCTCAAACAGATGGACAGACTGAAGTTGTGAACAAAAGTTTAGGAAACTTGTTGAGATGTTTAGTTGGGGATAAGCCTGCTAATTGGGATTTGATTTTGGCACAAGCAGAGTTTGCATTTAATAATTCAGTGAATAGAAGCACTAAGAGGACACCATTTGAGATTGTTATTGGATTTCATCCTAAAGGAACCATAGAGCTGAGAGATTTACCTACTGAGACAAGAAGAAGTGTTGAAGCTGAAGATTTTGTAGTATACATGAGAACTTTACATGATGAAGTTAAAAAGAATTTGGAGTACAGTAATCTGAAATATAAACAAAGAGAAGACAAGAGAAGGAGACATAAATCTTTTGAAGTTGGAGATGAGGTTATGATTAATTTGAAGAAGAATATATTTCCAGTTGGTACCTATAACAAGCTAAAAATGAAGAAATTTGGACCTTGTAAGATTCTGAAGAAGTTTGACAGCATAAATGCTTATGAAGTGGAATTACTAGAGGACATGGATATATCACCTATATTCAATATTGCTGATATATTTGAGTACTTTGAATCAAATGATGAAAGAGAAGATGATTTGGATTATCCTAACAAGAATAGAGATAGCATTGAGAATATCTTGAATAGCAGAGTGAGCAAGAGTACAAGAGGAAAAGACTACATGGAATATCTAGTTCAGTGGAAAGACAAGCCAGTTGAAGACAGTTCATGGATTACACAAGCTGAGTTGAATATTTATGATTCGGGTCAGAATATGAGTAGTTCCTAATGTGGATATCAATTCTTTATTCACCCCAGGTGTCTAATGCAGGAGCATCTTGGGTCTTTGAGCAATCCTGCATCAACCAAAAACATTTCCTGATTTATGTACCTATTTTATGTTGTTTGCATTATAATATTTTCATTTGATAGTTTCACATTGTGAAAAGCTTACATTATTTTTAGGACCTATTTTTGAACCTTCTCCTATGAGTACATAAATTTTGGATGGACCGTTTCAAAGTTACAGATGTTTTCCTTGCCGTCGGAACCACATTTTCTTGCAGTTTTGGTGTTGATTGTTCATAGTGGTGATCTTGATCTATAAGGAATCAGCCTTTGTGCTCTTAAATAATTTTAGAGGACCTAAATTAATATCATTTCCCAAGATTACATGACCTAATTCATTATGAGTAAAAATTTATACCCATTTTTCTCAGGGACCTATTTTCTGCCAGTTTTTGGGTGAAACATGTAGTGTTTCTTCTTGTGATGTTTCGTATGATCAAATGGGGAATTGCACACTTAAGGGAATGTTATTGGGTCATGTAAGGACCTATATCAAAAGGTGCATCAATTTATATTTATTCTAGCATTATTTTTGTTTTAAATCTTCTAGACTTGACCTATATTGTAATTAAATGCCTGACTGATCGACTTGTGGCTTAGCTAGCTATATAAGGAGTCTAGATTGACGTAGTAGGGCATGAAGAGGAAATAAAGATGTATATCTATGAAATATTATCAAGATACATCATTGGATACAAAGATAGGATGCAATATGATATTCTAATTTCATAATTATCATTGTATAAGGCCGAAACCCAGAAGGCCTCACAGTCGGGCATGTTGAAAGAAATAATATAAATTCTCTATTGTTGCTTCTAGTTGCTGGTCTCATATCCATTGTGTTTTCATTGATTTCATGTGATTTTATATTTCTTCCATTGTGTAAATCTAAGCGGGGCTTGTTGTTGATTCAAGTGGATTCAATTCTTCTTGATTCTTCTTGTATCTACCTTGTCCCTGCGTCACCTAAGGATCTAATGACATAACTAAGAAAAAAGGTCATAGATAAGTCCACTAGACATGCGAGTTTGAATTTTGCACCCCTATAAACTACAAAACTTGTAGATATATCAGATTCACCCTTAGTAGTAGTCATAGTACATGATTAGACTCCTATCCCTCCTAGGAGAATGTCATAGTAGAAGATGAGAAGAAGGAAGAAGGAACACCTGTGAGGACAACAAGGTCCTATAGACCCAAGATGATGAGATCTAGACCCATTCCTAAAAGGAAGACCTTAGTTACTCCACCCAAGATAGAATCCCCAACAAAGAAGAAAACAAAAGAGAAATAAGAGGAAAATAAAATAGAGAAGACCACTGAACATGTTCATGAGGTGATAGCACAAGAGAATGTTGTTGAGAGATAGCTGTGGAAACTAGATCTAGAAATGGTAGAAAAAAGGATAATAGAGTAGGGAAAGCTGGACCAGTTCTACCAAAATATTATGAAAGGTATGATGAAAAGGATAAAATGGAAATATAAGATATTGTGATAAGTCATATATGTTAAAACTTTTAAGAAGAATCTAATTGAACTTGAAGGAAGTATTCCAAAGGATTTGTTTGATAGATTAGAAGTTAGAAATGAAAGAGCCTTAGAAGAAGGTAATAAGATTTGTGTAAAATTAATAGATGATATGCATCTAGTTATCTCCCATAAAGAGATTGAAATAATTTTGAACAAGGTGAAACCTTTTATATTGAGGAAAAAGAAAAGATTGATCAAGATAGTGGTGAGGAAATATGAAGGAGTAGAAGAAGACACACAAAAGGTTATTGATAAGTTGCTACCTAAAGAAAGTCTTAAAAGACCCAATCCATCTAAGGCGGCCAAATCCAATGCAATTATAATTGGTGAATCATCTAAGTTAGTTGGAGAGGAAGAAGAACAATCCAATGATGATGAAAGAAATAATCAATTCTATAGTAATATAAAACAACCTCACTTCTTTTTTGAAGGTGTAGGCATAACAGTTGATGCTAATTTACAATTATAATAAAAATGACCATCTAAAGAGATTGCTAGGACCTAAACAAAATAAAATTGATAATATTGATATTATGACAATGAAATACATCTTAAATATTATAATAATAAAATTAATGAACTTTTCTTTTGGGGTTCTACAATCGTAAGGCTCCTGAGGGTAAGGTGTTACCCATTTTTGTAATCGTACCCTATGCAGGCCCCATAGCTTCCCTTCGTATCTTCATGTGCATTCATTGGTTTTCACAGTTTTGTTTACCTTTTCCCCTATGTTCTGGCATTATTGTAGTTACCCTTTTGCTTTGTGCTCAAGTTTTTCTTATTTTCTTTGCATTTCTTTATGTGGTTAGGGTTAAGATAATATGCCTTTGAAGCCGGGTCCTCTCTTCTCCCAGCCTGGTTTATCCGCATGTAAATCTGGAGTGCTACAAAAGGATGATGGCAAAGATTTAAATATGGATATTGATGAGGGGTGTCCAAGTAATAATGTTCATGCATGCCAAGATAAACCTACAAGAAAGGAAAATGTTAATTTAGTAGATAAACCATCATTAAAAGTAGTGCTCTCAAAGCAATCTCCTCATGAATGCCCTTTGTTGGCTTCTTTTAATAGAGTCTTTCATAGTAGGTCACGATGGCCCATAGTTGATGGAGATATATTGGAAGGTGTTGCAGCCAAGGGAAATTCTACCGAGGGAGGAGAATGTCAAGTTGGTAAGTCTTCTCCCCACAATCTTTGAACTCTCTCTCTCTCTCTCTCTCTCTCTCTCTCTCTCTCCTAATGAGGACATGGTTAAAGCCATTAGGAAAGAATAGTTACATCTTAAAGAGATTTATATTTATTTGTTTTCTTAGATACGGATTCTTTTCCTTGAATGAAATTCTTTGATGATTGGATTGCTAATATTTGGGGGAAAAAACTAGGAACTCAAGTTAGCTTTTTTAGAATAATTCATAAAGGATTGTTTATTGTTTTATTTAAGACACATGCTATGCAAGAAAGGGTGCTTAAGAAAAAAAATTGGAATGTGGGCTGCTCAATATTTAGGGCCTTCCAATGGTTGGCCAAAGGAAAAATAGAACAAGTTGTGGCCCGCTCTGTACTACATTAGACTAAAATTAAAAATCTTCAACCAGAATTATGGTCCTTTATCTCACATATTGTTCAACTCCTCAGCTCTGTTCTTTAGATTGAGGAGGCCAGATACACCTTAACCCAACTAACTATGAGAATTATGCTTTCTCTTGAGCTCAAAATTGATTTTCCAGATATCATTTCGATGGAATTAGAGGATGAAAATTTTTCTTGGGAAATATTACTATTAGGAGATTCAGGGTCTTGCTTTCACTACAAAAAGAACAACCACTCAAAAAAGGAATGCCCAACCCTTAGAAATTCTTAGAATTCCAAATTTGTTAGTAATATTAAGAACAATGGTAAAGAAGATAGCTCGTCGGGTAAACATAATAAAATTAAAAAATGTGTTAATAAAACTAGGGTAAATGAATTGGAAGATGGCAATAAATATTACCTGGTACCAATTGTGATTGTAGCTAATGATAATAGCTTAGAAAATCCTGATTGTTGAGGTTTTGTTAGTTTGAACAATCCTCTATTTGAAGATGACTTTGTAGTGAGACCTTCCATATAAAGTGATGTTCATGATACCCTAGCTGATAGCCAACCAGATAAAAGTCTTGAAATGAATAATGTCAAGGGGGATGGACAAACTTTTCCACCACCCAAGTTGAATGGCCAACAACTTGATCCAAGTACTATTAATGAAAAGGATGAGAATATTAGAAGGACCTCTTGTGGACCCTTGAATAGAGGTAAGGCCATACCAAGAACCCTTAAAGAAGATTGTGGACATAAGAATAAAAATGAGATAGCCGAACCTATGAATGAGGAACCATTTACTGAGGCTACTATGAGAGTATTAAAAAAGAAAACAAAGATTGTTGAGAAGTAGCCTCTATCTAATGACAGTAGGAGTTCTAGGAAGAATATGCGAGAATGTTTTAATAGACTATAAAATATTTCCAAAGCATTACCCTAATGATGCACATACACAAGTGGAATGTGAGAGGTCTTGAGATGTTTGATAGAAAATACATGGTTAGAAAATGGTGTAACAATCTGAGAGAGAAATATATTGTATGCTTGCAAGAGATTGAGGTTGTTGGTTTTCAAGCATTTACCATTACAAAATTTATTTGGGATAAGGCTATTGGTATTTACTCTAATCATCCTAGAGGTAAAGGAGGCACTGCCATTCTGGTAGGGCCTTAGTGGGCCAAGAAAATTAATTCTAATGGGTCTTCACCTTGTCATAGAGGTACATGGGTTACCTTTAAAGAAAATGATACTTCAGTTGGAGCATGCAACATTTATTCACCTAATGACTATAGGGACCGTGAAACCTTATGGGAATGATTATGCAGTGACCTACCTAAAGCTGACTGGATTTTTGTGGTGGATTTCAACATGGTGGAGAATAGAGAAGATAAGTTTGGGGGTAATGCTCATTGTTGGAAAGGAAATGAAATGTTCTTTTGGTACAAATTTAAGAGGAAGTTCAGGATTGATGATCATCTAAACTTCAAAAGGAGCTCTTTCTCAGAAATATGGTTCACATGGTGCAATAATTAAGCTGGGCAACATAGAGTTTATTTTCAGTTGGATAGAATATATTGAGAAGAATCCATGTTTTCTTTTGAAAATTAGGATGGATGGGCCCTTGTATGTGTCTCATCTTCTTCTATGTTAGATCACCACCCAATATATGCTAAAATATATTTGGATAGTGATGGTGATACTAGAGACATAAAGAAAAAAACCAGTTTTAAACTCAATACCTCACTGCTTAATAATCAAGAGACTGATGATGCTGTTAGAATGGTAACTAGTCTATGTAAATTATGTAACCAATGGCTAGGTCAAGTTGATATGTGGAGTCAACTAGTGGATTCATGTAGGAAAATATATCAGATTGTTGCGAAACAAAAGGATATTGCCACGAATAAGGAAGAAAAAGTTCTACAAAGCACTCCCAATAATACTGAAAAAAGAACTACAAAGTAAGGGATTTGACTCTCAGCTGGAGGAGAAGATTAAAGAGGTCAAATGTCAATTAAGGAACATTGAGCTGTATAAGATCAAAGGAAAAAAGACTAGAGCTAGGATGAATTGGATGAAAGTTGCTGATAAGGGTACTAAATACTTCTTCAACATCATTAGAGCTAAGCATAAGAGAGAACTTATCGAGGGTATCTGGTGCAGGGGCACCTAGAAGACACAAAGAAACCCAAATTCTTATGAAGAAACACTTGGAGCCATCAGAGAATATAAAGAAATCCAAAGACATAAACTGGAGGATTTTGGCACCTATAATGGCCTATAAGGTCATTCCATACAATACAAATGGGAAATATGTAATAAGTCCTAATAGGCCTAATAAGCCTTAGGACTAAATTTCGAGTCTAGGATAGAATTAAGTGTTAAAATTTTCAAATAGGATAAATTAGTCTTTTTAATAGGTTAATAAGTCCATTTAAATGATTTGGTAAATTTTCATCACTTAGCAATTTCAAAAATTCAAAAGTTACAAAGTTATAAATTTGAATTTTCAAATTATAATGGTTATGGACATTTAGAAGGGAATTAGTTTCTTTATTGTTTTAAAGCCAAATTAAACCATCCAATCAATTTGGATCAGTTGGGGTAGTTGATAGGAGTTTATTAAATGTTTCACAAATCCATTGTACGAGCAAGAGACTCTATGGTACAGACTGTTACAGAAAGTTGAATAAAAAGTCTGATTTCTTGCAAAGTTAAAGGGTTTTTGGTATGGTTCAAAGTTCATATTGATTGGATTTCCTTGTAGAATTTTTTGATCATTCATATTTCATCTCTTTGAATTCTTTCATGCTCTAAAAAACCTACTACAGTCGTTGTTAATCATTTTGGTACTGTTTAGTCCTTGGAAAATCTGATTTTAGGACAGTTTTGTGTAGATTTCACACTATGAATGTCATTCTATGAATGTAGCACTCTATTTCTCATAGAATGGCATCTAATTAACATGTATAATATCAATCTAACATTAGGGATGCAAAATTGATTGACTAATGTGGTGATCACCATAGTTTGTTGAAGAGAAACTAATGAAATTGCTTGGTATGCTACAACAGTAGCTATTTGGCCTTAAGGAGGGGTCAAGTTTATGGTTGATTGTGTGAAGAAATGTTGAGGACAAGGTGTTACAACCTTTTTTTGTTGCAGGAAGCTTTGGGAAATGTGACATTGAAGAAGCCCTAGATTCAAGGGTTTAAGAGGGCTAATTTGGGGTTTTTGATGTTCCCTATGTGATGGGATAAATTCCTCTTTGATGTAGAGGTTTGGTAATGTATTAAAATACTGTTGAAATTTTTGAGTCTTGGGGATATAAATAACTAGGTGTTGCTTTGTTAAATCACCCAATTTTAGTGCATTTTGGGGTCACATAGTGAGGACAGTCATACTCGGTCCAAAACAACCTACCCTATTCTTTTGGTATGTTTTTAAATTCAATAAAGGGTACTAAAATATATAATTTATTTTCCTAGTGTTTTGGAAAAATTTGGAGATAAGGTCTTGTGAAGGCTGCTGCAGGGCTACAAGGCAGGCTATTAGGCCTAACTTGATGAATATTGAAGTTTTGGTGTCTAAAAAATTGAAGAAAGTTTGAAACCTGTTCAAGTACCTTGGATTGCATATACTAGGGTCATTGGATCACAACTTAAAATTGGTTGGAGGATAATTTTCTATTTCACTTATTGAAGCCATCTTGGGTCACTAGATTTAATTGTGCATTTGATTGAGTTTTGTAGTTGGACCTTGGATCCACCATATTCCCTTGCTACCTCTACATCAAGTGGTATCAGAGCACATTAGTAGATCCTTAAAAGGAAAGAGGAACACTTTCTTAAAGAAGTTTGACTATTGTTTGTGAAAATGCCTCCAAGGAATGCAGGTACTGCTAGGGAGATCCAGGAGTTGAAGGAGAAGAACACAAGGTTGTAGGAGTCTTATAATACACTTTTGGATAGGCTTGAAGCAGTGGAATCCAATCAAAGAAGAGAAGTAGATGAAGGTTTTGATAGAGAAGAAGAGGAAGAAACCCAGAAGGAAGGGGAAGGAGAAGCAGAAGAGGAACAAGTATATCCTAAAGAGCAGAGGACAATTAGGATATTGAAGGCTTTGAAGAATGAGCAGCATAAGGTGAGGGGAGATATCCATATGTATGATGGAAGTATAAAAGAAGAATATCTTTTGTATTGGATAGCATCAATGGATGCCTACTTTGAAAGTGAAGAGGTACCAGATGAACAAAGGGTCAAATTGGCAAAAACAAAACTTAAAGGGCAAGCATTCCTATGGTGGGATCATGAGGAGGCTGATAGAAGAAGAAGAGGTAAGGGAAAGATTATCTCTTGGGACAAAATGATAGCAAAGATGAAAGGTAACTTTCTTCCAAAATATTTTGATGTACAAATGAATAAGAAAATGCAAGGTTTAAGACAAAAAGACTTAGATGTTAAAGCATATACTGATGAATTTTATAAACTAGGTATAAGATCTAGATTGGAAGAAGATGAAGTTGTTAAGGTTGCTAGATATATAGGTGGTTTAAGGTTTAGTATTCAAGATGAATTTGTGGCTTCTAAGCCCAAAAGTGTGAAGGAATGTTACCAGTTGGCTCTTAGAATAGAGGAGAAGTTGAAAAGGAAAATTGAAAGGCAGAATAGCAGCAATAGAGGAGGTTCTTCAATGAGGGGAAGAGGAGGACAGACAAATCAGGTTTGGGAAGAAAAGGATAAAGGAACTACTCCTGAGGCAAGAGGAGGACACACCCAAAGAGGTGGAAGAAATGGAGGAGGAAGAGGAAGTGGCATCTTCATAGGTAGATGCTTCCATTGCAATGAAGTTGGACATCAATATTTTAGGTGTCCTAAATGGATAGATTCTAATCAAGGCAAGGAAAAGAGGGTACATTTGATTGAAGAAGAGGAAAATCATGCACCTAAAGCAGCAAACCCTGAGGTAGGAGAATTTCTTCTCATGAGGAAAGGGGGACCATTACCAACATCAGCACAAGATGGTATATTTAAATCCATATGTTTAGTCCAAGGCAAGGTATGTACTCTAATTATTGATTTAGGGGCACATTGTAATTTGGTTTCAATGGATATGGTTTCTAAGTTGGGATTGGCATTAGTAGAACACCCTAATCCTTACAGTGCCACTTGGGTAAACCAAGAGTTGAATGTGAAGGTTAGTCAAAAGGCTCTTGTCAATTTTTCAATTGGGCCATATCATGATCAAGTTTGGTGTGATATAATATCTATGAACTATGGACACATGATATTAGGTAGACCATGGCAATGTATGAGGAAGATAATCCATAATGGTTAGACTAATACTTATATTTTTCATAAAGGAAAAGAGAAGTTTGTATTAAATCCACTGACTTGTAGGGATTAAGACAAGGTATTGATGTGTTTTGGTGATAATATCCCTCTTCATAGGCAAGAAAACATTCACAATGATACTGGTTGGTATGTGCAACATGGATATAATCATGGATTGCACAAGACAGAGCAAGATAGTCCTACAAATCAGAGATGTTTGGAGCTGCAACAGTCAGAATTTGTAGACTTTGAGAGCATTCAAGTTGGCTCCATTTACTATCCCATCCAAGGATAAAAAGACACTAGTCTAGAACAGGGGTTACACCAATTGGTAAGACACATTATAAAGGATAAAATGCAGACTGTAACCAGTACACCTGTTGCGACAACAAAACAACAAGATCATGGGAGCAGACTGTCCTCTAAAGTTTTTTATTCTAACAATTGTGTTTATGAAAATGTAGGGTACGGGAAGAACAAAATAGTGACCTTAGGGGATTTCATCTCTTTCCCAAGGCACCATATCCTTGGAGCAATGGTTCAAACTCCTCCATCCATTGCAAAGATTGATTCTTGGGACAAGAATCTTTTCAAAGCTGGTGAACATGGTGCAGTGGCACCAAGAAGACACAAAGAAACCCAAATTATTATGAAGAAACACTTGGAGCCATCAAAGAATATAAAGACATCCAAAGACATCAACTAGGGAGTTTTGGCACCTATAATGGCCTATAAGGTCATTCCATACAATACAAATGGGAAATATGTAATAAGTCCTAATAGGCCTAATAAGCCTTAGGACTAAATTTCGAGTCTAGGATAGAATTAAGTGTTCAAAGTTTCAAATAGGATAAATTAGTCTTTTTAATAGGTTAATAAGTCCATTTAAATGATTTGGTAAATTTTCATCACTTAGCAATTTCAAAAATTCAAAAGTTACAAAGTTATAAATTTGAATTTTCAAATTATAATGGTTATGGACATTTAGGAGGGAATTAGTTTCTTTATTATTTTAAAGCCAAATTAAACCATCCAACCAATTTGGATCAGTTGGGGTAGTTGATAGGAGTTTATTAAATGTTTCACAAATCCATTGTACGGGCAAGAGACTCTATGGTACGAATTGCTACAGAAAGTTGAATAAAAAGTTTGATTTCTTGCAAAGTTAAAGGGTTTTTGGTATGGTTCAAAGTTAATATTGATTGGATTGCCTTGTACAATGTTTTTATCATTCATATTTCATCTCTTTGAATTATTTCATGCTTTGAAAACCCTACTACAGTCGTTGTTAATCATTTTGGTACTGTTTAGTCCTTGGAAAATCTGATTTTAGGACAGTTTTGTGTAGATTTCACACTATGAATGTCATTCTATGAATGTAGCACTCTATTTCTCATAGAATGGAATCTAATTAACATTTATAATATCAATCTAAAATTAGGGATGCAAAATTGATTGACTAATGCGGTGATCACCATAGTTTGTTGAAGAGAAAGAAATTGCTTGGTATGCTACAGCAGTAGCTATTTGGCCTTAAGGAGGGGTCAAGTTTATGGTTGATTGTGTGAAAAAATTTTGAGTACAAGGTGTTACAACCTTTATTTTTTGTAGGAAGCTTTGGGAAATGTGACATTGAAGAAGCCCTAGATTCAAGGGTTTAAGAGGGCTAATTTTGGGTTCTTGATGTTCCCTATGTGATGGGATAAATTCATCTTGGATTTAGAGGTTTGGTAATGTATTGAAATACTACTGAAAGTTTGGAGTCTTGGGGATATCAATGACTAGGTGTTTCTTTGTTAAATCACCCAATTTTAGTGCATTTTGGGGTCACATAGTGAGGACAGTCATACTCGGTCCAAAACAACTACCCTGTCCTTTTTTTATGTTGTTAAAATCAATAAAGGGTACTCAAATATATAATTTATTTTCATAGTGTTTTGGAAAAATTTGGAGATAAGGTCTTGTGAAGGTTGTTGCAGGGCTAGAAGGCAGGCTATTAGGCCTAACTTGATGAATATTGAAGTTTTGGTGTCTAAACAATTGAAGAAAGTTTGAAACCTATTCAAGTACCCTAGATTGCATATATTAGGGTCATTGGATCACAACATAAGATTGGTTGGAGGATAATTTGCTATCTCACTTATTAAAGCCATCTTGGCTCACTAGATTTAATTGTGCATTTGATTGAGTTTTGTAGTTGGACCTTGGATCCACCATATTCCCTTGCCACCTCTGCATCAGTATCTAGATCAAAGGGGAGCTATCTATGGATCCAAATAGTATCAAAGAAGCCTTTTATAGTTTCTATAAGGAAATATTTACATAAAAATTTGATGATTATAATAAAATGAAACTAGAGGAGTGCCTCAAATTGATCCTGAAAAAGATTCATGATAGTGAGACCATGCGGCTTGATATTTCAATATCTCTAGAAGAAATAGGAAATGTAGTGAAGTCCCTTGCTAATCACAAAGCCCTCAGGCCCAATGGCCACCCTGCTGAGTTTTATAAACACAATATGGAGTGGATTGGGCCAGAGCTTTTGGAATTATATGAAGAGGTCTTCAGAAAAGGACAACTTGGTACTGACATTAATAAAGGTGTTATAAAACTATTTCCTAAAGATGGTGACAAGTCCCAAGTTAAAAACTAAAGGCCTATCACACTGTTGAATTTGTCTTATAAGGTTTTAGCTAAGGTTCTAGCTAGGAGGATAGGAGGTCTACTTAATGATTTTATATCCCCAACTTAGACAGGATTCATTAAAGGGAGATTCATCCTAGAAAATCTGATCACTAGTTGGGAAGCAAGGCATTGGTCCAGGAGTGAAGATAAGAATGTAGCTATGGTTTTACTAGATTTTGAGAAAGCATATGATAGGATTGAGTGGCTGTTTGTTATGGGGATGTTGGAAGAGTTTGATTTTCCCCCATAATTTTGTAAGTGAATTAGCATTCTTCTTAAATATTCTTCTACAGTCATTGATGTAAATGGTGAGCTTTCTGATAGAATTATACTTCAAAGGTCTATTAGACAGAGATTCCCAATTGCACCTACCATGTTTTTAATTGTTGTTAATTTTTTATTTTATATCCTTAGAGAACCCCATCTTGGGCCCCCTGTTAAAGGTATTACTCTACCTAATAAGGAGTTGTTGCTTAATGCACACTTGGTAGATGATACTTCTTTGTTTATCATAATGGATGAATATAACTTTCATAATATGAACAATAGGCTTCAATTTTTCTATGAAGTTTCTAGGGCCAAAGTGGCTCCTCACAAATCATCTGTCATTGGGAAGTATCCTTCTCCCCCACAATGGCTAGAAAGAAAAGGTTGGTGGTGGGTGGGACCTAATGATATTGTCAGATACTTTTGCATTCTATTTTCTATTGAGTCATCTCTCCAAAACATGTGGACTTGGTTATACTCCAAGATTGAGAAGAAATACATAAAATGGCAAACACATTTGTTATCTTTGGCTAGGAGAGTCCAAATAGTGTAGAAAGTCCGTTCAGCTTATCATATATACTTATCCTCAGCATGGCTATTTTCTAATTATCAAACTAGTAATTTGGAAAGGATTATGAGGGATTTTTTGTGGTTCAATGGGCTCGCAAATAAGAAGTGGCATTGTATCAAATGGGAGTGATGTTGCATGCCAAAGAATAAGGGGGGTATGGGCATTAAGGACCTAAAAGCCCAAGGTATGTACCACTTTCTTCCAAGTGGATTATTCAAGCTATGTCAGGTGATGAACCATGGATGGTTTTGGTTAGAAATAATATTTCTCGATCAGGTATTAAGAAAGGTAAATGGTGGAAAATGTGCCACTATGTGATAAGGTGATGAGAAACATGAATCTCTCAATTTTTGGCTCCAAGGTCTTTAAATGCATCTTGAAAGTATGGGTTCAGCTGAGGAACCGTATCCTAATCAAGGGAGCTAGTGGTGGTCCTCCTACATACTTTGTGATGGACATGTCAGTTTGGTGGGGGTTTGAGGCTAATGACAAACCCCTTGCATTAATCCAAATCTTCTCTACAAAACATTGGTCGAAGTATGGCATTTATCTTGTTCAAGATATTATGATTGATAATCGGCTAGGGTATTGGAATGAAATATCTGCTAAATATCACATTCCCAACACCTAGAAAATGCATACTCTATTATATCTAAAGATGTTGGCCACTTCTTTCCTAGGAGAAGTATGAATACCACACAATTTCTACAATGGATTAAATGGAAGGATGATAGTGAGTTTAACAAGATCTCTACTAACCAGACATATAATATGCTAAAACATGAGTATTATATTTTTGAGAGGGTGAACCTTGGCTGAGGGTTGGATATCTCGGTCTCCAAGTGCTAGGTTTTCTTTAACTTTTTCTGGCACTCCCCTTGTGAACCAAAGAAAGCTTGTTTTAGATGGTTGTTTCTTTTAAAGAAACTTGATGTTGGTAAAACCTTAGCCCATAATTTAGGAGATCATGTTAGGTGTGATTTTTGTTCTGAGCCTGAATCTTTTGAGCACCTATTTTTTGATTGTGCTTATGCTTCAGGTATTTGGTCTATTTTTTTGGGTCCCCTATTGATTGGAATAGTAGGCCCGGCCTGTCATAAAGTGAAATCTTAGCTGGTTATGTTGAGTCCTTTGATCTGAAAATGAATACCTTTTGGTATGTTCTTACATGTGAGATTCTTTGGTTTTTGTGGAAAGAGTAGAATGGAGAGATTTTTCAGAAGAGAAGGAGATAACTTACTGAGTTTGAATGTAAACTCACCCATTTTCATATCATGTCATAGGTTGCTGCTACATTAGAAATATCTATGGATAGATTTATGATTCTCATGTGGGAAGGACAAATATTGATTCAAAAAGAGGATATTGTATCATGCCAGTATTTCTCCATTCAAAAAGATATGCTCTGATAGAGGGAGCTTCAGAACCTAAACTAGTTCATCAAAGATTTACACATTCAAGATAGAATGCTATTGAGGCCCAGTACACACAGTTAAAGGAGGAAATGTTTCTTTTTCTAATTTTTTTTTATATATTAAGATACTTTGAAAACCATGATTCAGATTTGTAAAGGGAAAAATGTGTCTCTTTTGTATTAATAGTCATAGCTGAATGTATGTTATGTCATGATAGACTCAGTGGTCTTATATTGTGGTAGTTACAATATACTACCTATATGTAAGGATCTGATATAATCTAGATACTATATATGACAGTGATGTAACCCAATTATTTTGAAGTATGTTAATAAAAAAAATATGCTACTAATAACTTAGTTTTTATAGAATACTGTAGCTAAGAAATCTTGACTTCTCCCATGCCTTCTCGAAAACTTGAGATTTACAAAAAAGCCACTTGAAGAAAATTGTGACATATGGTAGATCTCAATAACCTATTCCAAAGGTCTCACTTTATCACAATGAGGGAGGATTTTGGTGAAGATTACAGTCTTTAGAACATTCATTTTCAAGAATCAAGCATTGTGCACATCCTCTTAAATATTTCATGTGCCTTATCATTGCTAATGGAGTTGAGAGGGCCAACATAAGCCCTATAAATGCATTCAAAGCTCTGAGTGCACTGGATAAGTCCAGTCAAGATTACATCGACAAGGATTACATAATTATTCTTATGCTTGGGATGGTTTGTTGGCTTTGTGAATTTTGTTTAGCACATGGACAAGGATTGAAGGATTCCTTTCTTATATTTTAATCTATATAATTTTGGCGTATGCATTGTGGTGATCACTTCAACATACAAATTTTTGGATTAAATCTCCCAAGGAGGAGGAATACTTGGGATGGCGATGAAATTCCCTTCTATAAATAGGATTGGATTAGAATTTCTTCACAATAGTTTTCTTCATAAAATAAAAGAAAATGGCAAAGGCGATGAAATTATTTTGTGCAGTGATAATAATGGCATTGCTAGTGGGCATGGTAGAGACAAAGTAGCAGTAGTAGAGGTTGAAGCTGTAATTGAGACTAATCCCTGCCAAACTCAAGCTTTCTACACCTTAAGTATTGGTTATATCGATAATTCACCCTGCTATAGGATCAATTTTTGTGGTCCAGGATTGGTATTTTTTTGTTAATCCCTTTATTTGTTCCAAAATATTATCATAGAGAAAGACTTGAACACAAAATAAATATTCTATTGTGTTTTGGACTTATTCAAATATTATATTATTATTATCATAATTTAACTATGTTTTATGTTATATTATGGAAGTCATTAGATTCTGGAAAATATGATGTGTTTGGTGGAAATAATATTGTGGGAGTCATTAGCTTATGAAAAATATAATGTGTTTGGTTACGATAACGTTATAGAACTAGTCTAGTATAAAAAAACATTTGTATAGTTATATTGTAGATTTTTTTTAATATAAATCATTTATATTAGATAGTATATTATTGTATAAATAATTAAGATTAGAAAGATTTTTTTTTTACTTATAAGTGCTTGATATCTTATACCTATATCCTTTACGATGAGCATGTATTCTTATCTAGCTAAACTCAAGTTCTATTCAATTATAGAATCATAGTAGGTAGAATGGAGAATGTCACTTTATTAAACCTAGTATCTTGTTTTCTTAGTGTGAGCATTAATAAAAGGGAGATGATTATCTTTGTGTAGTATCTCATCTTTTTGTGTGCTATTTTATTTTCTTAGAAGACCATAGGTATCTCATTTTTTTGTTTACTATCTTATTTTCTTAGAATGATCATAGGTAAGAAGAGATGGTTACATTTTATTATGGATTATATTATTTTCGTAGAATGATTAAATACTTAAAAATGGGTATGGTTATTTTTTATTGCGTAGTATTGTATTTCCTTAAAATGATAATAGATAAAAGGGAGGTAGTTGGGTATGTCCAGGATCATGGTATGCCAAACTAGGCCCTTAAGTGGCAATGAAAATTCAGAAAATCAGGTATAGGCAAGTTGACATAAAAAATTGAACAAGTTATAAATATTATATCAAAAATATGTAAGAAGAGAATCTATAGAAAATTAAATTTAGTTTCCAATATACTAGCACTTTTTTGAAAAATAATTATTCTATATGTTGAAAATTTCAAATTTCAATGTAGTAGTATGAAAAATTCAGGAAAAAAATAAGAAGTAGGTGTATGTTTGACCACCTTAAACACAATCAAATGATATTTTTTTCTTACAAGACTCTAGATATAAGTAGTAGACTCATGCCCGGATGTGACACATATTTTTTTGTAATTTTTTTCCAAGTAAATAATTAATTATGATTTTTCTTCTACAACTTTTCCATAATACAAAAACTCTCGTGTTTGACCACCTTAACTTAGTCTAAACTTTATCAAATTGAAATTTTTTTGTATTTTTATTGTAGTAGGAAAAGCATAGAATGTGACACATGTTTTAGATTTCAAAAAGATTATACAGTTTGAAAGTTATAGTTGTTTTTCAATAAGTCTATCAATCAGGACTTGAAAGATAACAAGTAGGTGTATGTCTGACCACATTAAACAAAATCAAATGATAATATTTTTTTTATAAGATTCTAGATAAAAGTAGTAGAATCGTGTCTGGATGTGATGTATATTTTTTTCCAAGTAAATAATTAATTATGATTTTTCTTCTACAAATTTTCTTGAATATAAAAACTCTCATGTCTGACCACCTTAACTTAGTCTAAACTTTATCATATTGAAAGAATTGTTTATTATTATTTTATTAGGTGAAGCATAGAATGTGATTTTTATTTCAGATTTCAAAAATGTTATATTGTTTGAAATTTAAAGTTGTTTTTCAACGAATCTATCAATCAAGAGTTATTAATCACATCGCTACTTTTTGGCATACCATGATCCTACACATACCTAGTTTTATTATATTATGTATTACCTTGTGTTCTGAGAAAGATAATAGGTAAAGATAGATTTGATTATCTTTTAATATGTAGTATATATTGTTTTCTTAGAATGACTAAATATTTAAAAGGTGGATGGTTATTTTTTATTGCATAGTATCTTGTTTCCATAGAATGATCATAGATAATAAAAAAAGGTTGATGAGGTTATATTTTATATTGTATTATCTTGTTTTCTTTGAAAGATAATTGATAAAGAGAGATGATTCTCTTTTATTATGTAGTATATTATGTTCTTAGAATGATCATAGATTAAAAGAAAAAAGAAAAAAGAGGAGGTTTTTATATTCGATTGTGTATTATCTTTCTTTCTTAGAAAGATAATACATAAAGGGAGATAGTGACTTCAGGCTCTATAAAATCAACCAATATGCTAAAAAAATCTATGGAACATTTATCCAAGTAGGTGATGAGATTTAAATTAATGTGAAACTTAGTCCAAATGACCATGAGAGGTGAATTAAAGAAATTAACTAGCAGTAAGAAAAATAATAGTAGTTATTAAAGTTATGTGTTTTTTTCCTTAATTAGTTTATATGATATTGTAATAGTAGAATTTTTCACAATCTCCTAAATTTGTATTTATTATGATATGTGCAATTACTCTATCTATGATCTTTATAGTCATATGAATGTTCGTCTTAAGGAACTACCACAAATTATTGTTAGAAAGAAAAGTCCACCAACACAACTGAGAGGGGGGGTAAATCAGTTGTTATTTTAATTAACTTAAATTCAAGTTTATAAAATATTAAGCTTGTAATCAATAATAGCAATAGCCAGAAGAAAATAAACATACACAATAACACCAGATTTCTTAACTAGGTAAATCCTTGATCAAAGAGAAAACCCCGGTAGGGCTAGTGCCCAAAAGATGATGTACTAATATAAAAATTACTTTTGAAAGGATAGACCTTGTTAGAAGTCTACTACAATGCAATAAGTACATATGAGTCCCTGTTAGGAGACTTTGGATCCCCGCTAAAGGATCCCAACCCTGTGAGGGGTTGATGAGAACCACAACAAAGACAACTGAACCCATTGTCCATATTTCTTCAAGACTCTCTTCACTAAACAATCTTTAGGATAACACATCCAAGGGTGAGCTAATTAAACCATTTGTTCAACTTGTGCTTTATTAAATTTTTCAATATTGAGGTCTAGGTGTACTATTGTAAGAGGATTTTCCTCTCCAAATCTTTGTACCATTCTATGACCACTTATCTATATCAATGAGAATGAGAATTTTACCTTTTGGATATAATGCCCACTATAATAAAGTTGTTCTTTGAGGATCATATCCCAAACCAGATTATATCTTATCTACATCTTTAGAAAAAAAATAAAAATTGTACTCTAATTTCCTACAACGATATCAAAAATAATAGAGGAATGCATAACCTATCCTAGAATGATAACAATACTAGAATCATATAGAAGTTTCTTTCCTCATGCAGGGATCATGATGCTCATTTCTACATCCAAATCCTCTGGTATCTTTTGCAAAAAAATATATTCATTTTCTAGGGTAATCTCACCCACTTGTTGCCTCAAAAGTCTTCCTTTGTACATATAAATAAATTCATTAAACTTAACAATATAAACAAATTCCTTGTCCACAATATGTTCCTTATAGACCATTTTTCTTACATAATCTTTGTTATAAAAAGGACATGGATCTACCAGAATTAATCTATTAGTATTTTCTTATGAAACTTGATCAAAATGTACATAACCTTCTTGTTTAGACACTTCCTCGATCGAGCTTTGAAACTCAAGCATGGGATATGGTGACAAATGCATTAGAGGAGTCACAAATTGAATAAAATTTCCTATTGATAAATGAGACCCTTTCCTAAACATATTTGATGGAACACATGTCATTTCTTCATCTACACCAGATATCATTTCATTCATTCAGGAAACTATTACCCAAATTTTGTCGTTTAATGAAAAATTGGCTTTTTTGTCTTAAGGTCTACAATTTTTATCTAGCCGAGCACCCCTAAAAATTTCATGAATTTGTGCCTTGTCTTCTGGCCTCTGCAATTATTTTTAGCCTTTGTTCTACAAGTAAAAAATTCAAAAAATCTAGCTGTTGTGCTTTAAAAATCCTAAAAACCCTAGGTCAGGTTCTATTTCATCGTTACTTTATCGGCCACTTAAGATCCTCAAATACCCATGTGCACTTTAATTCTATTGGCTGGTTGCTAGTTCTCTAAGTTCTCCGGCGGTTATCCTTTATATTCGGAAAACTAGCGAATGTAGTGATTCTCATGGTCACTTAATATTTGGCAATTAAGTCTCAATAGTTAGGGACTCAGCAAATGGTTAACTTTTCTTTAGTCGCATGATCACTTAATGCCTGATAGTCAAGATTTGTGTGGGTTCTAGTTAATCAAGATCAACGGCTAGTGTATCTTCGCATAGCCTCTTTCTGACAAATGCGATCTTACGCCTACCGTTAGATCTTCCAAGTATGCAGTGCTTCAATAGTTAAGTGGGTCCACTACCACGTTGTCTGACATGTAAGGTTTTCATTGGTCAAAGAGTGTGATTCAAAGGTTTGTCAGAGCGGGCCTAGAGAATTGTATTCATTCCTGATCCAACGGCTAGTGCATGATCTCATGGGTTGTGTTTGAGCCATGAGATTATGCGCCGACCATCGATCTTGTTTTGCTGTCAGATCCTTGTCAGGTGGGTCCTTTCTTTCTGATGTGCTCACATTTGATTGGTCACTGGGCACACAACTAGAATTTGTCAATGGGTCTGTGTCAAAGGATCTGCAGAGATCTTAGTAGAAGTGAAGATCTACGACTGGCATAAAAGCCCAAGGAATATTCAAAGGCTATGAGATCATGCACCTATCGTTAGATTTAAATCTAGATTCTCAATGGGTTAGGTGTCAGAAGGAAGTAGAGGTGTCTACTCATGGACCGGTCAAGGGAAAATAAAAGGTTGACAAATGGCAAGTCTGGGCCCAGGGTTAAAGAAAACTCCGTGAATCAGTGACTGAAGGTTTTCTCTTATTTGCAAGATGTAACTAGGGTCAACGAAAAGATTTAGATATTCAATGACTATAGTGTTTGGGTAGTCATTTTACCGAACTAGGGTTAGGAGAGGTATTTCATGACTTGGAGAAGTGCTTTCAGTCGTGCATTCACTAAGTGACTAAAGGTAAAGGAAGCTTGAGGTGGGTCCAAACATGTGGATATACTGACGTGGTAAATTTTCATTGGTCCTCCATTCTTATTGATGTGGAATTTGACTTTTCAGAAGGGTTTGTGACTATTGTCAAGATGATCTGAGCTATTCATCTACCAAGAAATAGTAGAGATCGACGGTCACATTTTAAAATGACCGGCTAGCCATTGTTTTTCAAATTCAAATATTTCTAAGAAAGTTTTTGCTAGTATCTGATCCGATGGGCTGTGAACGGTGGGGTCGCTCAAAATTTATGGCTTCAAGACATTTTCAATTGAAGAGGATGATAAGGAGGTTAGGGTAGCTATCTTGGGTCATTTCTTGACCTTGAGAAGTACCATTTTTAGCATTCATGGTGAAACTTTGTGCAGGAAGGTTAATGAATTAAGGTTGCTTGTCTACAGGCAAATATAGTATAGGGATGGGCACATAAACTTGTAGTCTGATTGGTTAAGATACTGAAGAGATAGATTTATGATTAGATTTGATTGAATTAGGGTTGAATATTATTCTAATGAAAATCTATGTAACCCTAGTTAGGTTTTGACTCCTGCCTACATGCAAAATAGGAGATGTATATAATTATTTTTGGAGCTTTTAGGGCTCAGATTTGGACAATTGTAAAAAGGAAATTCACCTTTCTTAAAAGTCATCTGTGGTATTTTTTTTTCCCTTTGGCTTCTACAGTTGAAAATTTCCATTGATTATTCAGATATTGTCAGGTATTTTGTGGCATTCTTCATCTCCCTATGCTTCTTGTTTGAGTTATCTCTTAATGAATTAAATATTAGTATGTTTTTTAGTGATATCTTAGGGTTCTTGATCCTTCTTTCTTTCTACAATTAATATGTATTCTTGTGGATGATTTGATGTGAATGCTTTTATGGGTATACAACAACCCCTTAACAATCTTGTCTCATTCCTATACCTAGTTGCAGAGGTGAATGTTTGTTTGCAGGTCATAGATTGTTGTCTAATCCTAAGAGTGTTATTGTTTGTGAAAGAATCTCTCTCTTTCCCTAAATACCCTCTTTTATTTGCAGACCCTTCTATGAAACACTTAAGCAAGTCTATTCAGTGAGTTGTGATCTCCTAGACCTAAGTTTATTCATTGAATCCATCTTTTATACTGCAATTCACACCTTCATTTTGGTGTATCACCTAGTAGGTAGTTTGCTTTCAAGTCATTTCCCTTTCAAGAATTCCTTCTATCCCTTTTCCTCTCAAGTTTTACTTCCTTGTCAAGAAGCAAATTAAGGTGATTATCCAAGAGGAACTAGCCTAGAACCTAGAGGTCTCATCTTAGTTAACATACGTGCCACAACCTGAAGATGATTCCCATGTTATACTAGGTTATCAAGACTATGAGAGCTTGAGACAAGGGTGCAAACTTAGTGTATAACAATTCCAGCATGCCTGGTGGGACATTAAAAGAATCAAATTCATGTTTAAAATTATGCTCTCTCTAATATATAGATTGCATAATATAGGCTTTTAGAAGTTATTCTATCAAGTATATTTGGTGACTCCACTAATTTCATAGATTTAGGCTAACCTTGTTCAAAGTTTATGAGAAATATTGAGACTAGGAGCTCAAAGCCTACTGAATTTTTAGAGTTTCCCTCAGAAAGAAGTTATAAGGGAAGAACAACTCAAAGAACATCCCCTACAAGGAGAGTTCGGTCTACACCTCCTAATACTTCAGAAAGGAGACCTTTTCCCTTTCATCTCAGAAAAAGATACAGATCTCTAACTAGAGATCTAGAAGAAGATTCAAATCTAGTAGCAAATACAACTCACATAGTTGTTAATCTACAAATCATAGCTCCTACAACGGCTAGGCAGTTTTCCTTTGCTCCTTTCAACCAGGGAAGTCCATTGACATTTTTTGTACATCATGATGTGCCCTTGGTGGCACTAAAGATTTTACCTGATTTCATAGGTGAAGGGAAAACAACTGCCTTTGAGCACTTAAGAGATGTGACCACCATCTACAGCATACATAACATAACCCAAGAAGATGCAGCCACCAAATTACTAGCAGCCTCTCTAAAAGGTAAGGCTCTTGAATGGTTTAGAACTCTAGCTGTTGGTTCCATCAATTCATGGGTTGGGTTACGAGATGCATTAAGTAAGCATTTTGAGGATGAATCAGATAACTTGTCTTTGGTTGAGCAGTTGACAACCATTAAGAGAGACCCTCCAAAACAAATGATAGATTACAATAGTAGGTTCCTCAAAACATGGAATAGAATTCCAGTCTCCGTGAGACCATCAGCTGACCATGTTTTTCTATATTACTTGCAAAGTCTAAATGGTCAAATTTTTGTCATGATCCAATCTATGGGTGGTACTTCTTTACCCCAAGCTTTTGACATAGCTGTCAGGGCTGAAAATTGTTTAATATAAGCAGGCATGATAGGCAAAAGGCCACCTATGCCTATCTTCAATAGCCTTCATCCCATTACACCTGCACAAGTACCCCCATTTACCCCTATTCCCACCATATTACCACCTCAAGATAGTGCTAGTGGTCAAGAGTTAGGAGGAAGTTTCTCTCAAGAGCTACAAGACATGAAGAATAGCCAACAATGCAGTCAGCAAGAAATGTCAATTTTGTTGCAGACCTTGAGTAAAGAGGTTACAAATGTAAAGAGGCAAGGTCAAGGAATCAGACCACCCTTTCAGGAACAAGGCTAGGGTCCTAATCAGCAATATCAGAATCAATGACAGCCTTATCAACAAAATAGGCCACCATACCAAGGAGGTTATCAAGGACAAAAGAAAAATTTTAATCAAAGACCATTCCAACCAGATAACCCTACACCCCTCAATTCTGTAAATCTCATTAGGGATATGGTTCCTAGTCCAAATAATATGGCTGTGGATAATGAATGGTGTTTTCCTTGTAATCAACCTCATAATCAGGTGACATGTTCAAATGGATAGATGAACCAAGCTCTAATGGTTCAAAATGCCTCACAAGCTCAATCAGAGATTTCATCCAGTGGATCAGTTCCTCAAAAAGAATCACAAGAGAAGGAGACTGCTCTTTTCAATTGGGAGCATCCAAACTTCAATAGAGTCAATGATGAATTTTCTATAGCTACTAATACAAGAGAAAAGAGAAGAGCTCAAGAGATGGAGCGGGTAGATTCTGGTACTTAGGCTACTACATCTATAGAACCACTGCAACAAGCTACTCCCACCACATTCAAGAAGGCTCTTTCCATTACAAGCAAAGAAGTTCAGACTCTCAAAGAAGTGGAGCCCATCATGGTGAAAACACAACAAAGAGTACACACCGTGACACCTTTTAACATTATAGACAACATGAAGAAGGTGAATGTCACCATGTCTATGTGGGACTCTTTGGCTATCCCAAGGCAGTTTGAAATTTTGAAGAAGGCCATGACTAAAGTAGCAACTCCTCAACCTGCAAAAGAAGCTACAAAGCCAGTGTTGGTTAACACTGATCAAGAAAAGGAGGCTCCAAGTAGAAACTCCAAAGCCAATGTCACACAAGGTAGGAAATCAAAGCCACCTCCCTTTTATGTATCTTTAATCATTGGAAAATCTTTAGTGCATAATTGTATGGTAGATAGTGGAGCTACTAGTAGTGTAATGCCCAAGAAAGTAGCTGACCAGTTAGGACTAAAATATGAACCCTTCCAAAAGAAGGTCACACAACTTGATGGAACCTCAGTCAATACTATAGGTGTGGCCAAGGACACCAGTCTGATCTTGCATGTTAGTCCTAATTTTTCAATCCTCCTTGATATATATATCATAGATCTCCCTACATTGTTTGTCATATGTTTTTCAAGGGAGTTCACAGCCAACATAGGAGGCTACCTATCTTCTAATTGGTCTCACATGTTATTTCACACAAGGTATGGGACCAATGTCACCATTAAGTTAGAACCATTGGCAGCACACCATATAGCACCATATGTGTCTAATACCATCAATATAAATTGGCCCATATTTGATGACAATGACTTCCAAACCATTGGAGAAGCAGACACTAAGATAGAAAGTATCCCTAATATTTAACTAGATGAAAGAGCTTCGGAGGCTGAAGAAAACCTTGTTTGGGATTTTGGTTTGGTAAGTTATTTGATACAAGAAAGTGGATCCATAGAGCCAAGCCTCCTCAAAGAAGACACTGATTCAGAGGATCAGAATAATCAGGTTTGGGAACTATCTTTTGATGGAGCTAGAAGTAGACATGGTTCTGGTGGTGGTGCTATGTTAGTGTCCCCAAAAGTAGAAAAATACTACATAGCTTTTAGATTCAATTTCTCCTGCACTAGCAACATTGTAGAGTATGAAAGTCTTGTGAATGGACTGGAGTGGGCTAGAAAAAGGGGGCTTAAGGCCCTAAAGGTTTATGGTGATAGTGAGTTAGTTGTTAGCCAAGTGAGAGGGATAAGTGCAACTAAAAATGACACTATGAAAGCATACAAACATAGAGTTTGGGATACAATTGAAGATTTTTGTGCTTTCAATATTGTTGCTATCCCTAGGAAGCTAAATCAAAATGCAGATAGATTAGCTATTGTTGGATCTCAATATGATATTCCAAATAGTATTTCAAAGGAGGAGACCCAACAACATATAAAAGTGATTGTTAGACCCTCTATTCTTGATAATAATGTCAATTGGAAAGTGTTTGACAATGATGAACAAATTCTGCAGTTCTTGTTTGAAGATGATGTCTTTTCAAGGCATAATCAAGATAGGCTATCACAAAACTATGGTGATCAGGAGATACAACTTAAGTCCAATAAGATGCCTAGAGGTCTTGTCACCTTAGAGACTGTCTTCAACAAAGATGATGAAGTTAAGAAAAACAAAGCTAGCCTAGTAGTTCAACTAGAACATTGTGTTGAATTAGAGTTGGAGCCAAGTAAGAGCTTGCAATTTCAAAAAGTAAACATTGAATTAGAAAAGAAAGCTTACACTCAGTTATTCAAGGAATTTAGTAATATATTTTCATGGAAATATGAAGACCTTAAAGGTTTTGATCCAGCCCTTTCTCAACACACTATTGAATTAGAGCCTAATGCCAAACCAGTGAGGCAAAAGCAGAGGCCTATTAATCCCAAGCTTGAGCCACTTATGCATAAGGAAGTGCTCAAATTGATAGAAAGTGGTATCATCTACCCCATTAAGCATACTAGTTGGGTTTCCAACCTTTTTCCTATCAGGAAGAAGAATGGGGAGTTGAGATTATGTGTTGATTTCAAGGATCTTAATAGGGCTTCCCTGAAACACCGCCATCCATTACCCTATATGGAACAAATTTTACAATGTGTCTCTGGATCTGAGAGATTTTCATTATTGGATGGCTATTCAAGATTGAATCAGATCTTGGTTAATGTAGAGGATCAATATAAGACTGCATTTACAACCAAGTGGGGAACCATGACTTACCAAATGATGCCCTTTGATTTTTTGAATATAGGTGCTACATTTCAAAAGGCAATGGATATGGCCTTTAAAAGCCTCATGTACAAGTTTGTACTGGTCTACATAGATGACATAACTATCTATTCTAAACATGTGGCAGATCATATCAAGCATTTGAGGAAGATTTTTGAAAGGTGTAGAGAATTTGGGATATCTCTTAATCCCAAGAAATGTGTGTTTGCAGTTCACGAAGGAAAATTATTGGGATATGTAGTATCCAAAGAACGAATTATAGTAGATCCTGAGAGAATTGTAGCCATCCTAGAGCTACCATTACCACACCATAAGAAAGGCGTCCAATCTTTCATAGGAAAAATTAATTTTTTTAGGCGTTTCTTAACTAATATTGTAGATTTATTGAAGCCTTTGACAGCCATGTTAAAGAAACGTTCAACTTTTAGCTGGACTAAAGAGGGAAAAGCCAATTTGTAGGCTATCAAGGAGGCCCTGATAGAAGCTCCTATTCTCCTCAACCCAAATTTTGATAAGGATTTTATCCTTTATACTTATGGAGGACATGATGCTATATCTACAATGTTGAGTCAAGAAAATTCAGATGGATTATAACATCCTATTGATTTCTTTAGCAAAGGTTTAGAAGAGTATGAATAGAGATACTCTTTTGTAGAAAAACATGTACTTGTTATGGTGAAGAGCCTTAAAAAGTTCAGATAGTTGTTGACCCATAGCAAGGTACATTTGAAAGTTACTCATCCAAGTGTCAAAGAATTTTTTCTTTCCAAGGACCTAAATGAGAAAAGAGCTGGTTTGATCATCAAGGTGATGGAATATGATATTGATATCCAAGCCACCAAGCTAGTTAGAGGAAGAGGTCTTTGTGAGCATTTGGCATGGGCTGAAAGTTCAAAGAAATCAGAACTAATGGATGCATCTTTGGTTGTGCATTCTATAAAAGAACATGCCTAGGCATCAGGTTGGTTGCCTAACATGATTCATTACCTAAAGATAGGATAATGTCCTGTAGGTTTGGATTTAGCAAAAAGAAGATACTATAGATTACAATCTATTCCTTTTGTGCTGATAGATGAAGTTATTTTTAGAAAGGATCACAGTGGTGTCCTTTTAAGATGCATTGATTCAGAAAAGATAGCTGATGTCCTTTTTGAATTTCATGATGGATCTTCTGGAGGTCACTTTTCTCTTAGGACTACTTCTTTTAAAATCATGAGGGTTGGGTAATATTGGCCATCTATCTTTAAGGATATCCATGATTATGTGAGAAAATGCATCAAATGTGCTATGTTTGTAGGAAAAGAAAGGCTTGCAGCCCTACCCCTTCAGCCAGTCAGAACAGAGCAACCTTTCATGAAATGGGGTATAGACTTTACTGGTATGATCAATCCTCCATCTAGTGTAGGACAAAAGTGGATAATTACTACAACAGATTATTTCACTAGATGGACAGAGGCAGTTGCCTTAAAAGAATCAAATGAGAGTGTTGTATTAAGCTTTTATGAGTATATAATCCATAGATTTGGCACTCTAGACTCCATGGTATTAGATAATGCATTGGCATTCACAGGCCTTAAAGTCTCAGAATGGGTAATTAGAAATGGAATCTATTTGAGTACAAGTTCAAATTATTACCCTCAGGGCAATGGTTTAGTAGAGTCAACAAATAAGAACTTGAATAGGATAATCAAGAAAACCCTGCAGGATAATCAGAGAGATTGGCATACTAAATTGAAGTTTACCTTATGGTTAGACAAAATTACCCCAAAGAAAGTCATTGGAAACTCTCCTTATGTGTTATTATATGGTAGAGAGGATAAGTTTTCCATTTCAACTGAATTACGAGCTTTGGACTTAGCCACCGAATATGTCCTATTTGAAGAAGGAGATCCTTTACAGATCAGGTATGCTCAGCTCATGGAATTAGAAGAACTTAGAGAGAAATCCATGAAAGATATGGAGTTCCATCAAATTCAGACAAAGAGAAATTTTGATAAAAGAGCCAAGGTCAGAAACTTCAAAGTTGGTGATGTAGTCCCCAAGTGGGATGAATTCAGATCCAGACCTGGTAGACATACAAAATTTGATTCATTTTGGGATGGACCATTTGTTATAATAGAATGTAGGGGGCCTAATGCTTTTCAGCTATCAAATCTTAGAGGAGATGCCTTGCATATATCAGTCAATGGATTCCACTTGAAGCCCTGCTTTGAGGTTAATCCCTCTTTGTAAATTTTTGTAAATATGTTTCTTGTTTTCTTTCCCTATTTTCTAGGTTAGTTTCCTTCTTTCTAGGAAGTGCTCATTCACAATTTTGTCTTTCTGGTTTCAGTCTTGTCTCCTTGTCAAAGTTTTGTGTTCCTGAGATGACTCCATGCCCAATAGATTATGTCAAGGCCACTGGTTTCAATGTCTAGCAGGTTAACATCTAGCAGAAATCACCAAAATGTTACCCAAATTTTCCTGTTTTATGCAAATTTGGCTTTTCTGTCCTGAGGTCTACATTTTTTATATGGTCGAGCACCCCTAAAAATTTCATGAATTTGTGCCTTGTCTTTTGGCCTCTACAATTATTTTTAGCCTCTATTCTGCAGGTAAAAAATTCAAAAACTCTAGCCATTATGCTTTAAAAATCTTAAAAACCCTAGGTCAGGTTCTATTTCATCGTTACTTTATCGGCCACTTAAGATCCTCAAATACCCATGTGTGCTTTAATTCTATTGGCTGGTCACTAAATATCTAAGTTCTCCAATGGTTATCCTTTATATTTAGCGAACTAGCGAATGCAGTGATTCTCATGGTCGCTTAATATTTGGCGGTTAAGTCTCAGTAGTTAGCGAGTCAATGAATGGTTAAATTTTCTTCAGTCACGTGATCGCTTAATGCCTAGTAGTCAAGATTTGTAGGGGTCCCAGTTAATCAAGATCAATGTCTGGCGTATCTTTGCATAGCCTCTTTTTGACACATGCGATCTTATGCTGAGCGTTAGATCTTCCAAGTATGCAATGCCTCAATTGTTAAGTGTGTCCACTGCCATGTTATCTGACATGTAAGGTTTTCATTGGTCAAAGTGTGTGATTCAGAGGTTTGTCAGAGCAGGCCCAGAGAACTGTATGCCTTCCTGATCCAATGGTTGGCGCATGATCTCATGGGTTGTTTCAGAGCCATGAGATTATGCACTGACCATCAATCTTGTTTTTCTTTTAGAGCCTTGTCAGGTGGATCCTTTCTTTTTGATGTGCTCGCATTTGATTGGTCACTAGGCATATAGCTAGAATTTTTCAGTGGGCCCATGTCAGAGGATCTGCAGAGATGTCAGTAGAAGTGAAGATCTACAGTTGGCATAAAAGTGCAAGGAATATTCAAAGGCTATGAGATCATGCACCCACTGTTAGATTAGAATCTAGGTTCTCAATGTGTCCAGTGTCAAAAGCAAGTTGAGGTGTCTACTCATGGAGTGGTCAAGGGTGAGTAAAAGGTTGACAAATGGCAAGTCTGGGCCTAGGGTTAAGGAAAACTCCGCGAATCAGTGACTGAAGGTTTTCTCTTATTCGTAAGATGTAACCAGGGTCAATGAAAAGATTTAGATATTCAGTGATTGCAATGTTCACACAGTCATTTGACTGACCCAGGGTTAGGATAAGTATTTGATGACTTGGAGAAGTGCTTTTAGTTGTGCATTTGCCAAGTGACTAAAGGTAAAGGAATCTCGAGGTGGGTCCAAACATGTGGATATGCTGACATGCTAAATTTGCATTGGTCCTCCTTTCTTGCTGATGTAGACTTCGACATTTTAGAGGGGTTTGTGACTATTTTCAAGATGATCTAGGCCGCTCATCTGTGGGGAAATAGTAGACATCGACAGTCACATTTTAAAATGACCAGCTAGCCATTGTTTTTCAAATTCAAATATTTATAAGAAGGTTTTTTCCAGTATCTGACCTGATGGGCTGCAAATGGTGGGATCACTCAAAATTTATGTCTTCAGGACATTTTCAGTTGAAGAGGATGATGAGGAGGTCTAGGTAGTTGTCTTGGGTCATTTCTTGTCCCTGAGAAGTACCATTTTTAGCATTCATGGTGAGACTTTGTGCAGGAAGGTTAATGAATCAAGGTTGCTTGTCTGCAAGCAAATATAGTATAGGGATGGGCACGTAAACTTGTAGTCTGATTGGTTGAGATACTGAAGAGATACATTTATGATCAGATTTAATTGAATTAGGGTTGAATATTATTCTAATGCAAATCTATGTAACCCTAGTTAGGTTTTGACTCCTACTTGCGTGCAAAATAGGAGATGTATATAATGTTTTTTGGAGCTTTTAGGGCTTAGAGTTGGACAATTGTAAAAAGGAAATTTACCTTTCTTAAAAGTGATCTATGATATTCTTTTTTCCCTCTGGCTTCTATAGTTGAAAATTCCCATTGATTATTCAGATATTGTAAGGTATTTTGTGGCATTCTTCATGTCCCTATGCTTCTTGTCTGAGTTATCTCTTAATGAATTCAATATTTATATGTTTTTTAGTGATATCTTAGGGTTCTTGATCCTTCTTTATTTCTAGAATTCATGTGTATTCTTGTAGATGATTTGATGTGAATGCTTTTGTGGGTATACTACAACCCCTTAACAATATTGTCTCATTCATATACCTAGTTGTAGAGGTGAATGTTTGTTTGCAGGTCATAGATTGTTGTCTAATCCTAAGAGTGTTATTGTTTGTTAAAGAATCTCTCTCTTTCCCTAAATACCCTCTCTTATTTGCAGACCCTTCTATGAAATACTTATGCAAGCCTATTCAGTGAGTTGTGATCTCCTAGACCTAATTTTATTCATTGATCCCATCTTTTATATTGCAATTCATACCTTCATTTAGGTGTATCACCTAGTCGGTAGTTTTCTTTCATGTCATTTCCCTTTCAAGCATTCCTTCTATCCATTTTCCCCTCAAGTTTAACTTTCCTATCAAGAAGAAAATTAAGGTGATTATCCAAGAGGAACCAACCTAGAACCTGGAGGTCTCATCTCAATTAGCATAGGTCCCAAAACCTAGACATGATTCCCATGTTATACTAGGTTATCAAGACTATGAGAACTTGAGGCAAGGGTGCAAACTTAGTGTATAACAATTCTGGCACACCTGGTGGGACAGTAAAAGAATTAGATTCATGTTTAAAATTATGCTATCTCTAATATATAGATTGCATAATATAGGCTTTTAGAAGTTATTCTATCAAGTATATCTGGTGACTCCACTGATTTCATAGATTCAGGCTAACCTTGTTAAAAGTTTATTAGAAATATTGAGACTAGAAGATCAAAGCCTACTGAATTTTTAGAGTTTCCCTCAAAAAGAAGTTATAAGGGAAGAACAACTCAAAGAACATCCCTTGCAAGGAGAGTTTGGTCTACACCTCCTAATACTTCAGAAAGGAGACCTTTTCCCTTTCATCTCAGAAAAAGATACAGATCTCTAACCAGAGATCTAGAAGAAGATTCAAATCTAGTAGCAAATACAACTCACATAGTTGTTAATCTACAAATCATGGCTCCTACAATGGCTAGGTAGTTTGCCTTTGCACCTTTCAACTAGGGAAGTTCATTGACTTTTTCTATACATCATGATGTGCCATTAGTGGCACTAAAGAGTTTACCTAATTTCACAGGTGAAGGGAAAACAACTGCCTTTGAGCACACAAGAGATGTGACCACCATTTGTAGCATACACAACATAACCCAAGAAGATGTGGCCACCAAATTACTAGCAGCCTCTCTAAAAGGTAAGGCTCTTGAATGGTTTAGAACTCTAGCTGTTGGTTCCATCAATTCAGGAGATGGGTTAGGAGATGCATTAAGTAAGCATTTTGAGGATAAATCAAATAACTTGTCTTTGGTTGAGCAGTTGACAACCATTAAGAGAGACCCTCCAGAACAAATGATAGATTACAATAGTAGGTTGCTCAAAACATGGAATATAATTCCAATCCCTATGAGACCATCAGCTCACCATGTTTTTCTATATTAATTGCAAAATCTAAATGGTCAAATTTCTGTCATGATCCAATCTATGGGTGGTACTTCTTTACCCCAAGCTTTTGACATAGCTATCAAGGCTGAAAATTATTTAATCCAAGTAGGCATGATAGGAAGAAGGCCACCTATGCCTATCTTCCCTATCCTTCAGGCCATTGCACCTGCACAAGTACCCCCATTTACCCCTATTCCCACCATATTACCACCTCAAGCTAGTACTAGTGGTCAATAGTTAGGAGCAAGTTTCTCTCAAGAGCTACAAGAGATGAAGAATAGCCAACAAAGTAGTCAACAAGAAATGGAAATTTTTTTGTAGACCTTGACTAAAGAGGTTAAAAATCTAAAGAGGCAAGGTCAAGGAATCAGACCACCCTTTCAACAACAAGGCCAGGGTCCTAATCAACAATATCAGAATCAGGGATAGCCTTATCAACAAAATAGGCCACCATTCCAAGGAGGTTATCAAGGACAAAAGCAAAATTTTAATTAGAAACCATTCCAACCAAATAACCCTACACCCCTCAATTCTGCAAATCCCATAGGGATATGGTTCCTAGTCAAAATAATATGGCTATGTATAATGAATTGTGTTTTCCTTATAATCAGCCTCATAATCAGGCTACATGTTCAAATGGATAGATGAACCAAGCTCTAATGGTTAAAAATGCCTCACAAGCTCAATCAGAGGCTTCATCCAGTGGATCAGTTCCTCAACAAGAATCACAAGAGAAGGAGACTGCTCTTTTCAATTGGGAGCATCCAGACTTCAATGGAGTCAATGATGAATTTTCTATAGCTCCTAATACAAGAGCAAAGAGAAGAGCTCAAGAGATGGAGCGGGTAGATTTTGGTACTTAGGCTACTACATCTATAGAACCACTATAGCAGACTACTCCCACCACATTCAAGAAGGCTCCTTCCATTACAAGCAAAGAAGATCAAACTCGCAAAGAAGTGGAGCCCATCATGGTGAAAACACAACAAAGAGTACACACTGTGACACCTTCTAACATTGTAGACAACATGAAGAAGGTGAATGTCACCATGTCTATGTGGGACTCTTTGGCTATCCCAAGGCAGTTTGAAATTTTGAAGAAGGCCATGATTGAAGTAGCAGCTCCTCAACCTGCAAAAGAAGCTGGAAAGCCAGTGTTGGTTAACACTGATCAAGAAAAGGAGGCTCCAAGTAGAAACTCCAAAGCAAATGCCACACAAGGTAGGAACTCAAAGCCACCTCCCTTTTATGTATCTTTAATCATTGGAAAATCTTTAGTGCATAATTGTATGGTAGATAGTGGAGCTACTAGTAGTGTAATGCCCAAGAAAGTAGCTGACCAATTATGACTAAAATATGAATGCTTCCAAAAGAAGGTCACACAACTTGATGGAACCTCAATCAATACTATAGGTGTGGCCAAGGACACCAGTCTGATGCTACATGCTAGTCCTAATTTTTCCATCCTCCTTGATATATGTATCATAGATCTCCCTACATTGTTTGTCATATGTTTGTCAAGGGAGTTCATAGCCAAGAGAGGAGGCTACCTATCTTCTGATTGGTCTCACATGTTATTTCACACAAGGTATGTGACCAAGGTCACCATTAAGTTAGAACCATTGGCAACACACCATATAGAGCCATATGTGTCCAATACCATCAATGTAAATTGGCCCATATTTGATGACAATGACTTCCAAACCATTGGACAAGCAGAAACTAACATAGAAAGTATCCATAATATTTTACAAGATGAAAGAGCTTTGGAGGCTCAAGAAAATCTTGTTTGGGATTTTGGTTTGGGAAGTTATTTGATACAAGAAAGTGGATCCATAGAGCCAAGCCTCCTCAAAGAAGACACTGATTCAGAGGATCAAAATAATCGAGTTTGGGAACTATCTTTTGATGGAGCTAGAAGTAGACATGGTTCTGGTGGTGGTGCTATGTTAGTGTCCCCAAAAGTAGAAAAATACTACACAACTTTTAGATTCAGTTTCTCTTGCACTAGCAACACTGTAGAGTATGAAAGTCTTGTGAATGGACTGGAGTGGGCCAGAAAAGGGGGCTTAAGGCCCTAAAGGTTTATGGTGACAATGAGTTAGTTTTCAACCAAGTGAGAGAGATAAGTTCAACTAAAAATGACACTATGAAAGCATACAAACATAGAGATTTGGATACAATTGAAGATTTTTGTGCTTTCAATATTGTTGCTATCCCTAGGAAGCTAAATCAAAATGTAGATAGATTAGTTGCTGTTGGATCTTAGTATGATATTCCAAATAGTATTTCAAAGAAGGAGACCCAACAACATATCAAAGTGATTGTCAGACCCTCTATTCCTGATAATAATGTCAATTGGCAAGTGCTTGACAATGATGAACAAATTCTATAGTTCTTGTTTGAAGAGGATGTCTTTTCAAGGCATAATCAAGATAGGCTATCACAAAACTATGGTGATCAATTGATACAAATTAAGTCCAATAAGATGCCTAGAGGTCTTTTCACCTTAGAGACTATCTTCAACAAAGATGATGAAGTTAAGAAAAACAAAGCTAGCCTGGTAGTTCAACTAGAACATTGTGTTGAATTAGAGTTGGAGCTAGGTAAGAGCTTGTAATTTGGAAAAGTAAACACTGAATTAGAAAAGCAAGCTTACACTCAATTATTCATGTAATTCAATGATATATTTGCATGGCAATATGAAGACCTTAAACATTTTGATCCAGCCCTTGCTCAACACACTATTGAATTAGAGTCTAATGCGAAACTAGTGAGGCAAAAGCAGAGGTCTATTAATCCCAAGCTTGAACCACTTATGCATAAAGAAGTTCTCAAATTGATAGAAAGTGGTATCATCTACCTGATTAAGCATACTAGTTGGGTTTCGAACCTTGTTCATGTCAGGAAGAAGAATGGGGAGTTGAGGTTATGTCTTGATTTCAGGGATCTTAACAGGGCTTCCCTAAAAGATTGCCATCGATTACCCTCTATGGAACAAATTTTACAATGTGTCTCTAGATCCGAGAGATTTTCATTATTGGATGGCTACTCTAGATACAATCAGATCTTGGTTAATGAAAAGGATCAATATAAGACTGCATTTACAACCAAGTGGGGAACCATGGCTTACCAAAAGATGCCCTTTGGTTTGTCAAATGCAAGTGCTACATTTCAAAAGGCAATGGATATGGCCTTTAAAAGCCTCATGTACAAGTTTGTACTAGTCTACTTAGATAACATAACTGTCTACTCTAAACATGCTGCAGATCATATCAAACATTTGAGGAAGATTTTTCAAAGGTGTAGAGAATTTGGGATATCTCTTAATCCCAAGAAATGTGTGCTTGCAGTTCACGAAGGAAAATTGTTGGGATATGTAGTATCCAAAGAAGGAATTATAGTAGATCCTGAGAGAACTGTAGCCATCCTAGAGCTACCATTGCCAGACCATAAGAAAGGCCTCTAATCTTTCATAGGAAAGATTAATTTTGTTAGGCGTTTGTTGCCTAATATTGCAGATTTATTGAAGCCTTTGACAGCCATGTTAAAGAAAAGTTCAATTTTCAGCTAGACTAAAGAGGGAAAAGCCAATTTCCAGGCAATCAAAGAGGCCTTGAGAGAAGATCCTGCTCTCCTCAACCCAAATTTTGATAAGGATTTTATCCTTTATTCTTATATATGACATGATGCTATATATGCAATATTGACTCCAGAAAATTTAGATGGATTGGAGTAGCCTATTGCTTTCTTTAGCAAAGGTTTAGAAGAGTATGAACATAGATACTCTTTTGTATAAAAACATGAACTTATTATGGTGAAGAGACTTAAAAAGTTTAGATATTTGTTGACCCATAGCAAGGTACATTTGAAAGTTACTCATCCAAGTCTCAAAGAGTTTTTGCTTTCCAAGGACCTAAATGAGAAAAGAGTTGGTTCAATCACCAAGGTGATGGAATAGGATATTGATGTCCAAACCACCAAGCTAGTTAGAGGAAGAGGTCTTTGTGAGAATTTGGTAGGGGGTGAAAGTTCAAAGAAATCAAAACAAATGGATGCATCTTTGGTTGTGCATTCTATAGAAGAACATGCCTAGGCATTAGGTTGGTTGCCTAACATGGTTCATTACCTAAAGACAGGACAATGTCCTACAGGTTTGGATTCAGCAAAAAGAAGATACTATAGATTACAATCTATTCCTTTTGTGCTAATAGATGAACTTCTTTTTAGAAAGGATCACAGTGGTGTCCTTTTAAGATGCATTGATTCAGAAAAGATAGCCGATGTCCTGTTTGAATTTCATGATGGATCTTCTGGAGGTCACTTCTCTCCTAGGACTATCACTTTTAAAATCATGAGGGTTGGGTACTATTGGCCATCTATCTTTAAGGATAGCCATGATTATGTGAGAAACTGCATCAAATGTGATATGTTTGTAGGAAAATAAATGCTTGCAGCCCAACCCCTTCAGCCTATTAGAACAGAGAAACCTTTCATGAAATGGGGTATAGACTTTATTGGTATGATCAATCCTCCATCTAGTGTAGGAAACAAGTGGATAATTACTGCAACAGATTATTTCACTAGATGGATAGAGGTAGTTTCCTTAAAAGAATCAAATGACAGTGCTGTATTAAGCTTTTATGAGGATATAATCCATAGATTTGGCACTTCAGACTCCATGGTATCAAATAATGCATTGGCATTCATACACCTTAAAGTCTTAGAATGGGCAATCAGGAATGACATCTATCTGAGTACAAGTTCAAATTATTACCCTCAGGGCAATGGTTTAGCAGAGTCAAAAAATAAGAACTTGATTAGGATAATCAAGAAAATCCTACAGGATAATCAAAGAGACTGTCATACTAAATTAAAGTCTACCTTATGGTTAGACAGAATTACCCCAAAGAAAGTCATTGGAAACTCTCCTTATGTGTTATTATATGGTAGAGAGGCTAAGTTGTCCATTTCAATTGAATTACCAGCTTTGGAGTTAGCCACTCAATATGTCATGTTTGAGGAGGGAGTTCCTTTACAGATCAGGTATGCTCAGCTCATGGAATTAGAAGAACTCAGAGAGAAATCCATGAAAGATATGGAGTTCCATCAAATTCAGACAAAGAGAAATTTTGATAAAAGAGCCAAGGTCAGAAACTTCAAAGTTGGAGATGTAGTCCTCAAGTGGGATGAATTTAGATCTAGACCTGGTAGACATACAAAATCTGATTCATTTTGGGGTGGACCATTTGTTATAACAGAATGCAGGGGGCGTAATTCTTTTCAGCTATCGACTCTTGGAGGAGATGCCTTGTCTATATCAGTCAATGGATTCCACTTGAAGCCCTGTTTTGAGGTTAGTCCCTCCTTGTAAATTCTTGTAAATATGTTTCTTGTTTTCCTTCCCTATTTTCTAGGTTAGTTTCCTACTTTCCAAGAAGTGCTCGTGTGCAATTTTGTCTTTCTAGTTTCAATCTTGTCTCCCTGTCGAAGTTTTGTGTTCTTGAGATGAACCCATGCCCAATAGATTATGTCAAGGCCACTGGTTTCAATGTCTAGCAGGCTGACATCCAGCAGAAATTGCCAAAATGTTACCCAAATTTTCCCATTTTATGCAAATTTGGATTTTTTGTCCTAAGGTCTACATTTTTTATCTTGTCGAGCAACCCTAAAAATTTCATGAGTTTTTGCCTTGTCTTCTGGCCTCTGCAATTATTTTTAGCCTCTTGTCTGCAGGTTAAAAATTCAAAAAATCTAGCCGTTGTGCTTGAAAAATCCTAAAAACCCTAGGTCAGGTTCTATTTCATCATTACTTTATCAGCCACTTAAGATCCTCAAATACCCATGTGCACTTTAATTCTATTGGTTGGTCACTAGTTCTCTAAGTTCTCTGATGGTTATCCTTTATATTCAGTGAACTAGCGAATGTAGTGATTCTCATGGTAGCTTAATATTTGGTGGTTAAGTCTCAATAGTTAGCGACACAGCAAACGATTAAATTTTCTTTAGTCATGTGATCGCTTAATGCTTGGATGTCAAGATTTGTGGGGGTCCTAGTTAATCAAGATCAATAGATGGCATATCTTGACATAGCCTCTTTCTGACACATGTGATCTTACGCTGACCATTAGATCTTCCAACTCTCTAGCCCTTCAATTGTTAAGTGGGTCCACTACCACATTGTCCGACATGTAAGGTTTTCATTGGTCAAAGGGTGTGATTCAGAGGTTTGTCAGAGTGGGCCTAGAGAACTATATTCCTTCCCAATCCAATGGCTGGCACATGATCTCATGGGTTGTGTCAGAGCCACGAGATTATGCGTCGATCGTCGATCTTGTTTTTCTGTCAGAGCCTTGTTAGGTGGGTCCTTTCTTTTTGATGTGCTCCCATTTGATTGGTCACTAGGCACATAGCTGAAATTTGTCAGTGGGTCCATGTTAGAGGATCTGCAGAGATGTCAGTAGAAGTGAAGATCTACGGCTGGCGTAAAAGTGCAAGGAATATTTGAAGGCTATGAGATCATGCACCTGCCGTTAGATTCTAGTCTAGGTTCTCAGTGGGTTCGGCGTCAGAAGGAAGTTGAGGTGTCTACTCATGGAGTGGTCAAGGGTGAATAAAAGGTTGACAAATGGCAAGTCTGGGACTAGGGTTAAGGAAACCACTGCAAATCAGTGACTAAAGGTTTTATCTTATTCCCAAGATGTAACCAGGGTCAACAAAAAGATTTAGATATTTGGCAATTGCATTGTTCGTGTAGTTGTTTGAGTGAACTAGGGTTAGGAGAAGTATTCTGTGACTTGGAGAAGTGCTTTCAGTCATGATTTAGTCGAGTGATTAAAGGTAAAGCAAGCTCGAGGTGGGTCCAAACATGAGGATATGCTGATGTGCTGAATTTTCATTGGTCCTCCTTTCTTGTTGATGTGGACTTTGACTTTTCAGAGGGGTTTGCAACTGTTGTCAAGATGATCTGGGCCATTCATCTGCTAGGAAATAGTAGACATTGATGGTCACATTTTAAGATGACCAGCTACCCGTTGTTTTTCAAATTCAAAGATTTCTAAGAAGGTTTTTGCCAGTATCTGATCTGATGGACTATGAACGGTGGGGTAGCCCAAAATTTATGTCTTCGGGACATTTGTAGTTGAAGAGGAAAATGAGGAGTTCTAGGTAGCCCTCTTGGGTCATTTCTTGTCCCTGAGAAGTACCATTTTTAGCATTCATGGCGAGACTTTGTGTAGGAAGGTTAATGAATCAAGGTTGCTTGTCTGCAGGTAAATATAGTATAGGGATGGGCACGTAAAATTGTAGTCTGATCGGTTGAGATACTGAAGAGATACATTTATGATTAGATTTGATTGAATTAGGGTTGAATATTATTCTAATGTAAATCTATGTAAGCCTAGTTAGGTTTTGACTCCTGCCTGCGTGCAAAATAAAAGATGTATATAATGTTTTTTGGAGCTTTTAGGGCTCAGAGTTGGACAATTGTAAAAAGGAATTTACCTTTCTTAAAAGTCATCTGTGGTATTCATTTTTCCCTCTGGCTTCTATAGTTGAAAATTCCCATTGATTATTTAGATATTGTAAGGTATTTTGTGGCATTCTTCATGTCCCTATGCTTCTTGTCTGAGTCATCTCTTAATGAATTCAGTATTTATATATTTTTCAGTGATATCTTAGGGTTCTTGATTCTTCTTTATTTCTACAATAATTGTGTATTCTTGTGGATGATTTGATATGAATCCTTTTGTGGGTATACTGCAACCCCTTAACAATCTTGTCTCATTCCTATACCTAGTTGTAGAGGTGAATGTTTGTTTGCAGGTCATAGATTGTTTTCTAATCCTAAGAGTCTTATTGTTTGTGAAAGAATCTCTCTCTTTCCCTGAATACCCTCTTTTATTTGCAAACCCTTCTATGAAACACTTATGCAAGCCTATTCAGTGAGTTGTGATCTCCTGGACCTAAGTTTATTCATTCAATCCATCTTTTATACTGCAATTCATACCTTCATTTCGGTGTATCACCTAGTAGGTAGTTTGCTTTCAAGTCATTTCCCTTTCAAGCATTCCCTATATCCCTTTTCCCCTCAAGTTTTATTTTCCTATCAAGAAGAAAATTAAGTTGATTATCCAAGAGGAACCAGCTTAGAACCTAGAGGTGTCATATCAATTAGCATAGGTCCCACAACCTGGAGATGATTCCCATGTTATACTAGGTTATCAAGACTACGAGAGCTTGAGACAAGGTTGCAAACTTAGTGTATAACAAAAACTAGAGCCTTAATGCTTGTAGAGGTACTCAAACAAGGTAGGTAAAGTTTGTTCTGCATTCTTCATCCTTGCTAACCCTCTCAAAAGAATCAAGTTTTTTTACTAGTCTCTGGTTTTTCCAAGTTCCTCATAATATCATATTCTAAAAATGGCACATTCTCATATTAGTACAACTTTTATTTTTTCTTTATGTAACTAATGAATCATTCTAGATAAAAAAATTTCTTAGGTTCACCATGTGAGAGACCATAATGAGTGTTGGCATTTGTCCTTGATGCTACTTGATGCCATGTGCGTCCTATTTTCCAACTGGCATTTGTGATTGTCTGCAGTATCATCTAACCTCTGGTCATGATTGTAGATATGTTATGATCAGTAAAGTTGACCACGGTTGTCAACACATGGCCATCATGCCATCCACGTGCCATGTTGACGGTGGTGGATATGAATGATTATTGTTCTTGGTTAATAATGAGCTTCTTTATGAAGCTTCACTTGGCAAACATCATTTTAGTTGTTAGCCTAATTTGCAGGCACCCTCATGGGTTTTTTTCGGTAGTTGGATCAAAGAGGTTGCTTACTATTTGGTTTTGGGTTTCTACTATGTTATTGTGCTATGTTCAAGGATTCATTTGATATTAGTTCTATTTTCATTGCACTGATTCTCTCTTTTATTTCTTTGGTTTGCTAAGCTTGGAATTTCACTACATCATTTTGAAGCTTCTCTTTGGTATGCTTTACCAAACCTTCTGGAGTACGTTCTCTATAGGTATGCTTTGACTTCCAGTGCTTATAAAAAAGGAATGCAAGTCTGTAGAAAAATAAAGTGCCATCTCTACTTAAATATTAAGTATGTTTTCATTCAGTATAGATCAAAAAGGGTTTCAATAATGATTTCTAAGGATTCTGTGAGGATTTGGAGATGTGGGTGTTTGTGTGTTTATACACTTGATTCATCATATCAAGTTGCGAATCTATAGATGAAGTTTCATCTTATTTTTGCAGTCATGAACATTTTGATAGTGAACTGGATAAAGCATTTCAATTTATAGATATTGTTTCAGGTTTAGTCATGAGGGTTTTCAAATGCATTTGTGAACTTGAATTTCCTAAAAGATCTATATGCAATCTGCATTCAGTTATATGGTTTTTTTGTTCAGTTTGAAATAGTTTTAAAAAAACCTTTCTCATTTCTTGATGTAAAAATGCTTAACTATTATTAAGAACAATTATTAAACATTTCTAGTGCACGATTGTAGTTAAAAAATGTTCACCTAATAACACAAACAGTTATATGACAAACTATTCTTATTATTGGTTTGATCAATTTATTTGATTTTCAGTTATGGGTACACGTCAAATAGGTTTTTTAGAATATGGGCATGAGTAAAAATTATTTACATTTTTGGTCAAAAATTTTTAAAAATGTTTATGATATTCAACTATTTTTGAAGAATAGTTTTCATACCTATCGTAAGATGCATTTGAGTTCAACTTATGATGTGAACAACTATTTTTTAGTTGAGCATTATCAGTTGAATTTTGAAGGTGGTTTTTTAGTTATTCAAGAAGTTGGTAATACCATTTTAGAACTAGTTTGTTCTCCAAAAAGTTGTAAACTTCTTATGCTTTAAAAAGAAGAAGATATTGTTGTAAAAGTGTGAGAAAAGAGTATTATTCGATGAGAAAAGTTGTATTGAAAGTTACCATTAGATTTAGTTTTATATGTAGTTTGTATGTTGATTCAGTGCATATAATTACATATACAAACTGTGTGATTCTAATTTGTTAAAAAAAAAAAAGCTATGTCTTAAGAAAAGCAGTAAGAGCTGCTAATGTATGAAAAGATTTCAGAAATAAAAGTACAAGTTTAGATAGGAGTGGTTTTTCTCCCTGTGATAAAGCCGTAAGGTTTTGAGGGTTTCCCACTAGGAAAAAATCCATTATCATCTTGTGCATTGTTGTTTAACATTATGGTTTATTGATTTGCAAATTCTTATTGTTAAGTAAATTATATTCAAGGTTTATACTGCACTTGTTCAAATTTTGTATAGTCCTGATTCACCCCCCCCTCTTAGAACTATCACCACTTCCTACAAGTGGTATCAGAGCTAGGGTCCCTGTTTCTATAGGGATTATCTAGGGTCTGTTGGAAGTTAAATGGCACAAGTAGAGGGTGCATCTTTGAGTAGAGCTCCATTGTCTGATGGTAATGACTATGCGTTTTAGAGAGTTAGAATGGAAGCCTTTATCAATTATTTAGATATAAATATGTGGGAAGTAGTTGAAAATAAATATACTGTTCCAACTACAGTTCCTACAGATCAAGCTGAAAAAACTAAATTTGAACTTGATAAAAGAGAAAAATTTTCTATTCTATGTTGACTTACTAAAGATGTGTTTGTGAAAGTGATGTATTGTAAATCTGCAAATGATATTTGGAATAAGTTAGAAACTATTTATCAAGGGGATAAGAAAGTAAAAGAATCAAAGTTGATAACATTGAAAACCCAGTTTGATAACTTGAAGATGAATGAGGAAGAAAGCATTTCTACTTATTTTTAATGTATTGATGAAATTGTTAATGCTAGAAAAGGTCTAGGAGAAAATATTGAAGAACATGATATTATTTCAAAGGTTGTTAGAATAGTTCTTCCTAAGTTTGAAACTAAAATTTCAACCTTAGAAGAAAAGAAAAAGTTTTCAAAAATGACCTTACATCAACTTCAAGGTACATTGACTGCATATGAAATGAGAATCAGCAATCAAGCTATCTCTACATCAAAAGAAACAACTTTTAAGGCTAAAAAACTAGAGGAAAGTGATTCTGATTTAACTAGTGCTCTAGAAGCTTTGTTAGCTCAGAAAATGAGGAAGAAATACCAAGGTAAACCTAAGTGTTTTAGTTGTGGTCAACTAGGACACTTTGCCGCAAAATGTACTTATGCCGATTCAGATAACAATAATGAGAAAACATAAAGTTTTTCTAGAAGAAAACCCTAGAATTAGAATCAAAGGTTTAAGAATTTTAAAAAGAAAAGTTTGTTATCAAAAGAGGATTCTAGTGAAGAATCAAGCAACTCTGAAGAAGAAGGAGAGGTGTCTTTTATGGTAGAAATTATTAATGTTTCCAAAATCATAAAAGAGGAATCTTCATCTTATTCAGATGGAGATGTTGATCTTGAAAAAGAACTCCTTTGTTCTTTACAAGAACTTAAGAGATACAAGAAATTGATATCAGATTTTGAAAAAGAAAATAGAACTTTGAAAGTTGATTTAGAAACAAGAAATCAGGTTATATAAGAGCAAAAACAAACTCTTGTTTAAAATGACAAGGAACTGGTTATGTTGCAAAATCAGATTAAACAAGCTGAAAATTCAAATCAACGGTTAAGTTATTTCAAAGGATATTGTTTTAACTACAATTTTTTGGTCATAAAGCATTTCATTGTAAGTTAAAAAGACAAAAGTGTGATTCCAAAAGTCTTATCAGGTGTTTTAAGTGCTTTCATTATGGACACTTTGCTAATCAGTGCAAACTTAGTTTGAAATCAAAACAAGTATGGAAACCCATTGAAAAATCTTTAATCATTGAAACAGCTTTGTTTGTTCATAAACCAGTTGCTTGGGTTTTAGACAGTAGCTATTCACATCATATGACAGGCTGCAAAAGAAAATTTAAAGATCTAAAAGAATTTGATGGTGGATTTGTTCGGTTTGGTGATAACTCAGGTGCTTATATTACTGGTCATGGTACACTAGTACTTAATTTAGATACTCCTATTCACAATGTCTATTATGTAGAAGGACTAAAACACAATCTTCTTAGTGTCAGTCAAATCTGTGATAGTGGCTATTCAATTTCCTTCAATGCTAAAGGATGTTCTATTAAAAGCAAAAAAAACATTGTTGCTAATGGTCTAAGAACTGGAGGAAATTTGTATAATCTAATTGATTCTATTTTTAAAAAAACTTCTTTGATCAATACTTGTCTTGTTAGTCAAGTAGAAGATACTTGGCTATGGCACAAGTGACTGGGTCATTTGAATTTTGACAATTTTGCTAGGATCAGCAAAAATAAGAAAGTTAGAGGTTTACCTCTAATTAGAAAACCTGATAAAATTTGTGAAGAATGTTTTAAAGGTAAACAAGTTAGAGTTTCATTCAAAACTAAGGAGTACATGTCAAATAGACCTCTAGAAATTGTTCATATAGACTTATGTGGTCCTACAAAAACACCAGCCCTAAATGTGAAAGATACTTTATGTTATTTGTAGATGACTATTCTAGGATGGTCTGGGTAACCTTCTTGAAGCATAAATCTGAAGCTTTCTCACACTTCAAAATATTCAGGAAAATGGTAGAACGAGAAATAGAGCTTAAGCTAAAATGCTTATGGTCTAACAGAGGCGGAGAGTTCATCTCATAAGAATTTGTTGAGTATTGTGAAAAACATGGTATTAAGAGGCAGTTTTCAACTGCTTGAACACCTCAACAAAATGGTGTCATTGAACGGAAAAATAAGACAGTAAAGGAAATGGAAAGAACTATGTTAAATGAAGCAAAGTTACCTGATAAGTTCTGGAAAGAGGTTGTTCATATAGTTGTACATATTTTGAACAGAGCCCAAGTCAGAGTTAGAACAACATATACTCCCTATGAGTTGTGGTATGGAAAAACTGCTAATGTTAAGAATTTTAAAATATTTGGCTGTAAATGTTTCATTAAGAAAGATAGTGATTTGTTAGATAGTTTCAATTCAGGTCTGATGAAGGTATTTTTCTAGGGTATTCAACACAAAGAAAAGCTTTCAAATGCTTTAATACAAGGCTGAATAAAATCATTGAAGCAGTTAATGTGATTTTTTATGAAAGTTCTTTCTTAAATAATGACAATTGTATTGATGAAGAATCTCTGAAAAATAAACACTCTATATCTGGTGAACATGATATGTCTAATAAAGATAATCAAGAACATTCTGATTCTTTTGATCAAGAATAGTGTATAGAATCTCAAGAGATAAAAATGCCTTTGAAAACACCATCTAGAATAATAGCAAAAAGGCATCCTGAATCACAAGTTATTGGATCTATAGAAGGAGGAATACTAACTAGGAGAAAAGAAAAAATGGATGAACATGCTCACATTGCAGAACATCTATGTTTATTATCTAATTTTGAGCCAAAAACTGTAACTGAAGCCTTGTCTGAGCCTTGCTAGGTAAATGCTATGATAGATGAAATACATCAAATTGAGAAAAATCAGACTTGGGAACTTGTCCCTAGACTTGATAACAAGAATGTTATAGGTGGCAAATGGATTTTTGGAAATAAGCTTAATGAAGATGGCAAAGTAATAAGGAACAAAGCTAGATTTGTTTGTAAAGGTTATGCCCAACAAGAAGGAATTGATTTTGGAGAAACATTTGCTCTAGTTGCAAGATTAGAATCCATTAGAATTTTTCTTGCTTATGCTAGTTATAAAAAATTCACTGTCTATAAAATGGATGTCAAAATAACCTTTCTAAATGGGTATCTTGATGAAGTATACATGGAACAACCAAAAGGTTTTAAGTCATCTAATAAACCTAATTATGTATATCATCTGAAAAAGGCATTGTATGGCTTAAAAAAAGCTCCTCGAGCTTGGCATTCTAGGCTTGATAAACATCTTATAGCAAATGGTTTCACAAGAGGAAGTGCAGATAGTACTCTATTTATTAAAAATGTTAATGGAGATATTCTAGCTGTAGAAGTGTATGTTGATGATATCATTTTTGGTTCAACTAATGATACCTTATCCAAGCATTTTTTTGATATCATGGCATTATAATTTGAGATGTCTCTTTTAGGAGAGTTGACATTTTTTCTTGGTCTTCAAGTAACTTAGCTTTCAAATGGTTTGTTTCTGTCACAAATAAAATATGCAAAAGAAATGTTAAAGAAATTTAATATGGTAGATTGTAAACTTGTTAGTACACCTATGGAAACTGGGTGTAAACTTACTAAAGATGATGATTCACCTTCTGTGGATCAGACTTATTACAGGTCTATGATTGGTAATCTATTATATCCTACAGCACCTCGACCAAATTTGATGCAAGTTGTTTGTCTTGTTTCACGGTTTCAATCAGCTCCAAAACAACCACATATGAATGTTATTTTTTGTATTTTCAAGTACATTCAAGGAACTCTTGATTTTGGATTATGGTATCCTCATACTGATGATTTTACTTTACTTGGCTATACTGATTCAGATTGGGGTGGTTCAGATGACAAGAAAACACTAGTGTTGCTGCATTTTTCTTAGGTCCTTGTTTGGTTGCTTGGCATAGTAAGAAATGGGATTGTGTTACTCTATCTACTTGTGAGTCTGCGTATGTTTCAGCCACTAGTTTCTCTACTCAATTAATTTGAAGGACCTATCAATTGTCTGATCTTGGTATTCAGGTACCTAAACCCATCTCTATTATGTGTGATAATGTAAGTGCTATTCAGTTAAGCAAGAATCCAGTTATGCATTCTCAGACTAAACATGTGGCTATTAAACTTCATTTTTTACATGATCATGTGCTTGCTAAGGACTTTCAATTACTTTATGTTCCTACTCAAGCACAGGTGGTAGATATCTTTACTAAAGCTCTTCCTCGAGCTTCCTTTAAGAAACTCCATACTCAGTTGGGGGTTGTCTCTTTTTCTCTTCTGCACTAAACCTTCCCTTATCGGGGAGTGTGGAAGGGGTTCCTGCTTCCTCTTCCCAGTCTCTTTTTAAGAAGGTTCTCTATGTCCTTGATGCAAAATGGGGGAGATATTGTGTTCAGATTCTTGTTGGTTTGGTTCATGGTTTAGATTCTTGTTGATTTGTTGATTTGGTTTAGTGGTTTCAAATTCTTAGATTCTTTATCTTCTCTACTGATTCTTTGGTTATTCAGATTGTCAAATTATTTTCTTGATTGATATTAGATTCTTTGGTTATTCAGATTGTCAGCTTATTTGTTCTTTGGATCTACTTGATGTTCAATGTTTGATCTCAGCTTGGTTTGGTATCAAATTGGTTATCTCTTGGTTATCTTTTTGGTCTGATCATACCTTATGTTTGCATATGATTATTTATATGTTTTTTCCTCAAGGACAAATGGGGGAGCTTGTTGGCGTTTGTCCTTGATGCTGCTTGATGCCACGTGTGTCCTATTTTCTAGCTGGCATTTGTGATTGTCTATGGTATCATCTAACCTCTGGTCATGATTGCGGTTATGTTATGATCAGTAAAGTTGACAATGGTTGTCAACACATGGCCATCATGCTATCCATGTGCCATGTTGATGGTGGCGGATATAAATGATTATTGTTCTTGGTTAATAATGAGCTTCTTTACGAAGCTTCACTTGGAAAACATCATTTTAGTTGTTACCCTAATTTGCAGGCGACATCATGGGTTTTCTTCGGCAGCTACTTGAGATAGGTTGCTTACTATTTGGTTTTGGGATTCTACTATGTGTAATACCCCAAAATTGGCACCTATTTAATTTCATCAATTTTGGTGCATTATCTCAATTTTACATCACCAAAGTCCTAGTTCCCTAGGCAATTTTCTCTCTCCTACCTGACTTAATTTGACTTGATGTCAATTGCAAAGACCATAAATTGCAATAATCAAATATTAATATTAATTCCTAAAGTCCTTGACTTTAATTAGCTAAATTACCTCTATGATAATGTAATTTAGTTCTAAAGTCCTAAGCACTTTGAATTAAATTAAAATCTACCCCTTTGGCTAATTACCCTTAAAAAGGAATTAATAAATATTTAGTTAATTGAATGGACACCTCTTTATTTGAATTTAATTATTCAAATTACTCGAAAGGTAACTCCCCACATGTGGCAAATTTCATTCTTTTAATTAAATAATTCATACCTTTTTGTCTCAAAGGGGAATGAAGAGTCAGGAGTTTCAAATCAAGAAACTCTTCATTCCTCTCAGAGCTTCTCTATTTAATGAACCTCTTTTTCTCATTCAAGAGAGCAATTTTTGAGAGCATCTACACTATAGGCATTTTTTAAGTCTCATTTGATTCATTGTTTTCAAATCTTTTTATTGCATTTATTAAATTAATATCTCATTATTAGTATAATCTTTGCATCACATTTTAGACTAAATTTGCTTATTTGTTCTTAGTTTAATATCATATTTGTTTCAAGTTCTTAGATTAGGTTGCATCTCATCTTTATTTTCAAGCTCTTAGATTAATTGCATCCTCATTCTTAGATTAAATTGCACTTCATCTTAGATTAATTTTATCTTGATCATCTTTATTGCTTCTTGGAAATCCTCCATTGTTGAATTGGTCTCCCGGCTATTGGCTCTCGTACTGAGAGTATTCAAACACCCCATTCACATAGGAGGCAACAGGTCGCCTCACCATGGAATTTGGATTGAGATCTTCATACTCTCTCTCGAATTCTATCAAGTGAATAATGACCATGTTGTGTTGTGTCTGATTTAGAGGTCACATTCAGTCACATACATTTTGGCACCCACCGTGGGGCAGAAAAGATCAATTTTTGGCCTCATTTTTTATTGGTTTTTCAATTTTAGTGTTGGTTCCAGGCCTTGTACGACCATGTACAGTCTGGAAACCCTATAATATAGTAATGGATGGATATAATGATGAATCATTTTTTCTCATACTTTTGGTTTGGTTCATTTTTATAAAAAATTGAATAAGTTATGATCATTTTGGTGAAAGTGGGTATTTGCAAATTTGAGATTCTTTGAATACAGTCAGATTGAAATGTTTGGTATGGAAAAATTGTGAAGAATCAGGATCTCTAATAACATTAATTGGAAAGATAAATGAATTAAATTTCATTTCCTTTTGGTTTGAGTCATTTTCATGCAGATTTGTGAAGTTATGGGCATTTGAGTGAAAACTAATTTTTAACAATCTGTGTTGGAGTTGCAGGAAATGATTTATTCTTAGAAAATGATTTATGAATGGGAAAAATAAATGGCTTACATATTTGGAAACTAGATTCATTAATAGTTACTATGAAATTAGTTTGGTTTCATTTGGATTCTATTTGAGAAAGATATGTGATTCCCTAGGCAGGGTTTGGTGTTTTAAATCTGATTTATGACAGAAAAAATTACAATCTAAAAAGGTTATTGGTTGAGGAACCAAATGAAATCATAAGACCTTGTAATTTTTGGAAATGGTAGTTCTTGATGTTGGATAAAAACTTCATTCTTTACAGAAATTTTAATATTGTGATTTTATGGGTCAAATAAATCAATCTTTAAAGACTGTCTTGAAGACAACAATGTTACATGTCTTACGATTTGCCATTGATTTGTCTTGATTCTATACTTTCAGATGTGTACTAAATGCTGGATTGCAGATCTTTGGAGCTAAGGTGAGTTCTTAAAATCTCTATAACATTTGGACTTTGGGATTAAAATTGAACCTCTCATGTGTTTGGCTTGAGTGTTTACATGCTTTCATAGAACACATTTTAATTGATGCTCTTAATGGGAAATGAATGAACATAGATTTTCTTTCATACAAGTTTATGTAAGTGAATGCTTGTGTTTAAACCTTAATTAATTCTTGGTTCCAATATCAAATATCTCATTGAGTGATTGAGGGCATGGATTCATTCCTAGTTTACATGAAGAGTTAAATGCACCACTTTGTGGACTCACTTCATGTTTACTTGGAAAGTTAAATATTCCATGATTCAAACCCTCTTGCACTTATGAGTAGTATTGATTAGCAGTCTTAGATTACTTGTGATTGATCTAGATTGCTATCTTGGGTTATTGGACTCGCTAATCTGCCGGCCCCTCATTTCCGCCCTGTGGTTGCAATCTCAGCGCCACATTAAAGGGGAGGGGTCTATAGGAAAGAAGCATTAATTGTTCCACTAGGCAACCCTTTTGTGCTTTTTTGGAACTCACTTATTTTCTAGGTTGTGGACTCATTTGTAGCTTATGTGGGGTGTTAAGTGTTCCACCTTGTGGACTCACCTCATATTTTCTTTAAGCATTAAGTGTTCCACCTTTAGTGCTTTTCAATACTTTTTGATAGAGAATTACTTACTTTTCATTTTTTTAGAAGGCCTGCTTGGGGATTTCATCACCTCAAGGGATGACCTTAACTCCCGTGTTCCGGCGGAGTATAAATATCGGGAGGTGAATCCAAAGACACCTCTCTTGGGAATGAGTTAGATTTCACTCTTGGCTAAGCCTCAAAGAACTTTATACCTTTGAGAAGTGAAGGAGGAGATTTGGGTTACCGTCTCCCCCCGGCTGTGTGATTTCTAATTCTACTCATCTACAGATTTGGGCCTCACATACCTTGCGTATATTGAGGACACCCTTTAGAAAAGCCATGTATATCCTTGTATATAACTTGCTAGGATGTTGTTGTGTTTTAAGTGCCTGCTAAAACATTTTCAAGAACATACACAAGTAGAGTCCTTAGGGAGTAGAAATACTAAGTCACTATTCTTGTTCATGTGCAAGGTTGCTTTGTCCCTTGCCCATTGCTTGAAGACTATTTGCTTGAACTCCTTGATTGTTGTCTTATGTGCTTGATCAATGACATAAATCTGATCTACCTTTTTGTCCATGATCTATTTTTCTATTTTCTTGTCATTCACCGTCAGAAACTGGTTGTCTTGAGTTAGGAATCGATCGATCTTTTCTTTGACTCGTATTGTCTCTCATTAGTCTACCTTATCTCATTGTGCTCTTGTACCTTGTGTTGCGATTGTCTTATCTCGGCTATTCTAGCCATCTCTTTTTGACAATTCATACGAGGTTCATCTTGCATCTTGGCTGTTCTAGCCATTTATCTCCTTTTCATTATCTTAGAGACAGAGTCTAGCTTTATCCCAAATCTTTGCTCGTTACATCTTCGTCTATGACTGTCACAAATCGAAGTGGTAAGACTTATCCTGTTCAGAATACTGATCAAGATAGAATAAAAACTCGTAATCAAGACATAGATCATTTTGGATCCATTGCAAAATCTGAACTTCGTGAGGAATCCTCACATTCTTCGTCATTCCAAGAGTATTACAATCCATTGTTTCAGATACAGTCTAACTTATTATTTCAAGAATATTATAACCCATTGTTTGAACATCAGCAAGGCTCTAAAGGGTCACTTTCTAAAATTGAACCTATTGATTCTTTTGAACCTATCGACTCTTTCATGATCTCTCAAAATACTACCAACAATATGGGAGATCCATTCCCCTTTCCAAGGGTAGATAAATTCAGCACTAGTCATAAGCAATCTCCAAATGACCAAGGTCATGGTCAGTCTCAAAATGACAAGAGTTATGATCAATCCCATAATATTCAATATCGGGTCAACATTCGAGACCTTCGCAATTTGAAACAACGACAAGGGGAGCCTCTCTTAACATTTCTCTAGAGATGGAGACAACTATGCACGAAGTATCCGCATGAATTACCTGAGTCTAAAAAGCTTGATATCTTCTTGGACAATCTTGTCCCAAATTTTGGATACCAAGTACGATTACAAGGTCCCCTCACTTTTGACAATATGATTAGGTGGGCTGTGAGGATAGAAGTGTTTATGGTTAAGAAGGGAGAATTGACTTTGAACAAAGACAATAAGCAAGGACCTTCTCCCTTGGAGAAGGATAAGGATAAGATTGTCAACAAAAACATAAATATTATGAATGACGGTGTTGTTGACAATGTGATGCCAAAACCCTCAAAGTTGGTTTTCAATCTCAGCTCTAACATACAAATGATCAAAGCCACTGAGAAGGCTATGACAGAAGCTCAACTGCCTTCCAAATTTGCTAGAAACAAACCTTGGATCTCTCATTATGACATGATCATTGCTCCAGGGAGTGAGGATACTCCTAAACCCAAAATTCCCTTTGTCTTGCGAGGCCCTGCACCTCCCTCTTATAACTCCACACAGTCTCCAACTTGTGCGAATGCTATCACTCGATCTTGTGCAAAGATTGTTCTCAAAGGTCCCAAACCTTTGATATCTAGATCAAAACAATCTATGGATAAAGCCCTCACTAAGGAAAACATCCCCAAAGATCTCAATCTCGACCAGTTTCAATCTATGGTGGGTCATTTGACCTCACCTCATTATTTATCCATCCCTAAAGAAGATGATCACTCTCCAAGCCATCCGCATGATGCTCCCCTTCACATTGAAGTTATGGAAGGTCCCGAGCATGTCCACTGCATCCTCACTGACAATAATGCTGCCCTAAAGACTTGCTCTGCTAAGCTGCTTACCCAAACAATAGACAACTTTGTTCCTGCCAATAGGGAGTCCACTAAGTTCTATGATGCTAAGCTAAAAGAAATAGAAAAGACCTTGAAGATCAAAGATATTGGCATGGGGGAATATTAGATTGAGTCCATCTTGTCACTGACAGCTCTCCCCATATCTCCACATTCCTATGAAGAACCCTCTAAAGACATATTTGGTATTGGCTATCAAGGCCATGAACTTGACCATCCTAGCTGCAGCTTTCACTCATGCGAGGATTCAGATAATGAAGACACAAAGATTTAGCCTATGACACATGAAATAACCTTGAATATTCAAAATTATGATTCAGACTACGAGAAAGAGTCTTATCTACCTTCTCAAATGCTTCAAGAACATGATCTTGGTCCTCACTAGGAGGATTTTATACACTCTACTGAATAGATTTCTACTACTGTAGCTACTACTGAATATGTCATTGCCTCTAATGGCACACATACTGATTGGGAGAAACTATTTGATGCTTCCCTTATCTTGGGTATGCCTCAAGGTATGCCTATTCTAGATTGTTCCACCACTTCTGCTATTGAACAGACTCCTACTATTGCCAACTCCAATGGCACACATACTGATTGGGAGCAACTATTGGATGCTTCCCTCCTCTTGGGTATGCCTATTCCAGATTACTCTACTACTTCTACTACTGAACAAGATCCTACTGTTAAAGAAACACTTCCTATGTTAGATGACAACAATGAAGAAATTATGCCTCCGACTATGTCTCTAGCTAAATGGGGCTCTATATCAGATGCTACTACGAAAATACCAGTTGATGCTACACACTTATATGCTAGTCTTAACAACTCAGAAAGAGGAGAAATTTATGATCCTCCAGATCAAGCTATTGATGATGATCCTTTCCACCCTCTTGTGGAGATCATTCCTATGGCTCCTAGGCCATCTACTCCAAGCTATACTCCTACTACTCCAACAAATCATGGGTATGTAAGACCCCATTCTGTTACAGCTTCATGGAATATTGGTAGATCTAGAATTGAAATGGTTCCTATTCATGTACTCTTACCACCTGAAAGGGGACCTGGCTCTTGGAATAGACCATCTTGGTTAGGCTCACATAATATTCCTCCAAACTTATCTAACTCTTCTAAGATGACTTACAATCAACAATGCTCTATGGAAGATTAATTTCTTGATCTATCTGATGCATTCATGAATAATGAGGATGATATTTATATATTTTCACTTGAGCCCATCACATCGATTTCTCTTCCCTCTTCATCTCCCAGAAAAGTGGCCCGTCCACTTCCATTTCCACCTCTCCACCTGAACCAGTCATATAAGCCTCTTTCATCCACCATTCCTAAGTCTTTTGGAAGTAACTTGGATGTGCAACATAAAAACAAAAATAATAAGAATCCACTTATATCTCAAGGTCACCATGTCCCATCTAATCGACATGTGACTTTGAAGAAAGAAAAAAGCAATAGAGGTGTTGAAAAGACCGCAAAGGTCCTTAAAGAGAAGAAGACAATCAAAAGCCAGAAAATAAATAAAAAATGGATCTCAAAATCCATCTTATAGACATTGTCATCAAAAGCACCTCAAAGTAAAGAAGAAAAAGTTCAAAAGCTATGTGGATTCCAAAAAAAGGAAAATCAAAGTTGCCATTCGAGCTTCCAAAATTCCCATGCTTCCCTCCATTCCATCGCCCTTGCCTCTCATACTTTACCATCTTCACTCCATCTTGCCTTGTCCCAAAGTGCATATCAGCATCTCCTCATTGCTAATGACATGACTAAGAGAAATCTAGAATGTACTCTCCCTAAGTGTTTAGAGCATGGGAAATCTGATAAAGAGTTAAGATGTGTCCACGAGGATGTTTGTGGGTCTCACTTAAGTGATCTTTCCTTGACTATGGATCTCTCAATAGTTGGACACTACTGGTTGGATCTCCTGTTACTGCTACAACATCTGGTTCTAATTCTACAACTTCTCAGTTGCCTACTGCTACAAATATTGCGTTCTCAGAGATTCCTACTGAAGGAGAGAAACTCAAAGAGCCCATCAACGCTCTTCATCTGAAGAAGTTCTATAGTTGACATTCTCTATGTGCTCATGTACATACTTATTGGTCCTGAAAAAATCCTAAAAATGGTATATTCTCAAAAAATCTTAAAAATTGCAAAATGTCCTGAAAAATGATCATCTTAGTGAAAGCTTGGCAAACAGGCACTTTGATGTATCTATTATCTTGGTGAAAACTTGGTAAACAGGCGCCCTAATAATACTAAAAAAAAATTGAAAATTTCAAAAATACAAAAAAATAGAAAATGTGAAAAATATAAAAAAAGAGAAAAAAGAGAAAAGTACAAAAAAATTGAAAAAGAAGAAAATGTGCCATTGATGAAAACCTAGTAAATAGGCATCATGGTAGCAAAACTAGAATCTCTGCCAAGATGGTGAAAACCTGGTAAACAGGCACCTCTTGTTTCCTCAAGCTGCATCTCATCTCAGCATCGCTTGGCTCTTAGTTTCTTGCTTTCATTTCCTTCCTTTCCTACTTTAGTTTGTTTTCCTGCTTTCCTGCTTTAGTTTGTTTCTTGCTTTGGTTTGCTAGCTCATGCACTTGTCTTTGAGTTTTCCTCAACTCTTCATGGATTGGAATTGGTCATACTTGGGGGCATCTCCCTGGTCTAGGGGGCATTGTCCTATTACTTTTGGAAGATTCATTTGTGCATCAGTCACCAGTGTTTCATGCTGTGTCTGCCTGCTGATGCCTAGCTACTTTTGAGATCTCTCCTCAAGGATCTCTCATGTATCGGTCACCAGTGGTTCTCACTGTGCTTGCCTGCTGATACCTAGCTCCCATTTGACCTCTCTTTTCAGGATCTCCTTCTTACATCAGTCACCAGTGGTCCTCACTGTGTCTACCTACTGATGTTTCATTCATGTTTCATTCTCTCTTTTGAGAATCTTCCTTGTATCGGTCACCAGTGGTTCTCACCGCGTTCGCCTACTGATACTTGGTTCGCACTTCGATATCTTCTTGAGACTTTGTCTCTTGTGATTGTCACTAGTGGTTTTCCACTGTGTCTACCTGTTGTCGCTATCCCGTTGAGACTTCAAATGTTGTTTGCTTCTGATTCGACTTCAATCCACTTGAACATGAACTTAAACTAAAACTAAAACTCTTTGTGTGTTCCTATGCAGTGTACTAACCTTTTCTCTTTCTTATTTTTTTGGTTTATCATTTCACCTCGAGTGAATCTAAGATGTCTTTCTTGACTGAGAAACGCAAAGAATGGGGGCATGATCTTTTCTTTGTTTTCTGCTTGTTGGTTTAGTTCCAATGATCCAAGAAATTTATATAAGAGGGGTGTCCATGTATAAGAGCCTCCATCTTGTATTGGATGGCCATGTGTACCTCGACTCCTTTTATATGAACACTTTGGTGCAGTTGGTTCTTCTCCTTGTCTTTTGAGTGACTTCTTTTTGCTACTAGTCAAATTGTTAATGCTCATCTTGCTAAGTGAATGTAGGGGTCACTACGAGCACTCTTTGGCAAAAGAAAGATCTCTCACATGTTTGGTGTGTTTGTTCACAAGAGACATTCAGTTCATTCTAGCAAACGTGCTTTGATGCTTATGTTAACTTTCTAAATTAAAAGGAATAGGTGTTCAGGTCATTCTGGCTTCTTGTGCCTTAATGCTTACACCTCATTCCGACAAATTTAAGAGTTATGTCATATTCATATTCTCATGTTGGGGAGAATTGTATGGCATCTTGTGATTGTCCCATGCTTAAATGAACTCAATGATGATAAATATGATGAGTCCAACAGCCGAGTCTGGAGGATTGCATTTGTTCATCTTAGGCCTACATTTAGACTTGAATCTTTCATTCTAGGCTTGCATTTGGAGCGCTTTCTTGTTGCTCTCTTGATTTCTTTCTTTTGGATCTGCTCATCAAAGGTTCTCATCTTTTGTCCCAATCTCATCTTGGTTGCATCCTTTTTCAGGATTGAAATCGAAATCTGACATCTCTAGATAGCTCGAAATCGCGTTTTAAATTATGTGATCCTTTGGGATTGGATGCTTGTGTAGTCAACCTTCTGGCATCATTTTCTTGCTAGATCCTCATCTTTACATCATGTTCTTGAGATCTTTGCTCTTTTCATCAAAGTCAACTTAAGTCAAATTTAGTCAACCATGGTCAACCTAGTCAAATTTGGTCAGCAGGACCTTTGGATCGCTTCAAAATGCTTCTGATCTACTTTATTCTTCTAGATCTTTGATCTTATCTTTATCTGCAACCTCTTGCTGTCAATCATCTTCTGACGTGTCATCTTTCGATTTTGCTCCCAAGGGGGCAGGATGATTGCATCATTGAATCTTGTCGAATCAATTCTTGAATCAGTCTGATTTGAATCATCAGTCCTCATTGCTAGGGGCATCTTCACGCCTCGCATCTTGTCATCTGGAAATCTATCTCTTAGGTATCTGAGCAATCTAACTCAGATCCTCAAGGATCATTCTTCATTCTGGAGATGGTTCTTGAAATCTATTAGGTATTGGGGCAATCTAACCCTGATTCCTAGGAGTCAATCTTCGTTCTGGAGATGACTCGCAAAATCTCTTTTAGACCGTTATCTGGGCAATCTAACCTAGGTCTCAGAGGGCTGAGCTTCATATTGGGCCAATCTAACCCTGATTCTGGATACAGTCCTAATCTGCATCTAAATCTCACTCTGGGGCATTGGGGCAATCTAATCCCAATTCTCATCTCTCTCAAGAACCATTGTCTTCGCAATCTAACTTAGACTTCAAAAATTCTCATCATCTATCACTTCAGACTATTCTTTGAATCAATGTGTTGCTCGCACATCAATTCAAAGAGGGGCAAATGTAATACCCCAAAATTGGCACCTATTTAATTTCATCAATTTTGGTGCATTATCTCGATTTTACATCACCAAAGTCCTAGTTCCCTAGGCAATTTTCTCTCTCCTACCTGACTTAATTTGACTTGATGTCAATTGCAAAGACCATAAATTACAATAATCAAATATTAATATTAATTCCTAAAGTCCTTGACTTTAATTAGCTAAATTACCTCTATGATAATTTAATTTAGTTCTAAAGTCCTAAGCACTTTGAATTAAATTAAAATCTACCCCTTTGGCTAATTACCCTTAAAAAGGAATTAATAAATATTTAGTTAATTGAATGGACACCTCTTTATATGAATTTAATAATTTAAATTACTCGAAAGGTCACTCCCCACATGTGGCAAATTTCATTCTTTTAATTAAATAATTCATACCTTTTTGTCTCAAAGGGGAATGAAGAGTCAGGAGTTTCAAATCAAGAAACTCTTCATTCCTCTCCGAGCTTCTCTATTTAATGAACCTCTTTTTCTCATTCAAGAGAGCAATTTTTGAGAGCATCTACACTATAGGCATTTTTTTAGTCTCATTTGATTCATTGTTTTCAAAGCTTTTTATTGCATTTATTAGATTAATATCTCATTATTAGTATAATCTTTGCATCACATTTTAGACCAAATTTTCTTATTTGTTCTTAGTTTAATATCATATTTGTTTCAAGTTCTTAGATTAGGTTGCATCTCATCATTATTTTCAAGCTCTTAGATTAATTGCATCCTCATTCTTAGATTAAATTGCACTTCATCTTAGATTAATTTCATCTTGCTCATCTTTATTGCTTCTTGGAAATCCTCCATTGTTGAATTGGTCTCCCGACTGTTGGCTCTCGTACTGAGAGTATTCAAACACCCCATTCACATAGGAGGCAACAGGTCGCCTCGCCATGGAATTTGGATTGAGTTCTTCATACTCTCTCCTAAATTCTATCAAGTGAATAATGACCATGTTGTGTTGTGTCTGATTTAGAGGTCACATTCAGTCACATACACTATGTTATTGTGCTATGTTCAAGGATTCATTTGATACTAGTTTTGTTATCATTTCACTGATTCTCTCTTCTGTTGCTTTGGTTTGCTGAGCTTGGCATTTCACTGCATCATTTTGAAGCTTCTCTTTGGTATGCTTTACCAAACCTTATGGAGTACGTTCTCTACAGGTATGCTTTGACTTCCAGTGCTTATAAAAAAGGAATGCAAGTCTGTAGAAAAATAAAGTGTCGTCTCTGCTTAAATATCAAGTATGTTTTCATTCAGTACAGATCAAAAAGGGTTTCAGTAATGATTTCTAAGGATTATGTGAGGATTTGGAGATGTGGGTGTTTGTGTGTTTATACACTTGATTCATCATATCAATTTGCAAATCTATAGATTAAGTTTCATCTTGTTTTTGCAGTCATGAACATTTTGATAGTGAACCGGATAAAGCATTTGAATCAATAGATATTGTTTTAGGTTTAGTCATGAGGGTTTTGAGATGCATTTGTGAACTTGAATTTCATAAAAGCTCTATATGCAATCTTCATTCAGTTATACAGTTTTTTTGTTTAGTTTGAAATAGTTTTAAAAAAACCTTTCTCATTTCCTGATGTAAAAATGCTTAACTATTATTAATAACAGTTATGAAACATTTTCAGTGCATGGCTGCAGTTAAAAAATGTTCACCTGATAACACGAACAGTTATATGACAAACTGTTCTTATTATTGGTTTGACGAGTTTATTTGATTTTCAGTTATGGGTACAAGTCAAACAGGTTTTTTAGAATATGGGCATGAGTAAAAATTGTTTTCATTTTTGGTGAACAGTTTTTGAAAATGTTTATGATATTCAACTATTTTTCAAGAACAGTTTTCATACCTTCTGTAAGATGCATTTGAGTTCAACTTATGATGTGAACAACTATTTTTTAGTTGAGCATTATCAATTGAATTTTGAAGGTGGTTTTTCAGTTATGAAAGAAGTTGGTAATACCAGTTTAGAACTGGATTGTTCTCCAAAAAGTTGTAAACTTCCTATGCTTTAAAAAGAGGAAGATATTATTGTAAAAGTGTGAGAAAAGGGTATTATTTGGTGAGAAAAGTTGTATTGAAAGTTACCATTATATGTAGTTTGTATGTTGATTCAGTGCATATAGTTACATATACAAACTGTGTGATTCTAAGTTGTTAAAATAGAAAAAGTTATGTGTTAAGAAAAGCAGTAGGAGCTGCTAATGTATGAAAAGATTTCAAAAATAAAAGTACAGGTTTAGATAGGAGTGGTTTTTCTCCCTGTGATAAAACCGTTAGGTTTTTAGGGTTTCCCACTCGGCAAAAATCCAGTGTCATCTTGTGCATTGTTGTTTAACATTCTGGTTTATTGATTTGCAAATTCTTATTGTTAAGTAAATTATATTCAAGGTTTATACTGCACTTGTTCAGATTTTGTATAGTCTTGATTCACCCCCCCCTCCTCTCAGAACTATCACCATTTCCAACAAATGAGATGGTTTTAATTCGATGCGATCATAATCTTTAGTGGTAATTTCTTCAAATTATCCAAAGCACAATGCCCTTGGCATATGAGATTACTTTGCATATGATCCAAGATTCATAAAACTAGAGGCAACTAATTACCTTACAATCTCTAGATAGGCAATCTTATTTGGTACTATCCTAGGAAGGAGAAAGCGAACAAATTCAAATATATAAATTCTTATTTATCCCTCTCATTATGATTTATTATCTTCATCTCATCATAGTCATTAATCCTAATGAATCTCTTAATCTATGGGATAAGTGTATGAGCCTATTAATTTCCTAACACTCTACATAATAGTTTAACAAAATGGTCTTCAACGTATAAATATTGATAAAATAGGAATCTTCTATCTCATATGGGTGTCTACATCTGTGCTATTTTGCAATCCTTATTTCTCATACTCCATGATTCTCAAATAATTTATCCACATGCTCAAATGTTGTCCAACATATAGGAACATGTGAAAAATCAAAGAATAGTGTTTGAAGTAGATTTCATTAGAGAAATTATCTATTACTTCCAAACCATGATGGTTTGATCCACTACTGATGAAGGGTGCTCCCCTTAATACCACAAACACATAACAGAAACGGAGAAACCACAACAATATACAAGAACAGAAAATTGGCTTCTTATTATCTCCACAAATGTGGAATTACAAACTTTTAGAATTACAATATGCAAAGCCACATGGGCATTCCCTTACAATATTCTTTAGGACAAAGCCTCGAATCAATACCCAGATCTACTACCCAGAACTATTCTGAACTGCCTAAGACAATAATACAGCCTTCCTTATATAGACAATTATCCACCGCCTGGGAAGGTTCCAGAATTTTAGCCAATAAGGCCGACCAAACTTAGAATTATTTTATTTTACATTTTATTAAATCATAGTCGGCTCAAAATAACTTTTGAAATCCGAACAGAAATTTTGAAGAAAATTATTTTTCGCCATTTCAGGTGGCCCAACTTCCGAAGACCATAAGTCATCACCAGTTGACCCGCTCAGCTATTATAACCCCATTTCGGAAACGCCACGAAGCGCTCTACAGGCTTGACTGGCGCAAGCACTTGTCACCCAAATTTTCGACCTCATCCGGGGCCTCTAAAGCCTTCAAAACTGAGTTCGAAGTTTCTGTATCCTGCTGCCAATACCGAAAATCTTCAATATCTTCCAATATACACTTGATCTGGCAATGAAACTTTACTGGCAGACTTATATGACCAAAATGAACCTCCAAGAAAGAAATCATATCATTCTGAGCACATACAAAAATTACCAAAAATAGTAACTTTCCATAAATAGCAGCTCTGCACAAAATGGCCCTTATTGAATATAAAAACAGAAATATTTTTGGGTGATGCAAGATTGCTCTTACACCCAGGATGCTCTTGCATCAGACACCCGGGGTAATTTGAGAAGTGACCCTGTCACGACTCAGGCGTGCAGAGGAAAACCAAGACGGTTAACCTCCTCCTTTGTTAGCCATGAGGAATCTTCAACAGGTCGTCCTTTCCACTTGACCAGATATTCTTCATAGGTCCTGTTCCTTGTGCTTCTACCAACATGACTGTCCAGTATGTCTTCAATCTCCTTGATATCTGAACTGGTTACTGGAATACTCCACTGTGCTACTGCAACCTCATCCTCAACACCTCCTTCGTGATACTCTGTCAAATCTGAAATGTTAAACACTGGTGAAATATTCAGCTCACTAGGCAATTCTACCTCATATGCATTTCCTGAATCATGCTTCTTCAGTATCTTACATGGTCCAAACTTCTTCATTTTCAGCTTGTTATATGTACCAACTGGAAACCGCTCCTTCCGCAAATGAACCATGACTTCATCACCAACCTGAAATTCCTTATACCTCCTTTTCTCATCTACCTTAGCCTTATACTGTGCGTTCATCTTGGTAATATGCTTCCTCACTTCTTCATGGATGTTCTTCAAGTGTTCTGCAAAATCTTCAGCTTCAGCACTACTTATTTCTCCTTTATCTATCTTCCGTAATTCAGATGCATTTCTTGGACTACCTCCATATATAATCTGGAATGGTGATTTACCAGTGCTCCTATTAACAGAATTATTGTATGCAAATTCTGCCTGTGGTAAAATCAAATCCCATCCTGTTGGCTTATCTCCAACCAAACATCTCAGCAAATTTTCCAAACTCCTATTCACCACCTCTGTCTGTCCATCAGTCTGTGGATGATGTGATGAACTAAACTTCAAATCTGTCTTCAACTTCTTCCACAACGTACGCCAAAAATATCCAACAAACTTAGTGTCCCGATCTGAAACTATGGTCTTTGGAAAACCATGAAGTCTCACTACTTCTCTGAAAAATAATTCTGCTACATGAACAGCATCATTAGTCTTCTTGCAGGGAATGAAATGTGCCATCTTCAAAAATCTGTCAACCACCACAAAAATTGAATCATGTCCCCGCTGAGTCCTCGGTAAACCAAGAACAAAGTCCATGCTGATATCCTCCCAAGGCTTCTCTAGTATAGGTAATGGCTGGTACAACCCTATATTTTGCTTCACTCCTTTCGCCATCTGACATACTCTGCAACTCTGTACAAACTTCTTCACATCTTGCTGCAATTGTGGCTAATAATAATTCTCACCAACCAAAGCAAGGGTTTTATCACGACCAAAATGTCCAGCCAATCCTCCACTATGCTTCTCCTTGATGAGATTCTCCCTCATAGAACTTCGTGGAATGCACAACTGACTCCCTCTGAATAGCATATCATCCTGGATGATGAAATCCAACCATTTCATCCTGTTTAGAGTAACAGGTTCTGTACAAGCTTTCCAAGCTTCACCAAAATCAGGATCCTCTGGATACAAATTCTTGAGTTCCTTGAACCCAACCACTTCAATCTGCATTTCTGTTAGCAATAGTTGCCTTCTGCTAAGAGCATCTGCAACCCTATTAGACTTTCCACCCCTGTGTTTCAAAACAAATATATAACTCTGCAAAAACTCAACCCATTTCAAATGTCTTTGATTCAATTTTCCTTGACTATTCAAATATTGCAAAGCTTGATGATCAGTATACAAAACAAACTCCTTAGGAAGCAGATAGTGCCTCCACTTTTTCAATGCCTGAACTATAGCATAAAATTCCTGATCATAAACAGAATATTTTCTCTTGGCATCATTTAATTTCTCACTGAAATAAGCAACAGGTTTACCTTCTTGGCTCATAACAGCTCCTATTGCAGTACCACTAGCATCACAATCTACTTGAAACACCTTATTAAAATCTGGAAGTGCTAAAACAGGTTGTTCTATAACTTTTCATTTCAATAATTGAAAACTCTTTTCTGCCCCATTAGTCCACTTAAACTCTTTTCTATCCCCTCTCATTGTTTCAGTCAAGGGTCCACAAATACTGCTAAAATTTCTGACAAACTTTCTATAAAAGCTAGCTAGACCATGAAAAGATCTTACCTCAGTAGCACTCCTTGGCGTAGGCCATTCAAGGATAGCCTGTACCTTCTCTGGGTCCATTTTTAGACCTTCTCCTGAAACCAGAAATTCTTTCAGAACCTCGTTCATAAGCCGCATGAAAGTACTCGGTGCATTGGTTAGCCCAAAAGGCATGACTAACCACTCATATAGTCCTTCCTTTGTTTTGAAGGCAGTCTTCCATTCATCTCTTTCTCTGATCTGAATCTGATGATATCCACTCTTCAGATCTATCTTTGAGAAATACACAGCTCCACTCAAACAGTCCATAATATCATCCATTCGTGGCAATGGAAACCTGTACTTGATTGTGATCTTGTTTATTGCCCTAGAATCTGTACACATCCTCCATTCTCCATTCTTCTTTGGTGCTAATACCGCTGGTACAGCACAGGGACTCAGACTCTCACGGATCAATCCTTTCTGTAATAGTTCATGTACTTGTCTGTTCAACTCTTCACTTTCTGCTGGTGTCATTCTGTGTGCTGCCTTGTTTAGCAAACTGGCTCCTGGAATCAAATCTATCTGATGACTGATCTTCCTTACCGGTGGTAATCCATCAGGTACATTATCAGATACAATATCGTGAAACTCATTCAACAAATCTGCAACCTCTACAGGTACATCCTCTACTTCTTCTTTACCAGCTTTTGGAATTAAGGCAAAACACACATGCTCATGCCTCATACCATCTAGGAATTTTCTTCCATCAACAAATGTTATTCTTGCATTACCACATACCTTTTCTTCAGTCTCCTTCAATGGTTTTAGCTTATGTCGCACTCCATCCTTTGTCAGGGAATAGGTATTCACACGACCATCATGTACAGCACATCTGTCAAACTGCCATGGTCTACCCAACAACATATGACATGCATCCATAGATATGATATCACATAGTACCTCATCTTGGTACCCACCAATCTTGAACTTCACCAGGCATTGTTCATTGACCATGACCTTGTGGTCATCCTGTACCCAGGCAATCCGATATGGATGTGGGTGTTTCTGTCTCTTGAGCTTCAACTTTGTCACCATCTCTTCTGACACCAAATTGTCAGTGCTTCCACTATCAATAATCACATCACAACATTTACCTTCACACTTGCACCTAGTGCGAAACAGGCTCCTCCTTTGCTCAGGTTCATTCTCACCACTCAACAGGACTCTTCTGTTAATCAACATTTCTCCTCTTTCAGCATCTTCAGAATTTGATGATCTGGCATCTTCATCTACATGTGCAACTCTGGCCTAGCCTTCATTTCTCCTGTCTGTTCTACCTTGGTGCTGAGGACATTCAAATGCCCTATGACCTTCTTCTCCACAGTGAAAACATGTTCCACGGAAGCCACCTCTTCCAGATCCTTGTCCTCTTCCTCTTCCTCTCTAATCTCTATTATTCTGATCCTGGAAGCGATTAGAATTATTTCCTCACTGATTTTGACTGCTACTGGCCTCATCCTTCTTTTTTGGATCTTCATTTCGGCCACCATATGACCGTCCACCAGATCGTCCACCGCGACCTCTTCTGTTTTGTCTGCTCTCGAACTTCTTGTTCAGCTTTTCCTCTACTTTTAGGGCAAATTGGTATGCCTCTTCAATACTATTCATTCGAACCAGATTCAGCTCCTCCTGAATGCTTGGCCTTAACCCATTAAGGTATCGGGCAACTTTCTCCTTATCAGCTTCTGCATGGCCTGTTCTGATGAGAAGTCGATAGAACTCCTCTGTATACTCCTGAACAGATCTTCCTGCTTGCTTCAAACTCTGCATTTTCTTCAGTAGGTCAAGCTCATAATCAACAGGAATGAACTGTCGCTTCAATTTATCCACCATCCGATCCCATCTCATGATTTTCTCCTTTCCCCTTCTATTTCGCTCCAACTGAATCTCTTGCCACCATATCTTCGCATGACCTTTCAGTTTGGCCTTCGCAAATTTGACCCTATCAGGATCCTCAACATCTTCATACTCAAAATATTCTTCACATTCATTGATCCAGTCGATCAATTCCTCTGGGTTAAGATTTCCAGAAAATGTAGGAACCTCAATCTTAGGTCTTTTCCCAATCTTGAAAATCGCCCGAAAAAGTCTTTCTTCCTCCTGGTTCACAATTTCAATTTCTCCTTCTTGATATTCTTCTTCGGCTTCATCCTCGCTTTCATCTCTGACATTAAGATTCATTCCTCTGCGAATCTCTTCTTGCAATGCTCGCACTTGTCTTTGCAGCTCTCTAACCTCAGGTGTTACAACACCAGCTCTTCCGCCACGTTCCCTTCGTGGAGGCATTTTCGCGATGTGCGCTGAAACCCTAGCCACGGTCCTGGTGCAAACTGCCTCACAGTCGGCGATCTGTTTACACACTCAAGAACTCCTGCTTTGATACCACTTGATGAAGGGTGCTCCCCTTAATACCACAAACACATAACAGAAACGGAGAAACCACAACAATATGCAAGAACAGAAAATTGGCTTCTTATTATCTCCACAAATGTGGAATTACAAACTTTTAGAATTACAATATGCAAAGCCACATGGGCATTCCCTTACAATATTCTTTAGGACAAAGCCTCGAATCAATACCCAGATCTACTACCCAGAACTATTCTGAACTGCCTAAGACAATAATACAGCCTTCCTTATATAGGCAATTATCCACCGCCTGGGAAGGTTCCAGAATTTTAGCCAATAAGGCCGACCAAACTTAGAATTATTTTATTTTACATTTTATTACATCATAGTCGGCTCAAAATAACTTTTGAAATCCGAACAGAAATTTTGAAGAAAATTATTTTCTGCCATTTCAGGTGGCCCAACTTCCGAAGACCATAAGTCATCACCAGTTGACCCGCTCGGCTATTATAACCCCATTTCGGAAACGCCACGAAGCGCTCTACAGGCTTGACTAGCGTAAGCACTTGTCACCCAAATTTTTGACCTCATCCGGGGCCTCTAAAGCCTTCAAAACTGAGTTCGAAGTTTTTGTATCCTGCTGCCAATACCAAAAATCTTCAATATCTTCCAATATACACTTGATCTGGCAATGAAACTTTACTGGCAGACTTATATGACCAAAATGAACCTCCAAGAAAGAAATCATATCATTCTGAGCACATACAAAAATTACCAAAAATAGTAACTTTCCATAAATAGCAGCTCTGCACAAAATGGCCCTTATTGAATATAAAAACAGAAATATTTTTGGGTGATGCAAGATTGCTCTTACACCCAGGATGCTCCTGCATCAACTACATACCCCATATAATGAAAATTCTAAGCATCTAGTATTTGAATGTCTACTGCTAAGACCATTAGTATAATATCTATGACTGGATTTCCCTCTCTACCAAATACCTAGAAATCAGAGTAGTAGGTATACTTGAGATACTCTTCGAACAAACCTAAATCAAACAATAGTTTCTCATTAATGTAAAAATCCTAAGTTTCTTACCATCCTTGAGCCTATGAGTTGATAATTTTCATCTCTTGTATATGTCCTCTAATTTATAATATTCATTGACTAATTTATCTATGACAATTTTCTTATCATAAGAGAGATCATGGTCAAATACCCTAGACATGTAATCTCTAGTTATTTGAAATAACAATTCTCCATGAGTGGCATATATCTAGCTCTCATTTGTGGGCTATAATTCTTTCCAATTGCCACTATTATGTCTACATTTACAAATACATTGGGAAGAACCAATTTTGTAAAGTCATTGAACCATGGGTTGCATAGTGGTTCTATAGTCTCTTCATTTATAGTGATACATAAATAATTCATATCCCCTATGAAAAGTCCATACTTCACCTTAATCTTGAAATTTATCTCCTAATCACTTCATGTCAACATACAATTGCATTGTCCTTTTAGACCTAGGTCTAGAGTCAGGCAATTATCTATCAAGTCTTGATTTCAACTTCCCCCTTCCTATCTTCGCCTCTTTTATTTGGGTTCCTCTTGAGTTTATACTTATAGTTATTTTTTCTATTTTTTTTCCTATTTTTCTTTAATGTTCCTTCCATTTCATCCTTTAGAAAAGAAAAGACTAAGTTGCACAATTTCTTAGTGATTTAGGCACTTACTTGGACCTCTACAAATTTAACTCTGATCTTCTGGCACTATTTGATTTCCAATTCTCCTTCTCTATATCTCAGTGGCCTCTGAATTTTATCGTAGGTCTCAATTATGCATTAGAAGTATGGTTGATGATATGAAATATACAAGAGACTTTGTTACATGTAGCCTTAAAGATTACCATCATGACCACTAAATGTTTTGACTTTAAACTCCCTATTGATGTGAAACTCCCTTAATTTTCTTGGCCCTAGATTTTAGGTCATATATCTTGTTATTGTATTTAATCTCATCAATATTTTCTTCAATCCTATGTATCCCCTTATTTTCTCTAACTGATTCTAACTGAAGGCTTATTAAAGAAACTTTCTTTTCTTAAATTTTGTATGTTGTGATTATGAGCAATCACCTTGACTCGTGTAACTTCTCTCAACAAGGTTTTCTTTCGATGGGACTCACTGCTTCGTTTAAAAATCAATTTTGTTTGGTTGAACCTCAATGTCCCATTGATGAAGGAAACTTTAACTTACATAATTTATTATATTTTTCAATAGGATCACAAAATGTCTCATAAATAATCATTTTTCGATGGTACCTTATGTTTTGATAAAGCACCTTTCTACTTACTTAGATCTTCAATGTCACACAAAAATTATCATATTTCAAATAGACGTTTGAACACGTCCCATAAACATCATAGCATCTTTCTTTGATGAGGTACTTTACTACCTTTGGTCTCTATCATTTCTTAGGTGATCTCATTGGACAAGCCACTTTAATATCTCCTCGGTCACCAAGAAGAAAATAAATGGGATCCACCACATTTTTTTTTGAGACAAGTCACTTTACTAGGACACTATTTTGCTTTAGTAGATGTTCATTTTCTCCTCGATGCAATACTCTCTCGATAAGAGTTTTTTATCCCCCTTTGATAAAGCATTTTCGATACGACGTTCATTTTCAAAGTTCTTCAATGCTCTTTTCCCATGTTAGATGTCTATTATTACATCGATGTTGATATTTCAAAGGAATCTTCATATGTCTTTTTGATAATAAATTTTCTTTTCCATGGGAGATTTCTCTTTGATGAAACACATTTGACCTTTGGTAAATCTTCAAGGTCCCATGAATATTGGTTTGCATATTCATATTTTAGAGAGAGGTCACACATCCCTTTGATGATCATGTACATTCAACATGAGCCTACTTTTTTGTAAAGTAACTTTTGAGCTTTATCGGTTAATTATGTGTCATTAATGTGATCTCTTTCAGTAAGATAAACATGAAGTCTTGGAAAAACATGCCACCAAGGTCTTAGATGGCATAAGAATTACTTTTTTATCATCGAGATAAAAAGGTGTATTATCGATATAATCAAATGGATGATTTGAATTTGAATTTTTGGTTGGTAACTTTCAAGGCTTTCTTATGGTTTAAATTATGAAAATTATATGGAAAGTAGTGGGAAAATTGTAAGATTTGGGAGACAACGAAAAAAAAATGCTACCTCATTTTATGAGGTGTTAATACCATGTATGAAAACTAAATCAAAATGTCCTAGTAGTCACGCACTATAGATACCAATAAAATTGAACAACCTAAATAGGGCGGCTATTACAAATGTGAAAAATTTAATAGATTTTTATTTATAATCTATTTTTAAAAATTAGTAATTATACAATTGGATGAACGTTAAAAATTAGCATTAGGATTAAGAATGATAAGATTTGATTAATAACTGACAAAAAGCCAACCAAACTGAAAAAAATTGGGAGAAAAGCTACTAAAAGTGATGGGGAAAATGATTCATTGTCAAGCCAACATGAATGTCACGTAAGTTTGTGGATTGAAAGAAAATATTTATCAAGCTTGGGCAGGCTAGGAGTGTCTTTTCTGTCATTTGCAAGATCTATAGAAATGGATGTTGCATAGTGATGTGTGATCATTAAGTTGGTGATATGGTTTTTTTTATTTTAAATTGAGCAGGCCATAGTTGTCTATTCTGTAATTTGCAACCTACAATTGCTTATCCCATAACGAATCCAATACATAATTCACAGCCAGGAAGGATGTTGGCGAAGATTAGTCTCTGGAATATTACTTTTTCAACAAACGTGCATTCTGCATATCCTGTTAAACAGTTCACGTGCCTTGTTGTCATTGCTGGAGGAGTTGAGCGGGGCCAGACAAGCCATGTAATAATGCCCAGCCGGGATTACATAGACGAGGATTACATAATTATTATTATGCTTGGGACGGCTTGTTAGCTTTTGTGAATGTTGTTTAATCCCTTTCTTAGCTTTACAAGGATTGAAGGATTCGTTTCTTATATTTTAATCCCTATATAGATAGCCCCAGTTTCGACGTATGCATTCTAGTGATAGTTTCAACGTACAAATTTCTCAATTAATTCTCCCAACATGGAGGAATGTTTGGGACGGCGATGAAATTCCCCTCTACAAATAGGATTGGATTAGCATTTCCTCACAACAGTTTTCTTCATAAGATAAAAGAAAATGGCAAAGGCGATGAAATTGTTTTGCGCGGTGATAATAATGGCACTGGTAGTGGGCATGGCAGAGGCAGAGGCAGAGGTAGAAGCTGTAGCTGACCCTGATCCCTGCCTAACTCAACCTCAATGCACCACCAGCCTCGGTTGTCTCGATGATTTGACCTGCTGCGGGCTCGAGGTCGATTTGTGTGGTCCGGGACTGGGATATTGCTGTTAATCCCTTTATTTGCTGCACAAATCTTCTCACGGAGAAACACTTGAACTTCTCTCAAAATAAATATTCTATTCTACTATGCTTTGGACATATGCAAAGATTATATTAATATTATCACAATTTAACTATGTTTTATATTGTGGTAGTCATTAGATTATGAAAAATATGATGTGTTTGGTTGCAATAACTTTGTGGGAGTCATTAGATTATGAGAAATATGATGTGTTTGGTTTGTGGGAATCATTAAATTATGAAAAATATGATGTGCTTGGTTACGATAACGTTATAGAACTGATCTAATATAATAAATGATTTGTATAGTTATATTATAGAGTTTTTTTAAATGTAAATCACTTATATTAGATTGTAATTATTGCATAAATAAATAAGATTAGAAGGATTTTTTCTATTTTTTTAGTTATAAATGCTTGATATTTTATATATGTATCATTTACTATGAGCATGTATGGTTATCTAAGTAAACTTAAGTTCTGTACAATTAGAGAATCGTAGTAGATAGAAGGGAGATGATCACTTTATTGCACCTAGTATATTCTTTTCTTATAGTGAACATTAATAAAAGGGAGATGATTATCTTTTATTGTGTAGTAACTCATTTTTTTTGTATGCTATCTTATTTTCTTAGAAAAACATAGATAAGGAGAGATGATGATCTTTTATTATGTAGTTTATTATTTTCTTAGCATGATTAAATATTTAAACAGGGGGATCTAGTAATCTTTTATATAGTATAGCATCTTCTTTTTCATAGAATCATAGTAGATAGAAGGGAGATGTTCACTTTATTGCGCGTAGTATCTTATTTTCTTAGAATGAGCAATAATAAAAGGGAGATGATTATCTTTTGGTGTGTAGTAAATCATTTTTTTGTGTACTATCTTATTTTCTTAGAAGAGCATAGATAAAGAGAGATGATTATCCTTTATTATGTAGTATATTATTTTCTTAGAATGAATAAATGTTTAAAAAGGGGGATGGTTATCATTTATTGTGTAGTATCTTATTTTTTTAGAATCTTAGTAGATAAAAGGGAGGTGGTAACTTTATTGCACGTAGTATCTTGTTTCTTAGAATGGGCATTAATAAAAGGGAAATTATTATCTTTTGTTGTGTAGTAACTCATTTTTTTGTGTACTATCGTATTTTCTTAGAAGAGCATAGATAAGGAGAGATGACTATCTTTTGTTGTTTAGTATCTCATTTTGTTGTCTACTGTCTTATTTTCTTAGAATGAGCATAGGTAAGGTGAGATGATTATCTTTTATTATGTAGTATATTATTTTCTTAGAATGATTAAATATTTAAAAAGGGGATGGTTATCTTTTATTGTGTAGTATATTTTTTTCTTAGAATGGTAATAGATAAAAGGGAGGTGGTTTAATTTTATTAAGTATTATCTTATTTTTTTAGAAAGATAATACATAAAGAGAGTGATGTCAATTGAGCAGTATATGAATGTGTATCTATTATCATTGCTGGAAATACATATCGATGTCATGGTTGCTTGGAGTGGAAACAAGTTTTGGATAAATAGTCAAGTGAAAAATACCTAAGTACAAAGATACTTCACAGGCTATAGTCGAGTTATTTTGGTTTGTGAGAATGGGATATTAATCTTGATGGCATGCAAGCTCCGATAGATAATATATGAGATGTACTACAAATTATTTTATGGTTGCAATAATTTTGTTTATGTATGGTGGAAGTTACAGACTGGCGAAGTCATGTGAGTACAATGAGTAGTGAAAATAGGGCATATGAGTGGACACGATGTATGGAGACTTAACATAAAGTATTTTGTTGATCTAGTTTACGATTTATGATAGGTCCTCACCTATCTTGGTGGATGAATGATCACATGTTTCTTGTTTCATTATGGGCCATGCTTGGAGACATGTTTTGTGAAGAATCAATAAGTTGATTGAGAAACAAAGTTTATTGCACGTATTGTAATGCCCACCCTAGTATCTTCTTATGTTAGACTGACAGGTCTATTGCTTTGACACTTTGGATTATTTGACAAATTATGATTATTGTTTAGTTATCATTTTATGAGACATTTGAGCATAGCTATATTTTTGGTTACTATAGTTTATTGGAAATATTAAATGAGTTAGCATTTAATGATGAATGGTTAGAAATGAACTATCATTGAAATGTTTTACATTTATTTATCTTATGATGTTTATATTATGATCTAACCCTACTGAACCCATTATGATTTGATGTTGATATTAAATGAGTTAGCATAAAATGATGAATGGTTAGAAATGAACTATCAGTGAAATGTTTTACATTGATTTATGTTATGATGTTTATATTATGATCTAACCCTGCTGACCTTGATGGAATTTCCCTCTACAAATAGGATTGGATTAGCATTTCTTCACAACAATTTTCTTCATAAAATAAAAGAAAATGACAAAGGCAATGAAATTATTTTGTGTTGTGATAATAATGGTGCTGGTAGTGGGCATGGAAGAGGTAGAAGCAAAAGCAGTAGTAGAGGTAGAAGCTATAGCTGAGCCTAATCCCTGCAAAACTCAAGTTCAATGCACCAGTAGCCTCGATTGTCTCGATGATTTAAATTGTTGCATGATCGATATGTGCGATCCAGGAGTGGGATTTTTCTATTAATCCCTTTAGTTTCTGCACAAATCATATCACATAGAAAGACTTGAACTTTTCTCAAAATAAATATTCTACTGTGCTTTAGACATATGCAAAGATAATATTATTATTATCATAATTTAACTATGTTGTATACCATGGGATTCATTACATTATGGAAAATATGATGTGTGTGGTTGCAATAATGTTGTGGGAGTCATTAGATTATGGAAGATATGATGTGTTTGGTTGCAATAATATTGTGGGAGTCATTAGATTATGAAAATATGATGTGTTTGGTTACAATAACATTATAGAACTGATCTAATATGATAAAAGATTTGTATAGTTATATTGTAGATTTTTTTTAATGTAAATCACTTATATTAGATTGTATATTATTGCATAAATAAATAAGATTAGAAGGAATCTTTTTTTAGTTATAAATGCTTGACATCCCATATTTGTATCATTTACTATTCAAGCATGTATGGTTATCTAAGTAAACTTAAGTTTTGTTCAATTAGAGAATCATAGTAGATAGAAGGGAGATGGTCACTTTATTGCACCTAGTAACTTGTTTTCTTATAGTGAGCATTAATAAAAGGGAGATGATTATCTTTTGTTGTGTAGTAAGTCACTTTTTTTGTGTGCTATCTTATTTTCTTAGAAGAGCAAAGATAAGGAGAGACGATGATATTTTATTATGTAGTATATTATTTTCTTAGAATGATTAAATATTTAAACAGGGGGATGGTAATATTTTATTATGTAGTATCTTCTTTTCTTAGAATCATAGTAGATAGAAGGTAGATGGTGTATCTTCTTTATTGTGTAGTATCTTCTTTTCTTAGAATGTGTATATGTTGTCATTACTAGAAACATATATCTCTGTCATGGTCACTTGTAGTGGAAATAAGTTTTGGATAAACAATCAAGTGAAAAATGCCTAAGTACAGATTTACTTCACAGGGTATAGTTGAGTTATTTTGGTCTGTGAGAATGGGATATTAATCATGATGGAATGCAAGCTTGGATACATGATATATGGGACATGTGTAAGGAAACTCAGGTGTGGAAAAAGCTTCCTCCGCTAATCTCTATAGGAGAGTATTGTGCAAATTCTTATAAATCCTTACAATTTTAGATTCGTTAACTACTTTAACAAAGATATTGCAACCACATACCATGCATACAAAAAAATAGAGAATGACACAATGATATACCCTGGGGAAACCTTTCGGTAAAAACCCCAGCACTCCAAAACCTACACAATGTATTGATCAAAACTATTACAGCTTACAATACACTTGCAATGCAAGTTCTTTCAGAAGATTTCCAAAACCTTGAAGACAAATCACGGCAACATAAAAATGTTCCAACCATACACTCGCATCACATCTCTTCGCAACCCTAAAAAATATTATATCATACGCTTCACTTTTTAGGGCTACTCCCAAAGATAACCGTATTAGGGTTTTACCATTCTTTGAGAAAATAGGAACACCAAAAAAAATTTTGGCGGGATGCCCCAAACCCCACGATTGGGGAAGAGTGTACAGTACTCAAATTTATCAGTTGCCACATGTCTTCACCTGTCATTGAATCTTCCTGACATAGCTCTTACGTGTCATAGGAATCCATCATAACCATTTTAGTGATGATCTCCTTACACACAATTCAAGATACCGACACATCAACATTATTTGCAAGAAATACATTTTACAAAACAAATAATAATAATAGGAATTATCCAAGGTTGAGACACCTTATTCCTAACATTCTCCCACTTGTCGAACACCTTGTAAGAGCAACAGGAACATAACAAGAACTAACCGCTATAGGCCAAAAGGCCCATAGACTCTGAACACCATCTAAACTTCTCAGTGCCCACTGGTTTCATTAATGCATCTGCAACATTCTTCACAGTATCTACCTTCTCCAAATTTACCTTTCCATCTTCCACCATATCTCTCACAAAGTAAAACTGCACATCAATGTGCTTCGTTCTGGCATGGAAAGTTGGATTCTTTGCAAGGAAAATAGCGCTCTGACTGTCACACCAAATAGTAATCTGTTCTACATCAATAGCAACATTAGAACACAATCTTCTAAGCCAAATGGATTATTTACAAGCATGAGTAGCAGCCATGTACTCAGCTTCTATAGTGGACAAAGCAACCATAGGTTGCCGCTTACTCATCCAACTAATGGCACCACCAAACATAGTGAACACATAAGCAATGGTGGATCTCCTATTGTCAATATCACTTGCCCAATCTGAATCCCCAAATCCATGAATACAAACTGAATGCGGAGATCCAAAAGAGTTACCATGATAACATATGGAGTAATCTAATGTACCCCTCAAATATCTAAAGACTCACTTAACTGCATCCCAATGTACCCATCCAGGGTTAGCCATAAACTGACTCAGGACTCCCACTGCTTGGGCAATGTCTGGTCTAGTATAGACCATAGCATACATAAGACTGCCAACTGCACTAGCATAAGGTACTCTACTCATGTCCTCCACCTCACTAGAATATTTTGGACAATCATCTACAGATAACTTTGTTCCCACAGAAATAGGAACACATAGTGGTCTACAATCTGCCATGTTGAACCTGTCCAACACAGACTTCACATACTTACTCTGACTCAAGCAAAGTTTTCTGTTAGACCTGTCTCTACTGATTTCCATACCCAAGATGTACCTAGCTGCCCCAAGATCTTTCATCTCAAACTGTACTGACAACTGAGATTTAAAATAAAAAATCATACTCTTACCCTTCCCAAATAGCAACATATCATCAACATATAATGCAACAATAAGAAGGCGATCATTTTCAACTCTGAAATAAACACAATGATCTGATTTTGATCTTACAAATCCAATTGACAACACAAAGGCATCAAACTTAAGGTACCACATCCTAGGAGATTACTTCAAACCATATATAGATTTCTTTAATCTGCAAACTAAGGATTCTTTACCATTAACAATGTAGTGCTCAGGCTGTGACATATAAATCTCTTCCTCCAAATCACCATGAAGGAAAGTTGTCTTCACATCCATCTATTCTATCTCTAAATCATATGATGCAAGAAGAGATAATAGAAATCTAATGGATGTCAACTTTGCAACAAGAGAGAATATTTCACCATAATCTATTCCCTCTACCTGTGAATACCCCTTTGCAACCAATCTAGCTTTGTACCTTTAAACACTGCCATCTGCATAGAATTTCTTCTTGAACACCCATTTACAGCCAACAGATTTTCTCCCTTTAGGAAAAGGTACAAGGTCCCAAGTTTTGTTTTTCTCCAATGAAGCCATCTCATCATCCATAGCCTCAATCCAGGAATCTGCATCTTCCATTCCCAAAGCCTCTTTCATAGATCTAGGCTCATCAGTGTTAGTAATCAAAGCAAAGGCACAACTGGAATCTAACATAGAGTAACCAAACCTTTTTGGTTGCTTTCTTTGTCTCATGGATGTCCTCAAGGGTTGTGGTTGAGGTTTTTCTTCCTCTTCTTCCCAACTATCAGAGCTGCTAGAGCTCTCCTCATCATTAGGCCCAACATGGTCTCTTTGTTTAGTCTTCTCAAGGGTAGGAGGCAACTGAACAACATCTTTTTCCTTTTCTTTTTCATCTGGTTGTAGCACAATAGGAGAAGATGTTAGCTCTCTGAAAATAATATTTCTACTATACAACACCTTACTAGTCACAGGATTCCAAAGCTTGTATCCTTTCACACCAGTACTGTATCTGATGAAAATACATTTAACAGCTTTGTTTTCCAACTTAAATCTTTTCTCCTTTGGAACATGTGCATAAGCTTCACAACCAAAAACATGAAGATGTTTAATTGAAGGCTTCTTACCAGACCACACCTCCATGGGTGTCTTACCAACAAGGGTTGATGTAGGAGATATGTTAACCAGATAGCAAGCAGTGGCCACAGCTTCGGCTCAAAACCTTTGTTCTAAACCAGCTCCACTAAGCATACTCCTAGCCTTCTCCATCAGTGTCCTATTCATTCTCTCTGCAACTCCATTTTTTTGTGGGGTATAAGGAGTTGTCTTATGCCTCTCGATACCTTGTTCTTTACAGAACTGTTCAAACTCTACTGAGAAAAACTCACCACCATTGTCAGTTCTCACACACTTAATCTTCTTACTAGTCTGATTCTCTACAAGAGCTTTAAATTCCTTGAACTGACTAAAGACTTGGGTCTTACTTTTAAGGAAATAAATCCATGTCCTTCTACTGTAATCATCTATGAAAGATGCAAAAAATACATACTTGGAGATTGAAGGAACTTTTACAGGACCAAATACATCAGAATGAATAAGATCCAAAACATCAGAAGATTTGTGAGAACTAGAGTAAAACTGAACATGATTTTGTTTACCATAGACATAGTGTTCACAGAAGTCAAACTCGAGATTGCAATCATTTAACCCCTCAATGAGATTTTTATTTTTCAAGGTTCTAAGACCCTTTTCACCAATGTGGCCAAATCTCATATGCCACAACATTGTCTTTTCTATAAGAAGCTTACCTTCCAAAGTGTTTGCACTACCATCGGAACCAATAGCCACAGACTTCTTCACTACTTGTTTAGATGGTGAGGATGAAGAACTATTAGATAGAGGAATACATGCATCTAGCTGAAATAAGGTACCTCTCCTAGTACCCCTTGCAAACACTATCAATCCTCTCATCGTCTTGCATCCTTCTTTCAAAAAAACAACTTGCACACCTACATCATTCAGCATACTTACAAATAATAGGTTTCATGCCAAGCCTGGAATGTGCATAACTTCATTGATTCCCTTTACTCATCCATCAGGAAATTTGAAAGTGACCCTTCCGCGTTCAACTATCTTTAGGTGAGAATCATCGCCCAAGTACATGTTTCCACCATCGAACTCTTCATATTTTGAGAACCAGTTTCGATGAGAGGTCATGTGAAAAGATGCACCCGAGTCAACCAACCACACATCATCAGATGCATGGGCTGCCAAAGCTGTGATGAATGCATCGCCATCTTCTTGAGATCTTTCTGAAGTTGAATCTGAACCTTTCTTCTTCTTCTTCGACTCTTTGCAGTCTTTATGGAAGTGCCCAGATTTATCACAGTTCCAACATTTTTCCTTGGACTTATTGGAAGTCTTTGACTTACTATGGGATTTGGATCTACCCTTATTGTCAGACTTATTGTCATTTTTCTTCCCTCTTTCAGTGGATCTCCCACAAACAACAAGGGCTTCTTTTTTCAAAACGGAAGCCTTTCTTCGCATCTCCTCTGATAGCAGCAAAGACACCACATCATCCATTTTGAAGGTGACTAACATGCTTCTGAGAGCCATCACAAGATGGTCCCATGAATCCGGTAAAGAACACAAAAGTGTGTAGCAACGATCCTCCTCCTCTAATTTGACACCAACTGATGTCAACTGTGCAGCCAACAGATTAAATGCATTTAAATGATCTGTTAAGGATCCACCTTCCTCCATTTGTAGAGAGTACAACTTCTTCCTTAGGAACAACTTGTTCACCAGAGATTTGGCCTGATACATGGCCGCAAGTCTTTCCCGCAAACTATTTGCAGTTTTCTCATCTAGAACATTCAGAAGAACTGCATCGGTTAAACAGAGTCTTATGAGACCCTTAGCTTTACGGTCTTTGATATCCCAATCTGCTTGAGCTATAGTTGCTGGTCTTGTAGCACTTGAAGTCACTTCCCATAGGTCATGATCTTCCAACATGTCTTCCATCTTGAGTTTCCACAATGCGAAATTAGTGCCATTAAATTTCTCCACCTCCATTCTTCCATATGATGAACTTGCCATCTCAATCTATAAATAAGATTTAGAATGCTCTACAAAAAACTCCCACTCAAACTTGAGATCAGCTCAAAAAACCCTACCTAACAACTAGGATCAAAAGTTGATCAAGCTCTGATACCACTTGTAAGGAAACTCAGGTGCGGAAAAAGCTTCCTACGCTAATCTCTGTAGGAGAGTATTGTGCAAATTCTTATAAATCCTTACAATGTTAGATTCGTTAACTACTGTAACAAAGATATTGCAACCACATACCATGCATACAAAAAAATAGAGAATGACACAATGATATACCCTGGGGAAACCTTTCGGTAAAAACCCCAGCACTCCAAAACCTACACAATGTATTGATCAAAACTATTATAGCTTACAATACACTTGCAATGCAAGTTCTTTCAGAAGATTTCCAAAACCTTGAAGACAAATCACGACAACATAAAAATGTTCCAACCATACACTTGCATCACATCTCTTCACAACCCTAAAAAATCTTATATCATACGCTTCACTTTTTAGGGCTACTCCCAAAGATAACCGTATTAGGGTTTTACCATTCTCTGCAAAAATAGGAACCCCAAAAATTTTTTTGGGGTGATGCCCCGAACCCCACGATTGGGGAAGAGTGTACGGTACTCAAATTTATCAGTTGCCACATGTCTTCACCCATCATTGAATCTTCCTGACATAGCTCTTACATGTCACAGGAATCTGTCATAACCGTTTTAGCCATGATCTCCTTACACACAATTCAAGATGCCGACACATAAACATTATTTGCAAGAAATACATTTTACAAAACAAATAATAAGAATAGGAATTATCCAAGGTTGAGACACCTTATTCCTAACAACATGTACTACAACTTTTGTTATAGTAACAACAATTTTGGTTATGTCTGGTGAAGTCATGCGAATAAAGTGAACAATGGAAACCAAGCATATGAGTGGACTCGATGCTTGGAGACTTAACATGATGTATTTTGTTGATCTGGTTTACGATTTATGATAGGTCCTCACATATATTGGTGGATGAATGATCGCATGTTACTTGTTTTAGTATGGGCGATGTTTGGAGACACATTTTTTAAATAATCAGTGAGCCGATTGAGAAAAAAAGTTGATCAGACATATATATATATATATATATATATATATATATATATATATATATATATATATATATATATATATATATATATATATATATATATATATATATATATATATATATATATATATATATATATATATATATATATATATATATATATATATGTTGAGTTTTGGATTGTGAGGTTGATGGATGTTGTGACAATATTTGATGACTAATTAAGTGGATATTCTATGATTATTATTTCTATCTTCAACTATAACTACTTTAGCATAACAAATGGTGTTATAGTTCATTTTTGTTGTTGTAAAATCCTTTTGTAATACTGGACAGTGAGTCCTTTGTAAGAGAAGTAAGCTTCATTTTGTATCCATCCATAATAGGGTTATAGACACCTAACATGGTCTTTCCTCTAACAAGGACATGTACTAATGTAATATTCCTCTTCTAACATGGCAAGGTCTCCTAACAAGGACATTATACTCTTAGTGCATAATTTGTGGATACCATCCCCACTAGAGTTTTCCCTTGGATAGGGCTTCCTCAAAAAAAATCATGGTGTTATGGGTTATTTACTTTATGTTTATGTTCTTATTATTTTAGCTATTGCATGGTTAAGTTTAAATTGGTTAAGAAAGATTAAAAGTTCTACAACACTTATTCATCCCCCCTCTTAGTGTTTCTTGATCCTAATTGTTTGTATCAAAAATTTTGGCCCTTAGAGAGAAAGCCTAACAGCTTGGGGGAGATCTTGATCGATTCAAGTAGTTTGGAAGAAAATTTTGAGGTAGCGCTTGAAGACCTAGATAAGGCTAATCCTAAAAATGTTGAGTTAAAATATAAGCTAAAGAATCTTGAAGACTATATCCAGAAGCTCAAAGAGTGGATTGACATTTCAAGAAACAAAAGGAAAGGGCTTGTTGAGAAGATTATGGAACGTGAGAATGATTTGAATCTGATCTGATTGCAAAATTAAACAAGAAAAGGAATCACTAATGCATGAATGTGAGATCTCCACTTTTCAAATGGCTAAATAAATCTAACAAGAAAGAAAAGAAAAAGAGAAAATTTAAAGAGGCCTTAAAGAGTGAAAATGTATAGATGGGAATAATGGAGCTATAAATTAATGATGTCGAAACCAAGTATCAAAAATTGGAGAAGTACAATATCATCATTAAAGAAGAGCTTGTGGAGGTAAGGAATCATATTGAAAAACTTCATTTTGGTAGTAACAAAATTCATGAACAACTCTAGAGAGACAAAAAATTGAAGGTGACAAGATAAGAGTTGGATTCAATGAAGCTGAATATTTCAAATCTCAAGAGGTGAAATTTGAATACATAAAAGAGAAGCACCAAATCAGGATGAAGAACCTAAAAAATAGATCAAATCTATCAAAGGAAGATGTTTTGAATTCAATAAATTTGGTCACATGAAGAATTATTACAAAGGTAAGAGTGTTCCTAAATCTTTTTATGGCTATTGCTTTAATTTTTGGACATATGGACATAAAATAAATAAATGTAGAAAACCAAATGAAAACTAGAAGAAACAAGATTATTTTAGATAACCTATTACAAACAATAACATGACATGTTACAAATGTAACAATTTTGGGCATATTGCAAGAAACTCTAAGTTGCGGGTTAATCAGAATAGGTCACAACATAGCAGACCACCTGTTACTTGTTTTAAGTGCAATAATGAGGAACACATATCAAATTATTGTCGATATGATAGATTTTTCAATAACAAAAGACCACCAATAGAAATAAAGAAAAATATTGGTGACATTGGTAAGAGCTTGGTAGAGTATATGGATGAGTTTAATCACCTTTTTGTAATAGAATGAAGTAGGGAAAATAGAAAAGTATGGAAGGAGAATAATTCAAGTGAATATAAGAGTCAAGGAGAATTAGTAGAAGCTATTGGATCTCTGTCAAATGCTATCATTTCCACATCAGCATAAATGGCCAAGAATGGCTTTGGGGGAAGCCTTAGAGGAATTCACCAGTGAATTATTTAGCCCCTAATGTAAAGATTGAAAGTATGAAAGGTTGTGTGTAGTTGAATGAATATGTTTTGATGTCAAATTTATTTTTGCAAGGTCTATAATGTGACTAAGATTGATTGATAGGATAGTGGTTTCATGGATTAATGGCCTTCTAACATCTTTTTGGAGTGTATTTAATGTGTCATAAATGTCTTGCAAACTATATATGAGCATAGTTGATTATTTTTATCACCATTAGAGAAATTTTGAAGAAGCAGAAAGATATCTTTGAGTGTTTGGATTGATGTCAATGTTCACGTGATCAACAACCCTAATTTGGCAAAGAAGCTATTTAGGTTTATTTGCAAGCTTGATTTTTAGTTTTATTAGTTTGAAAACATGGATGTACGTAAGATATTTGATGTAAAGGAGAGGAATAGGTACAAATTTAAAGAAAACCCATTCAAATCTATGCAAGATGACCGTGAGGATGTGTTCTCACAAACACCATATGAATTAATACATGTAGAGGATATTAGCGCTTATATTCATTGTTAGTTGGAGTTCATAGGAGACATTGAGATACACAATGAGCTAGATAATATGTTGAATGATGATGAATCACTAAAATCCAACTTCGCAAAGATGAAAAACTTAAACATACTATAGATGACATACTTTTATGAGTTTGATGAACCTGAATGGATTAAGATAGTGTTGAGTAGAATTCATGATCAGTTCTTCTAGATTGGAGACAAACCAATAAAGATAATGAAGGAACTCATTCATTTGGTAATTGAACTTGACAATGCAGGTAAACTACCTACTAGGGTGAAGAATACCAAGAAAGAAGTTGAAACCCTAAATAGATCCAAGTGCAACAAGTGTGCGATTATAATCACAAACATTAAGAAGAAGAATGTGAGACTTGTTTCCATGATTCTTGGCTGCAAGATGCATTATAGCATTAGGATAAACTAAATTTTAGCATGTATTATCCACATGGCTTACAAGATGATTGTAGAGAATGAGAATTATGGTCTATGTGAAGTACTTAGACTACAATTGCTAGAGAATTTGAGGAGAATTAAGCATGCAAAATAGATGCAATCAGATTTGGGTCCTTGGTATTGCATCTTTTCTTCCAAATTGTAATTAAGTTTCTTGGCATACATCCTCATGCATGGAAATAATATGAACCTAAAAATATTGAGATTAGAAGGTATTATAAAATGCAAGATAAGAATTGGGTTGATGGTGAAATATTTTGTATGTTCAAAGTATTTCAAAGAGATATGAAGTAGAGGGAGAGGATACCCAAGGAGATATTATAAAAGTATAAGGAGACCATCTTATTTATGGTGGAGACCAATTGAAAATTAGTTGATGCATATAAACCAAGAGTGTGATGGTGTCCTCCAATGGGTCATGAGGTGAGCTCTTAGATTTGTATCCCTTACATTAAACACATCCTTTCATTTGAGAAAGAACCCATAGAGGAAACATGGGGAACATATGAAGAAAAATACCTAAAGGTTGGAGAGGAACTAACTAGGGGAGAAAGGAAGAGGAAAGTAGAGAAATTCATTGACAAAGTTGCATAAGGAGAAGGGTTAATTAAGGATCTAATGGAAGAACTAATGAAAAATGTCATAGAGAAGTCCACTAGATAGGCGAGCTTAGAGTCTGTACCCTTACAAACTACAAAATTTTTAGATATATTTGATTCACCCTTAGAAGTAGTCGGCATAATTTTTAGTGGAGAATTCTAGGAAATACATTTGGCAAAATTGGCAAATTGCATAGGTACACGGTGGCCCATATTCACCCATTCTTGACACGGTAACTGGTAAATATTTATTAGAATTGCCAATTAGATTTTTTGTTTGACAATGTTGACCAATATATTCACCTATAACCAATCTAACGTGGTTCTTTTAATGGTCTCTTATTTGCCAAGGGTATTAACTATGAATTGCATATAAAATCTAAAATAGCCAAATGGTTTATATTATTATCTTAACTATGACCTATTTCACCACCCATTAATTAATTGTTTTATTGACCACATCGTATTTTGCCAACCTTTTGTTAATTCCTATATTCAGCATTGATTAGGTCAACACATTTTCACCAAAAGCCCAGGAATTTAAAAAAAAAAGAAAATTGGAAATTTGGAATTTAGAATCATGGATTGATATAAATTCAAATCAGATTTACAAAAGTAGTCTTATCATGTCCTGTTACAAATTTTTGGAGGGCCAGATTTTTAAACAATAATCATGTAACAATAAACAAATGATTCAACATTTTAGAGAGTTAGAATTCAGAGGAAGCAGGACCAAGGTAAGTAAATATTTGTTCACATTTCACAGTATTGCTATTAATTTTAATTCCTAGAGGCTAGAATCCTAGTGACTAGTGAGAGGTCGTTGGGTGAAGATGTCAGACAAGGGTGACTATCCTGAGTGAGTATCCTTAGGCTGCTAGTGCTGAAGGGATTCAAATATCAGCGGAGGTTGAGACTTAGACTTCTCACTATGTTCAAGATAGTGAAGAGATTGGAAAGCTAGACAAGGGTAAGACTCCTCAGGGTAGTGAAGGGCCTGAGAGGCCATCAAAATGCCCAAAACTTAAAGATACTACCATAAAGGCTTTCTTTGTAGTTGGCAATGTTTCTGCTCCATCAACATCTATAATTTCAAGTGCAAAAGCCATTCACAGTAGCTCACCAGTACCAGTACCACAAGCTGGGGTTGTCATTGAGTATAGAGGGAGTAACACTAGGAAACAAGGCTCTCAAGGATCTTGAGACCAGGTGTATCTCTTTGCATGGACCAATAGAAAGAGTTCTAATAGAATATCAATCCTTGATCAGAGTTGTATATGAGCAATGCCTCATAGTAGAAAAAGCTCCTGATTTGTTACATAAGTTAAGCGATCAAGAGACTTTGTTAACTTTAGCTAGTCTTCTCCCCATGCTAGATTTAATGAACAAACTTGTTAAGAAAGCCCAAGATAGGACTATGTATATCCATAAGTACTTAGATCTATGTAGAATGACATGCCTTGCCCTGGATAATTTGTACTCATATATGATAACACTTCAAAGCCCAAATTTTTTCAGGTGGAAAATAGTTACATATTTGAATCATGCTGAGAATTTTTTTCAATTCAATGCAAAAAATTATTTGTGTTTATTTGTGAAAGAATATGAAATACCAATGCACCAATCTAAGATGGGTAAACAAGGAAGACTACTTCCAGTTAAAAGGGCTGATTTTGATAGGTTTGTTAGATCTGTTAGTGATAATTTGAAGTCATCTTCCTGCTAAATTTCAAGTGAGATTTGTGAAATATTCCCTTGAGAAGAAATTATTGAGGCCATGGGTTGTGTATTTCGTCATTTTTGGAAAAACGTTGAAGATAAACAAATTGATGCTCATATGTTTCAAAAAAAAATTGATGAATTGATCAGAGAGTTTTCAAAACATGCAAATTGCAATGGAAAATCAAATGTAGGAATTATAGATTCAGCTAATCTTAAAAAATAATGTAGACAATTTACATCATGTATGAAATTGCAGTTAAAAAACTTGAAAAATGCATTTGAACCTGGTGCAATAACCAAGCTTTGGAAAAGGATAGAGAAGAGTGAAGTATTGCATGATTCAATATCAAAATATTTCAAACTTGTTGATTTATGTCAAACAATGATATTGGGGTCAGTGGAAGATGACAAAGTTTTCAATGCATTGGGGTTTTTGAAATAAAGATCAGAAACAAACTAGAAAGAAATTTGGAAACTTTATTGAGGTTGTTTGTAACTTGGTACAATGTTAGAGACTTTCCTTATGATAGGGCATTGGAAATTTGGAATTCCCTACATGAAAGACAAGGGCTTTTGAACACTTTAAAACATGGTGGTGCTACTGCTAGTTCTGAGACAAACGATAGATTTTAGTCCCAGACTTAGAATGAAGATGAAGAATTTGTTGATTTTGAATACCCAACTTAGAATGAAGAAGAACCTCTTCCTAGTAGTAGCATTCAATTTCAGGAGCTAGATTCCATGTGGGATATAGAAGCGACAGACTACTCACTAACACTGAGTGAAGACTGAAGTGATTTAGAATTAGCATTTAGTTAATAAGTATTTATAATTTTATACACTGTATACTTATTACTGTAATAAGTGTACTTGTTGGATAAATTGATAATGGACTTGAATATTTATTATTGACATTTTGACTCATATTAAAAGCAATAAGTATTATTCATGATTTTTGTAATTTGAATTTGAATTTTTGTAATTTGTAATTTAAATTCATGATATTTTTAATGTAGAATGTTCATGAAATTTGAAGTATAATCATATAATTATTAATGTCTTTTTTCCTTACTGTAAAGTGTAAACACCTCAGCCCTTAATGCCTCATAGTCATGTAGCCATGTTATTTCAAGTTTCAACTTCAAGAATCAAGAATAAGATTTAAAACTTAAGCTGGCCAGTGGCCTAGTTCCAAAGTTACACAAACAGTTCATCTAACCCTATCTCAACTTTGCTACATGCAAATTAGAGGCCTTTGAAGCCCTTCCAAAGTTACGGTGATGGACTGACGGTCTTCTTAACATCTCCGCTCTCATATAACCTTGCGAAGTCCCGCACAAAGCCTTTCATAACCTTTGAACTGTTTAATCTTATAACTGATTGACCTTTTTGAAGTTACACCTATCTAAAAAATGCTTCATCGTAGCTCTAACAGCCAACAAACCCTCGTGAAGCTCCGTAAACCACTTGAACAATACTATTGTAGCTTTGGAACTATACCTGACAAAGTGTCAAATATTAATCCATTCGTTGACACATGTCATAGTCCATTCCTCCATGCTTTCCATATGGCATACAACTAACTGTCACTTTCAACGCTGTTACGCACTATCACTTTTAACTAAATATCTCTTTAATTCAAAATTTATGCACGTCGTTAGTCAAGATTCCCTCAAAAGTTTAGAACCCATCACCATCCTAACCTTTTAACCATTGAGAAGTTACGAAATAGCCCGACATTACTTTGGAACATTGTCAATGGTCAAAGCTTCCTAATTTCCTAGAAATTTTCATTTGTCAATTTATTATTTTTCATACTCATTAGTCAATTTATTATTTGTCAATTTACTAATTTCCTAATACTAGGCATTTACCTAATTCCTTAATTCCTTGAATCAAAAGCATTTAAATTTTACTTAATTTCTAAATTCCTAATTTCCTAATTTCTAAAAGAAAATATTAATATAATAATATGACCATTGACAATATAGTTTATACATAATATACAATTATACATTTAATTTTTTTTAAAATGCAACTGTGATCTTCAAGAATCAGAATTGAGATTCTTGACTTGATCCATTGAGCTCTTTAAAAAATTATACAGGCACAGTGACATAAATATTGAAAATTATAAAATATCCTCATCTTAAAATTTAGCTTCCTTTAAATTTATACATTAAAATTTTAAATTCAAGAATCAATGATCAATGATCATAGTACCAGACTTAGAGTTGAGAGGACAGAGACTTCTATTAGAAAATTACAAAATATCCTTGTATATTTGTATTAACTTCCTTGAAATTATACATCAATGTCAATGATCAATTATCAATGATCATAAAATAAAAAAACTAACATTGGCATTTGGAAAACAAGTTTGGAAACAGTTATTAGAGTGACAACTAGCAGCTCAGATTCTTCATAATCAGTCTTGATTTGCACCAAAGGTGTATCCACAATAGGTGAACCGCAAACATAAGATACCCTATTCAAATTAACTGACCTCCCTATATTGGCTCTTCATCTAATACCAGAACTGTCTCAACTACTTTCATCATCCATGTCAATGTGGCAAGGCTAAGGCTTGAATCTCTCCAATGTTTTCCCACACCACAATTTCCCTCTTTAATGGCCAAGTTATCACTCTAACTATATCCAAGTCTTCAAGGCATTTTTTCCACTTGGCATTCATTATGGCTCGAGATTCAACAACAAACTTATTCATGTCAATCTTTTTCTTGTACTAATCATCCACAACTTCATAAAAAGTTGAAATGTCAACATCACCAACAAAATAAGAAGCCACCTTGCTAGCATCCAAAATTTGGTCGAAAGAATCAACCCACTCCTGCCATTCCTTCAAGTGTCCCTTTGTGTCCATAATAGTAGGGATATATCCTTCAGACTCTTTAGCAAAAACCTTTAGCTTTAACTGAATGATTTGCAACTTTCTAGTGAAAAATGCATACAAATCCTTTACTAATAACACCATTTCCTTAACATCAATTATTTTTTCAAGTAACTCCATTTTTTCTCCCATTAGTAAAACTAACCTATCAAAGAATTGCAAGTATGGGCTCCAAGTATAAAATAATGGGGTTAATACATAAAAGGCATTAGAACATTGATATTCTATCCCTTGCAAAGAAATGAAAGTACTATGAAGGATTTTAGACTTCTCTTTTAAAATATTTACTTTGTGCTATAGAACCTTCATCAAAGTCTCCTTTTTAGAAATTCCAGTATCAGCAGGCTGATCAACATCCATTATTATCTTTTATGTTGCAAGCTACGGAGCTAAGCCCCCCTCATACTCAATTTGGAACCCAATATCATAGACCTCTGTAAATGACCTGAACTAATTTTTTAGACTATTTATTTCATCTTTTATCTCCTTCATAGTCTTATCCAGGAAAAAATTCTTCTTCAATTCATCTTCAAACTTTTTTCTAGTTGCCACATAATCTTTGAATGTCCTGGCTAGCATGTTCTCTAAGTCCTCAACCACTACTTTATTCATGGAGGATGCATGATGTAGGATATTTTCTATCTCTAATCTTATATTGTCTTGCAACCTCCATATTAATTGGCCACTTTGTGTTGTGTCTTGGATGTCAACCAATTTGGGCTTATTAGATTTTGGGGCCACACACCATGCTACTAGTGTCTTAGTGTCCATATTGAATCCAGAACCCCTCTGTAGTCCATTAGGGCCAAAAACTTCATAAGCTATAGCTTTATCTTGCCTCTTGATTTGGTCAATTAAGAATGAGGATTCCAAGTCCCATCCAAGGATTAGAAACATGCCACTTCTCTTTACAAGATCTCTTGCCTCCTCCAATGTTAATGTTTCACTATTGGGATCATAGGCCAATAATTTTTTAATCATTTCAATAGTCTTTTCCTATGATTCTTCTAGTTTCAAAGAAAGTGTTAATTCATTTTGATTAAATCTAAATATAAAACTTTTAAACTCATTGGACTTGATGAATTCATCATCATCTATAAACTCTTTAGCTTGGATGACCCTATCTTCCAATCTAGCTATAGAAAATTCTAACTCATCTAGGGCCTTTTCTCCCTCATCTGCCTATGATGTCAAATTTTTTTGTCTTAAGTCAACAAAGTAATGGCTATTACCTGGCAGGATTTGTAGTGCCTTTTGCCTAGCCTTTTGTGGTACATTCATCAACTTTTGTTTCTTTGATGTCCCCTACTCAGATGTAGATGGTTGAGATTGTTCTCTTTCTACCATAAACACCACATCAAGTTCAACTTCCTTAGGGTTTATTTTTTCCTCCTCCTTCTCCTTAGAGATGTCTAGCAATTTAGACATAATATCTTCATAATTATCTATATACATGTCAATTATCGGCATGTATTGGAGATCAAGAAAGAAATCGAGGAAGGTAGGGTCAGCCTTTTTCAATTCTTCCTCTACCCTTACAATATTTTTCCATTTACAACTTCTCTCTTCACATATATCTTGATTGAGAACATTTCTAATAACATCCTCATCTTCCATAGGCTGATTTAGAGCCAAATTATGATTCCTCATTTCTCTCAATGCTCCTCTAATGAAGTCTTCAAGTTCATACATCCTTTCTTTACTAGAGGGAAATCTAAATTGTCTTAGGAATTCATGGATTTGGTCCACAACATCTTTACCTATAGAGAAATCCCCTATTTTGAGCATCCTTGCCAGAAAGGTTCCCTTATGTCTTTTAGGGTCTAAGTGCTCTCTATCTATCATGATAAGCTTCCACATGAATTCTACTATTGCCAATCTTTTTGGGACAAATTTTGGCAGTATGTGTGGAGGCTGAGGGCAAGCGTACACTCTTAAAATAGTAAAATTCTCAAAAACAAACATATCACTCCAATTGTGCTTAATGTCATTGTCAATTTTAAATACTAAGGTTCTAAGAAATTTTCTAACAAGTAAAGGAAATATATCCCTCACAATACCTAACATGTTCATTACTCGATCCATAAAATCACTATAAAAAGCAATGGAATTAGAGAAATGGTAAGTTCTATGCCATAACCTAGTCTAGAGCTGAAGTGGAACAATTCCTCCTGCATTCTCAGTCTCATCGATGAACTCTGGGTTGATGTAGCCAACATTGCAATAGAGGATCAGGTGCATCAACATGGAGTAGTGATTGAACTTGAGGCTTTTCAAATCAATCTTTGCATTCATCAACTCATTGTACATTACATTAATTATGTGCCCCACATAATCAAAATCCTTGTTGGTGTATAGGTCCTGAATATCTGTAGCCATGACATAAATGTCAGGGCACACTGTCAAACTTACATCTATTACAATAAATTTGTGTACACCATAAATGGTATTCTAGAAATAGGGAAACAAAAGCTCAATATCAAATGAATCTGCAATCTTCTTTGGTAAAAACCTTGCCTCTTTCTTTTCTCTAGGAATATGCTTCCTCATAACCCTTCTAGTGTAGTAACTTTTTTGTTTATTCAATAGGTCCTCCTCTTTTTCTAGGTCAATACCCATGCTCATAGGTCCCTAAAGGTCAAAAGCTTGAATAAAAGTCGCTCTATCTAACATGTAGAGCATAGACTTGTCATCCCTATGGAAAGCTTGTGTCACTAGATTGTATGCTTGAATTAGCACTTTCATGAGGTCTGTTAGCTATTTTTCATGTATCCCTCAACTCTAAAAGAGAAATATGAATACCAGACCTGGGGATCTTTGTCTAGTAACATAAATCTACTTGTTCATGCAAACTAAGGGGCAAGAAAAGACTAATTAATGAGGATTTGATCCTCCTTCTGCTTCGAGTTCCACACACTCAAGCAGGTGCACCTAAAACATGATAAGATCCCCATACATATAACTTACTAGCTAAAGCCCTTTATGCAGATGTGAAAATCAGTGGATAGTTCTGAAACTTATAAAACATGGGAGTTCAACTCAACCAGTCTTATACAGGGTCCCACCTGTATGATCTGCTAAGAACTAGGAAAATGGAAAATGTGACAATAAGGATAAACTCCTTCTTCTCTTCGAGCTTTGAACTTGGGCAGGTTAACCCATGGATTCATTTCTTCAAAGAATCACTAACAATACTTGGATTCAGGGAACACAAGACATAAACATGAATGCTTCTGAAACATGAAATTAAAGATGGAAATGATTTAAAGATCTGATGATGAAAAATGCAAAGCAAACCAGGATCAGTGCCTTGTTCATTGGGCAACAGAGTCATACAAACATACATTCCCAGAAAACCATAACTCCAACTCAAAAATCCAAATGGGATGCCTTACAAACCATTCTTTTCACTCTAGTTCCTGGACATCAAACTCGTATACAAATCTAGAATTCACAGAACTTGAAATCGAGACTTACTCCCTCCTTGAAAGACACTGGAATTCAAACCCACAGGTACCTTGTAACTGGTATACCGACATGCCTTACAAATAAATACAAAAGAATTCAGATTATGAACATAAAGACATCAAACATACACTAAATTGGGATTCCTTTATTTTCATTAAAATCATCTCGAACTGTACACTTCTAAAACAAAGAAACATAGGAAACAAAAATCTAAGTTTGGAAGCTACCCTGCAGCATTAATTCCAACATCTCTTACAAAATCAAAGAAAATACAAGATATAGGAGGAAAGGGGAAAGCTAGTTTCCAACAACAGACACCTGTCAATTTCCCAAAAAATCCCCTTCCTCTACAATTGCCTTTGAACTACAATCATCTCTTCAACTAAATTGATTCTCTCCGAAACAAAAATATGATTTGATCCTCTCACTTCTTTAACCGAATTTGATCTGAGTTGTTGTTTCTTGTTACTACTTTCCCTGACATTCTTCTTTCAACAAACTAATCCAAAAAATGTATTCTTCAGCTTCTCCCAATTCCAACAGTATATAACACTTTATATTTGGCCCAAAAATGAAGCCCCAAGTCAATTTTCCGTCTGCAGGCCTGCACTTTGATTTTTGAATTTATTCCATATAGTGCAGACTATAGGAATTAGCACTTTTAATTTTGATTTTTTTATCTTTTTGAATATTCACGGGAATGCTCTTTTGAATTTTTAATTCATTTTATGCTTCCACAGGTGCGGGACCCACTTGCCAAGTGGCAACAAACTAGTTGGTCAACCAGCCACCTCATCAGCATTTGGACACCACATTTGACCTTTGCCACATGGCGCTGCTTGTTTGGTCTATGTCTCCACCTGAACAATGAATAATAACATCTCAACATGTCATCATTGTGCCACATGTCACCTTGTCGCATGTTCGCAAGGGCCAAATCCAGCCCTTGCGATCATGTGACCACCGTCTATTTGCCTATCTTGTGGGACCCACCTTCCATGCAACCACCAACTAGACTCCAAGTGGGCACAGGCATGGCAATCGAGGTGTCTTGTTGTATATATTTACTTTAAAGTTCTTTCGCATCAATGTGGGATTAATGATTTTTAGTTTTTAATGCAACTTTAGCACTCTGTTCTAAAATAATGGGCACACCACGCACTGCAAAAGTCGAACATATGGGCCCAATGATAAGCCTCCGTGGTTTTGCTTTAAAATTCTGTGAGTGTGTTATTTTTTATAAAGCTTGAGGAAAACAAGTTTCCTATCAATGTGGGATAAGCTTACTTTTACATTCCTGGCACCCAAAATCTACTTTATACTGCGCAAGGTAAGTGCTAGCGATGGCTGTAGATTTGGCTTTACACCTGTCGATTGTAGTTGTTTAAAACTTCAATCTTTTAAAATACGTTGAAACCCATTGCCCAAGTCTGCGCAATCCTCCATTTCATTCTCCAAACCTTAGAATCAATGTAACAGACAACAAAATAGCCCCCGTATTATATAAGTTCCTTCCTTTGTATTTGCTTAAAACATGGCGACCAATGTACACCTGCATTTTCTATACTAGTATTTAACAATCTTTTCTCCTTTAATTGATTTTGAAATAATTAATTATTTAGGTACCCTGATGATCCATTCGACTGGTCATGGGATGGTCTCAACATTGAAGGAGGGGAGCCCATCACCATAGTGGAGGAGATTTCAACAAATGCTACTGAAGATCTTCCTCCACTTGTTGTTATGCAAATAGCATTGGCCACAAAGAAGGATAGAATAGATTTTAGCATTCCGGATCCCCATAAAGAAACATTGCTGTTATTGTACTTTGCAGAGATCAAGAGTTCAGCTGGGTCCACCCAGAAAACATACAGAGAATTCACCCAAGACCCATTCCCAACTTACGCTAGCACCAACAATCCCTCTTCCATTATTTGCATGCCACTACAGCAAGATTCGTGCACTAGTATGGATTGGTGACAGATCTCTTTTGCAAGCTATATAACATTTTGACTAACCTACCCATCACTTGCGCAAGTCACATTCGACATCCACTGTGCAAGGCATCTCCCCTCGAAACCTACCTCATACACTATTGTTTCTTCATTCTGTGCGTAGTCAGCAGGGACATGTATGTTCCATCTTAATATTTGGCATTGGTATTCTTTCATTGCATGAGCCAATACAATCCTACACATTAGCCTCAACACATGCGTGAGGCCTATTCATCTCACTTGTGTGGGGTTCAATCTCTTCCCATTTATCATATGCTAGCAATCCATTTCATTTTGCAATGCCAGTTTCTAACATTAACACGCCAACCCACATTCAAATGTGCTGCTCCCAATTTCAACGCTCCCTTCATTACATTAATGTGCTAGTTTCTCTTCACAACATGCACTAAAGACCCATTCTTACTACAGGCTCACCAAAATATGTTTCAGATTCCCAATCAGTGCCAAGAGGAATGACTTGAATGAACACAGATCCAGGATGCAAGAACAGAAAATGAGTCAATGCTGCACCATGAACAACAAGCTGCACGTGATTGGGATTGAGAAGCCTATAAGTTGTCTTCAATTCAGTTGTTCCTAGTGGCTACCATATTGTGACATGAAACCCAATTTTCTTAGCCAATTCAACCACCTCTTTCAAATTCGAGATCATTCTGCTACCCACACGAACAAGTATTACAAGGTGGGGTTTATTGTCTGCTGCTGCTATATTGTCAGGAACAAACTAGTGATGTGTATAAGCATGATTAAGGAAGACTCTGAAGTCAAGTATGCTTTTGTTTTGGAACATTAAAATGGGATAAACTGTTAGTTCATCCTGGATAAACAAGCCAGCAGTAACCTCTAGAAAATAGTGAACTTTAGTTTCATTTTCAAAGTTTATGACCCTATATTGAGTTAACCATCTCAGAATCTCATCATACTTAGTTAGCCACCAGTTATGACAGTCAACAATAACAAACACAACTTCCTTCTCTAGATGTTTAGATGTTATGTACAATGGTATGATCCCATCATTGAACTCATGATACAGGTTCCCTATATATCCTCCAGTCGAGAAAACTATGGCAGGCACATTGTGTACAAAGTCACACTCCATATTGGAATTATTTGGGAACATTACACTCTTCAGAATCACCTCATGCACAATATCCATAATGCTCTTTTCCCATTTGCGAGTATAATGCCTGATCTTCTCCTCTATACCAGCATTATGCTTGTCCTAAACATCAACTAGGAACATACAGAAACTTGCATGCATTTGAACATGCCCAAAATCTAGTGCATATATCTGTGTGATAATGAGATTTGTCACAAACTATTCCTTCACTGCCCTTGAAAGATCCTGGAAGCTTAGCTTGTACTGGTTTAGTCTCTACTACTCTTTTGTTCCCACCACTATAAAGTGAACTATGATATTCTGGTGATCTTTGTTTCAATCATTTTGGTGATATCCTTGGAGGTAATCCCCTTGGCATTGGTGGTCTTCCTTTCTTTTTTACTCAATATCGATCTTCACTTCTCGTGATGCAAAGGAATCATTTGGAGGTGCTTTATCTGAATATTTCTTTAGAGTGGGAATCTTTTCTTGCATTGTCTTTTCCTCTTGATCTGGATCACATTTAATCTCCTGGTGCTTACTCAAAACACCAAACTTTGATAAATCCAAATCATATTCTATCGAAACTTTAATCATAAAGTTAACCATTTTCCCACCTTGCAAAGTTACCAATTAACATCCACTGGCCTCTGGGAGTGGCTTCAAAAATTGACATAGTGACCTGATCGGACTGTGCCCTCTGACAGGCATATTCTCTGATCTATAAACTATCATTCCCCACAATGACATCTCATGACCGTACCCAAGTCGAAAGATATTAATCCTCAAAGTCGGTCCCTTAAATCTATTCTCTGTAAACCACTGTTACAAGTAATAAACTGCATTAGAAATCACCTAGGCAAAAATACGAAACGAATCCCTGGGAAGCCACAAATTGGCACATAAGTACACTAAGAGGAAAACATCATCATTCAAACATCATCTAGATATGGGAGTCAATCAGGAGAAAGATATAGCCCTGTGAAAATTGGTACTTGCAAAGATAGATCCAAAATACATAGAAAACAATGGAAAGTTCAGTTTAGAAACGCCTTCGAAAAGATATCAACTGGATTGGTAGAAATCTCCAACCAAAACTGAAGGTAGAACTTCATTTTTGCAATGCAATGAAGCATTAATTTATCTGATAGGTAATACCGGGAAAAAATTATAAAAAAACAAAGTTGACCTCCGACAAACTGGTGCACTTCACAATCTTTGCAAACAGCAGAAATTGCAAATGGAATCGCATTGGGAAACTCATCCAATGGATTCATCATGAACTGCAAACTAACAAGGACAAAGTAAAACTTGTCTATAATATAGAGAAATGATTAAAATCTCCCTACCAATCCATTAGGTGCAAATTATAAGATCACGAATAGGGCTCCCGAAAAAATTGTGAAAAGGTGAAAATGTAGATTTCTAGACAACACCTCTGGAAGGGGATGAATAAACAGGGTCAAAACTTATCACAGGGACCTAAAACTAGAAACATAAGTAGTATGGAACATGTGGAACAAGACCCCATACTCAGATTTTCATGACATTCTTTAGGGTGTGAAATATAAGCCGACAGAGTACCCCTTCCCGGTGACTTTAACATTTAGCAATTTTTGACTCTAGAGACCTCCTAGAAACGAACTGATGCAAACCCATTTAATACCTGAACTGAAGGCTCAAAATGACTCAATAGGATATATGAAAGGTGTCAAATCACTCTCCACTCATGACAGGACCCAGAAACATCCTTCTCACATGTGCATTTTGGACCAAAAGGAGCACTTTAGCAAGTGTTTTACATGGTACCTCAAAACTACATTTTGAGTACCAACATTGGCTCTGTCTGGGGATGGCTGAGCTTAAGATCAGCATAAGGATCTGAGAATCTCCTAGAAGAGTAGACCACCCCAAAAACTAGCTTCTCCTTATCACTCCAAAAACAACTTCATCTTCTTATTCCTTCCCCAGCATTCGGTTTTGAGGCTCCTTTATTGAAAGAAACTACACTACTGCTGAAAGGAAAGCAACTATACAAATGTACAAACATTCACAACTAAACTAAAAAAGGATCCCAACAAGCGTCAGCCTTTACCTTTATCAAAAACCCGGTTCTCATCCCCATGTTCTAGAATCAAACTAGTATCCTTATTTTCATTTGCATGGTCAAATGGATAAAAACCTTCCATTGGCAAATCAAAAGACATGATTATCAACATTTTGAAATCTATCCAGCATGTGAGTGTCAAACACTAACTGTTCATTCTGATCTTCTACACACATATGCTTACTACACTTGCCAATGTCATCACTTTGCAAAAAAGAAACATAGTCATGATTTACTGCACCGGGCAATCAAACACTAGACTGATTTTTACAAAGCAGGAAAAGACTTGCCTGTTGATTGCAATCTTTAGATGCATCCTTATCTTCAAAACATGATTGCAAATCAAAATCAAAAGTCTCATACTCACACTACTGCACATATTTTGAAATATCATGAGGCTCATAGTAGATAACTTCTTTCTCATCTGGCTAAGATGAAACTTGGCAATCCTATTGATACCCGCTAGAATCAACTGTTTCGCAAACTGTTTCAGCTCCATCACAATTGGGTTGTTCAACATTATCTTCAAATAATGGATTGCAAACTAAATGGAACTGTTGATCATAGAAGTTTTTGCAAAAGGCCGGCTGATTAGAATCCATATCCTCGTCAAACAACGCATTAGAGAGACTACTGAATACATTATTGGACACGCTGCCACAAAAAATCTAATCAGAGAAAGAAGAAAGAAAATCTGAAAATAAAATCAGATCTTGAGTGTCAACACCACGATTATCAATATATTCATCAATGGAAAAACAACTAGTGATGCTTTCATAGTCTCCAACCGAATACTCATTTTTTGAACTACATTCATTCTCGGATTGAGAATCATCACTATGCACTGAATCATAGAAATCACTATCAGATTTATCTCCTTCATTTTGATCTCTATCACTGTCAATATCAGCATCACTGTACTCATCATGCCAATCTAAACTATATGCATCATTTTTATACATTTCATCTGAATACTCTTCACATTTATTTTCAAATTTGGCCTTTTCAATTTCTGAAAGACATTCTATAATGTGTGCAAAATGTTTTTCTCTGAATGTTGCATACTGATTGACTGATTCAGGCATACATAGCTCCATAAACAAGTCCATTAAATAGGGTTCTCTGAACAGATCATAAATCTCTACTTATCTTAGAGCTGCTAAAAATTTATCATAGAATAACATGACTGATTCATCTTTCCTTCTACCTATTCTAGTTCTCAGAAACAGGACAATTTTCTCTTCAATTTGTTGTCGTAACATCAGTCTATTAATTTTAGCTTCATTAAAACTTGGCAACAAAATTTTAGATTCAGAAAGAACATTTGAATCCAAAGTGTTTTCCATCTCGGCTATAGAAGTACTATGACATGATATTTTACTTCTTCTACGCAATCCTCATCTAGACACAACTTCAAATGTATACACTTCTCACCATAGATTTTTCAACTGAACTTATTCAAATAGAGAAGCATAGACAAGACATACTGAATTTCCTTGGCTTAGTGACTTATTCACCGAATAAGGATCTTATGAGATATTTATAAATGAATGGGGAAATACCTGGAAAGATTTTTTGCTACTACTGTAGCTTCACCTTTTGATTTGAAATCTGAAGAACACCTTCAAATTTTGGGCTCGTTCTGACATAGAGTCGCCACCTCTTTTCAGAGGAATAAAATTTTCTTTACTAATCTTCTTTGAAAGTTACCAGATTCTAAGTATGTCTCACAGCGAAGTCACATAATTTTGTAAACTAGTTTCAACAACAATTCCAGGTATATACAGATCTGAAAAAGATTTTCAAAATTTTCAAACATTGAAGACTCTTTCCCACATGAACTTTGGCTAGACTCATGGGTTCAATTGAAAACAATAAGGAAACTAAAATGTATCCTCACTACTTATGCAACTGTAATACTTTGCTTCCCCAGCAAAGTCGCCATTTTTTTTGCTATTTTTCATGTATCCCTCAACTCTAAAAGAGAAATATGAATACCAAACCCGGGGATCTTTGTCTAGTAACATAAATCTACTTGTTCATGCAAACTAAGGGGCAAGAAAAGACTAATTAATGAGGATTTGATCCTCCTTCTGCTTCGAGTTCCACACACTCAGGTGGGTACACCTAAAACATGATAAGATCTGCATACATATAACTTACTAGCTAAAACCCTTTATGCGGATGTGAAAATTAGTGGATAGTTCTCAAACTTATAAAACATGGGAGTTCAACTCAACCAGTCTTATACAGGGTCCCACCTGTATGATCCACTAAGAACTAGGAAAATGGCAAATGTGATAATAAGGATAAACTCCTTCTCTTCGAGCTTTGAAATTGGGCAGGCTAACCCATGGATTCATTTCTTCAAAGAATCACTAACAATACTTGTATTCAGGGAACACAAGACATAAACATGAATGATTCTGAAACATGAAATTAAAGATGGAAATGATTTAAAGATCTGATGATGAAAACTGCAAAGCAAACCAGGATCAGTGCCTTGTTCATTGGGCAACAAAGTCATACAAACATACATTCCCAGAAAACCATAACTCCAACTCAAAAATCCAAATGGGATGCCTTACAAACCATTCTTTTCACTCCAGTTCCTGGACATCAAACTCATATAAAAATCTAGGATTCTCAAAACTTGAAATCGAGACTTACTCCCTCCTTGAAAGACACTTGAATTCAAACCCACAAGTACCTTGTAACTGGTATACCGACATGCCTTACAAATTAATACACAAGAATTCAGATTATGAACACAAAGACATCAAACATGAACCGAATTGGGATTCCTTTATATTCATTAAAATCATTTGGAACTGTACACTTCTAAAACAAAGAAACACATGAAACAAAAATCAAAGTCTGGAAGCTGCCCTGCAGCATTAATTCCAACATCTCTTACAAAATCAGAGAAAATACAAGATATAGGAGGAAAGGGGAAAGCCAGTTTCCAACAATAGACACCTATCAATTTCCCAAAAAATCCCCTTCCTCTACAATTTCCTTTGAACTACAATCATCTCTTCAACTAAATTGATTCTCTCCAAAACAAAAATATGATTTGATCCTCTCACTTCTTTAACCGAATTTGATCTGAGTTGTTGTTTCTTGTTATGACTTTCCCTAACATTCTTCTTTCAACAAAATAATCCAAAAAATGGATTCTTCAGCCTCTCCTGATTCCAACGGTATATAACACTTTATATTTAGCCCAAAAATGAAGCCCCGGGTCAATTTTCTGTCTCCAGGCCTGCACTTTGATTTTTGAATTTATTCCATATAGTGCAGAGTATAGGAATTAACACTTTTAATTTTGATTTTTTTATCTTTTTGAATATGCACAGGAATGCTCTTTTGAATTTTTAATTCATTTTATGCTTCCACAGGTGCGGGACCCACTTGCCAAGTGGTAACAAACTGGTTGGTCAACCAGCCACCTCATCAGCATCTAGACACCACATTTGACCTTTGCCACATGGCGCTGCTTGGTTGGTCTGTGTCTCCACATGGACATTGAACAATAACATCTTAGCATGTCATCATTGTGCCACATGTCACCTTGTTGCATGTTCGCAACGACCAAATCCAGCCCTTGCGATCATGCGACCACCGTCTATCTGCGGTGCGCATCTCAAGGTCAGATCTCCTACACAGTCAAAAATATCTTACGATCTTGTTGGACCCACCTTCCATGCAACCGCCAACTAGACTCCAAGTGGGCACAGGCATGGAAATCGAGGCGGCTTGGGAGCTCGCATGGGCAGAGCTTCCTCTATTTCACTTACCTTGTATGTTTGTCTTGTTGTATATATTTACTTTAAAGTTCTTCTTTCGCATCAATGTGGGATTAATGGTTTTTAGTTTTTAAAGAAACTTTTAGCACTCTATTCTAAAACAATGGGCACACCACGCATTGCAAACGTCCAACATATGGGCCCGCTGATAAGCCTCTGTGGCTTTTCTTTACAATTCTATGAGTGTGTTATTTTTTATCAAGCTTGAGGAACACAAGTTTCCTATCAATGTGGGATAAGCTTACTTTTACATTCTTGGCACCCAAAATCTACACTATACTGTGCAAGGTAAGTGCTAGCAACGGCTGTAGATTTGGCTTTACACCTGCCGATTGTAGTTGTTTGAAACTTTAATCTTTTAAAATACGTTGAAACCCATTGCCCAAGTCTGCGCAATCCTCCATTTCATTCTCCAAACCTTAGAATCGATGTAACAGATAATAAAATAGCCCCCGTATTATATAAGTTCCTTCCTTTGTATTTGCTTAAAACATGGCGACCAATGTACACCTGCATTTTCTATACTAGTATTTAGCAATCTTTTCTCCTTCAATTGATTTTGAAATAATTAATTATTTAGGTACCCTGATGATCCATTCGACTGGTCATGGGATGGTCTCAACATTGAAGGAGGGGAGCCCATCACCATAGTGGAGGAGATTTCAACAAATGCTACTGAAGATCTTCCTCCACTTGCTGTTATGCAAATAGTGTTGGCCACAAAGAAGGATAGAATAGATTTTAGCATTCCAAATCCCCTTAAAGAAACATTGGTGTTATTGTACTTTGCAAAGATCAAGAGTTTATCTAGGTCCACCTAGAAAACATACAGAGAATTCACCCAAGACCCATTCCCAACTTACGCTAGCACCAACAATCCCTCTTCCATTATTTGCATGCCACTACAGCAAGATTCGTGCACTAGTATGGATTGGTGACAGATCTCTTTTGCAAGCTATATAACATTTTGAGTGACTTTCCCTTCACTTGTGCAAGTCACATTCGACATCCACTGTGCAAGGCATCTCCCCTCGAAACCTACCTCATACACTATTGTTTCTTCATTCTGTGTGTAGTCAGCAGGGACATGTATGTTCCATCTTAATATTTGGCATTGGTATTCTTTCATTACATGAGCCAATACAATCTTGCACATTAGCCTCAACACATGTGTAAGGCCTATTCATCTCACTTGTGTGGGCTTCAATCTCTTCCCATTTATCATATGCTAAAAATCCATTTCATTTTGCAATGCCAGTTTCTAACATTAACACGCCAACCCACATTCAAATGTGCTGCTCCCAATTTCAACGCTCCCTTCATTACATTAATGTGTTGGTTTCTCTTCAAAACATGTACTGAAGACCCATTCTTACTACAGGCTTGTGAAAATATGTTTCAGATTCCCAATCAGTTCCAAGAGGAATGACTTGAATGAACACAGATCCAGGATGCAAGAACAGAAAATGAGTCAATGCTGCACCATGAACAACAAGCTGCACATGAATGGGATTGAGAAGCCTATAAGTTGTCTTCAATTCAGTTGTTCACAGTGGCTACCATATTGTGACATGAAACCCAATTTTCTTAGCCAATTCAACCACCTCTTCCAAATTTGAGATCATTCTGCTACCCACACGAACAAGTATTACAAGGTGGGGCTTATTATCTGCTACTGCTATATTGTCAGGAACAAACCATTGAGGTGTATAAGTATGATTAAGGAAGACTCTGAAGTCAAGTATTCTTTTGTTTTGGAACAATAAAATGGGATTGACTGTTAGTTCATCATGGATAAACAAGCCAGCAGTAACCTCTAGAAAATAGTGAACTTTAGTTTCATTTTCAAAGTTTATGACCCTATATTGAGTTAACCATCTCAGAATCTCATCATACTTAGTTAGCCACCAATTATGATAGTCAACAATAACAAACACAACTTCCTTCTCTAGATGTTGAGATGTTATGTACAATGGTATGATCTCATTGTTGAACTCATGATATAGGCTCCCTGTATATCCTCCAGTCGAGAAAACTATGGAAGGCACATTATGTACAAAGTCACTCTCCAGATTGGAATTATTTGGGAATGTTACACTCTTCAAAGTCACCTCGTGCACAATATCCATAACGCTCTTTTCCCATTTGCGAGTATAATGCCTGATCTTCTCCTCTATACCAGCATTATGCTTGTCCTAAACATCAAGTAGGAACATACAGAAACTTGCATGCATTTGAACATGCCCAAAAACCAGTGCATATATCTATGTGATAATGAGATTTGTCACAGACTATTCCTTCACTTCCCTTGAAAGATCCTGGAAGCGTAGCTTGTACTAGTTTAGTCTCTACTACTCTTTTGTTCCCACCACTACAAAGTGAACTATGATATTCTGGTGATCATTGTTTCAATCCTTTTGGTGATATCCTTGGAGGTACTCCCCTTGGAATTGGTGGTCTTCCTTTCTTTTGTACTCAATATCGATCTTCACTTCTCGTGATGCAAAAGAATCATTTGGAGGTGCTTTATCTGAATATTTCTTTAGAGTGGGAATCTTTTCTTGCATTGTCTTTTCCTCTTGATCTGGATCACATTTAATCTCCTGGTGCTTACTCAAAACACCAAACTTTGATAAATCCAAATCATATTCTATCGAAACTTTAATCATAAAGTTAACCATTTTCCCACCTTGCAAAGTTACCAATTAACATCCACTAGCCTCTGTGAGTGGCTTCAAAAACTGACATAGTGACCTGATCGGACCGTGCCCTCTGACAGGCATATTCTCTGATCTATAAACTATCATTCCCCACAATGACATCTCATGACCGTACCGAGTCGAAAGATATTAATCCTTGAAGTCGGTCCCTTAAATCTGTTCTCTGTAAACCACTGTTACAGGTAATAAACTACATTTGAAATCACCTTGGCAAAAATACCAAACGAATCCCTAGGAAGCCACAAATTGGCACATAAGTACACTAAGATGCAAACATCATGATTCAAACATCATTTGGATCTGGGAGTCAATCAAGAGAAAGATATAGCCCTGTGAAAATTGGTACTTGCAAAGATAGATCCAGTATACACAGAAAACAATGGAAAGTTTAGTTTGGAAACGCCTTCAAAAAGATATCAACTAGATTGGTAGAAATCTCCAACCAAAACTAAAGGTAGAACTTCATGTTTTCAATGCAATGAAGCAATAATTTCTCTGATAGGTAATAGTGGGAAAAAATTATAAACAAACAAAGTTGAGCTCCGACAAACTTGTGCACTTCACAATCTTTGCAAATAGCAGAAACTGCAAATGGAATCACATTGGGAAGCTCATCCAGTGGATTCATCATGAGCTGAAAACTGATAGGGACAAAGTAAAACTTGTCTATAATACAAGGAAATGATTAAAATCTCCCTACCAATCCATTAGGTGAAAATTATAAGATCACGAACAGGGCTCCCGACAAAACTGTGAAAAGGTGAAAATGCAGATTTCTAGACAACACCTCTGGAAGGGGATGAATAAACAGGGTCAAAACTTATCATAGGGCCTTGAAACTGGAAATATAAGTAGTATGGAACATGTGGAACAAGACCCCATACTCGGATTTTCATGACATTCTTTAGGGTGTGAAATATAAGCCGACAGAGTACCCCTTCCCGGTGACTTTAACATTTAGCAATTTTTGAGTCTAGAGACCTAGAAATGAACTGATGCAAACCCATTTTAATACCCAAACTAAAGGCTCAAAATGACTCAACAAGATATATGAAAGGTGTCAAATCACTCTCCACTCATGACAGGACCCAGAAACATCATTCTCACATGTGCATTTTGGACCAAAAGGAGCACTTTAGCAAGCGTTTTACATGGTACCTCAAAACTGCATTTTGAGTACCAACAAGGTCTACATCCAAAAATACCTCAGGTACTATCAACTTTCCCAACTTCCTCTCCCATGTGTTTGAAATAGGAGGGCTTATCAATCTATTGTTATAGAAATACATGAAGAGCTCATACCTAGTTGTCTTTGGGCAGACAACATCCCTATAGAATGCATAAGAGTCCCTCCATTCATAAGTGTTAGCTGATTGCAAATTTTAGGATCCAGGCAATAGTTTCATCCATTTTTTAGTGTATATGTTTGGCCTCTTTTTTATTCAATGCACAACCACACTCTTTCCCGGTACTACAACAACATCAAGAGATCCTTTTTCTTCCATTCTTTATGTATACTAAACTCTAAGTAGTAAGCTACTTTTTGGTGGCAATTTGGCTGAAGTGAGTACATAGATGTTTTCATTATGGCAACATATGATCCTCATGAAGATCACACAAGTCAGAGAGAAAGTATAGCAGAGTGCATCACCACTTTGTCTAAGTGTGAGACAGTGTTTTCACAATGTACCATGAAATAGTTTTTATTTGTGACATTTAATGGAGTGATTTTAGTGCTTGTGCACTTGAACATAGACTCTATGATGGCTAATGATGACCCATCTCAAAGCACAACTTAGTATGGCATGTACAGAATTAGTTATGACAGTTTTATCGAAGATAGTGTGAAGCCGACAGGACAGAATATGAAGGCAGAGTTGGTAAAGAGTTAAGGGATTATTTTGTTTATCAAAATAATGACTTAACAATATAAAGAGATGGCATCCTATATTTTAACTCTTAGATAATGATATATGGAAGTAGACCATGTAAAGTTATTAGCCTTAATAACTTGTATATATATGCAATTTTAATTGTAAAGAATACATGTAGTGAAGAAAAGTAATGTAATTGTGAAGTGAATGTAATAGTGATGATGTGAAGATAAGAGTAGAAAAGGAATATTGATACAAGTAGAATAAGGTTATGTACCTTGACCTATTTTTTATACATTGTATATTACTTGTTTGGGCAGTGGGCTCATCTAGTAATCAGATTTTGTATTGACAACTCCTAATAGGGTTGAGGCTTCTAACAAGGCCTATAGTCCCTTAATCAAGACTGATACACTATATGCTTGTAATAGACTCCTAATAGGGTCAATATCCTTAACAAGATACTTTTGATTAGTGGATCTTTTTGGGTACCATCCCCACTGGGGTTTTCCCTTGGCCAGGGTTTCCTCTAGAACAAACAATGTGTTATGAGTTCTTTGATGTTATTGTTGTGCATGTTATTTAGTTTCTTATGTTATGCATGTGTGAAGATAATCTGTTATATCCATATTTGGGCAAAAGATAAAGTTTTTAGAATACTAATTCAAACTCCCCCCTCTTAGTATTCCCTATTTTTAACAATTGGTATCAGAGCTTAGTTACTCGGAGAAGAATCATTCAAGGAAAGTCTAGTAGCTTGAGTAAGATCTCTATGGATATAGATCAGCTACAGAAGAATCTTGATGAAGCTCTTGAATAGATTGATATGCTTACTGATGAAAGAAACACTCTGAAAAGGAAATATGATGATGCAAAGAACCTTATTGAGAAATTGAAAAACAAGATAGAAGATCTAAAATCTGAAAAGTAATCTGAAATTCTTATTGAAGATTGTGATGACAATTTAGAAAAAGAAAATGTGATCCTTAAGCATGAACTGAAGATAGAAAAATTGAAACTAAATTTGAAAGATGGAAATGACAAAAATGAAGCAAATATGAGATCTGAGAATGAAAGATTGAAAATTGAAAATGAAGAATTAAGATCTAAACTTGGCAAAGTAACATCTGAATTTGAGAAAGTAAATTTGCAGCATACAAAACTTGAGAAATACAATAAGATTGTGAAAGGTGAATTGACTCAATCCAAATAGCAACTTGAAAGGCTATATTCAAATAGTGAGAAGATCAATGAACAAGTATCTTTTGGGAAACCATTCTATGACAAGACTGGACTTGGATTTAATATATTCAAAACAAATGATGAAAGAAAAGAACCAGATCTGTAAGTATGTAAAAGCATTGATGAAAAGAAGTCAGATGAGGTCAACAAATCTGAAGATGCACCTAAAGTAGAAGAATCACCAAAGCAAGAAGAATCACCCAAAGGTATGCAAAGAGAATTCAAAGGTCTAGATGTTTTGGTTGTAATACTATTGGTCACATGAAGAGAGATTGTATAGGTAAACAATTTAAACCTCTTAATGGTTATTGTTATAATTGTCATGGTTTTGGACATAGAGCTATTGAATGTAGAAAATCTGAAGTTATTGAGAATAATTATGGTAGTAGAATGTTTAGGAATACTAACAATGCAGATAAGAGACCTACTGAAAACATGAACAAAAGAAATGGAGTAGTATGTTATAGATGCAACAAGGTTGGACACATTGCTAGAAATTACAGGTCACAGATCAATCAGCAAGGACTGAGATATGGAAACAATGGAATTGTTTGTCAGATATGTAACAAGATTGAACATATAGCAAGATTTTGTAGAATGAACAATGGAACTTATCATCCTAACCCTAACCCTAGGAATTATGCAATAAGAAATGAAAGTATATGAAATAGTCAGAAAGGTTGCTGTGGTAATGAAGATGAAGGAAAGTTTGTTAAAGGCGTAGATCAAGGAGACATATTCAACATTGAAGGTAATCAGAAAGGTGAAGTATCAAGTGGTAAGAGTGAACCCTTATCTGACCTGTCTTTAAGCAATTACATTATGTAAATTGTAGTAGTTTAGGACATTAGAGTTAGTGTTATGTTAAGAGTGCAAAAGAAAATATTATGTTATGCGAGATCGCAAGAAGTTTTAAGTTTTGCAGGTTAACAGAAAATGGCTTTTTAGAAAGAAGCGGGAAAAGAATTGAATGCGATGTCAGACCTAAGTGAGATTCAAGTGATAAAAGGTTATGATCAAAGTTATTTTTCTATCAAAGTGAATTGAAGTGTTTGGAAGAGCAGAAAGTAATGATTGGAAGCATTTTGCAATGATTTGGTGAAAGATTGAAGCACCGAATCTATGGAAGCCCTAAAATCATGAATTTGAGGTATTTATCTTGATAAATCTTTGAATCGGTATAAGAGATTAGAATCAATCATGGATGTATCCTTAATTCACAATGTCAGTGATAAGAATAGACCTAGATTGAAGAAGGAACCAGTAGAACCCTTGGAAGATGATCCTAAGTTAGCACTATCATCTGTACCAGATGGAGTTTTGCATTTGGAAAATGTAAGAAGTTATCTTGGATGTAAGATTGAAACCCTAAGTGAGAGTGACTTTACTAGTGAGTATCAAAAAATTTACAATCATGATATGTCTTTGAAGCAAGGATATGAATATTTGAAAGACAATGAGATTGTTAGGTATTCATTGAAATATGAGTTTGACGATGAAGAATGCACTAAGATCATTTTGAGCAGAATTAATAATGGGAAATTTTGGCTAGAGGATAGAGTAATAGACATTTCTATTGATTTGATTCATGATGTAACTGGATTATCTAAATCTAGTGCTATTCCCTTAAATGAGAAGAATATGAGGAAAAAAATTATTGATAACACAAGTTCATCCTATAATGGTAGAGGAATTGTAATCAGTACAATAAAGCAAGATGATGTGAGATATTTGTGCAAAATCCTAACCACTAAGTTTTGTGAAAATTCTAGAGAAGATGATATGGTAGCTAGTTTTGACGTGTGTTGACAAGGTACTAGTAGATATGTGTGAAATCTTGATAATTCAATTGTTTGAAAACTTGGAGAAGATTAAGAAGACCAAGTATGCACAATTTAGATTTTCTTCTTTGATCACTTATATGTTTTTCCACCTATTAAGAAGATTTCCTTACATAGTTACAGATGACTAGAATAATGGACAAAACACTATGAAAATAATCAATAAAGTATATTTGAAACATGTTATTGATAAAGTGAATGAGAGTACTATGTTGGTATTGAAGACATTTCAGAGATTGGTATCTAGCAGATCAAGGATTCCACAGTCTGTTGTGGAGAAATATAAAAATGATATATGTTTCATGGTTGACACTGACTTTACCTATATTGAAGCAGTGGAACCTAGAATTGAGTTCATAGACCCTCTTGGCTATGAGATATCTGAGGCAGACATAGAAGGATATGTTGGCAGGTTACTTAAGAGTAAATTGGACACCCAGTGCAAAAGATTTGGAACATTTGAAGAAAAATTCAACCTTGCAAAAGCTATAATGGAAGAAAAGTAGTCTAAGAAGAGAGTGGACAACACTATAAATAAAATATTAAAGGATTCTAGCATGACAGAGCATGAGTTTGATATTGCAAAGAAGACAACAACAGCAATCAGAGGTATTGAATAGAAATAAATCTTGTATGTACCTCCCTTGTCATCAAGTGCAGTTGAGCATGAACCTACACAAGTAAAGGTGAAAGTTGAGGAACCTGAGGAAGAACAAGTAACAAGGAAATCCACTAGATCCTCTTCTTCCACACCCAGCAAGAGAGTGAAGGAAAGTGCTACAGGACCTGGTAAGAGGCAGAAAGTTTTGGTGCCACCAGTCCCTAGGAAAATTAAAGTAATTAAAGATGATGACACTACTATGAAGAAGAAAGCATGGAAACCCAGAATTGAGAGAGTGAATGAAGAAATCATACAAGATGGAAAATTCACTAAGATGAATAAGTACTATGACTTTTATGACTATTCTAAGAGATTGAATCTTGAAAATTCTATTGTTAAGTACATGATTCTGGCTAACAAGAAGTTTGATACTATTTAGGGAAAAATTCCTGATGGCCTATTCAAGAAGCTTGTTAATAGGAAAATGAGAGCACAAGTAGAAGATAAAACTATGAGAGAAAATATGGTGAAGAAACTATGTGTTGTGAAAGATGATGAGCATCTTAAATAGATTTTAAAGTCCCTTGGCACTCTTTTAAGGACTAAGAGGAGAACCATTCATATCATGGCAAGACAATATGAGCAAGTGAGAACAGAAACAGAGCAAGTAGTAATTAAAGTTATGGTAGAAATTGCTAGAGAGACTTTAGTTGTAGCAGAGCAAGAGAGAGAAGAAAAATAGGAGGATATTCCCTCTCCACCTACTATAAATATTGAAGAAGAATTGATGAAGGGTGCTCCCCTTAATACCACAACACATAATAGAAATAGAGAAACAACAACAATTTGCAAGAACAGAAAATAGGCTTCTTATTATCTCCACAAATGTGGAATTACAAATTTTTAGAATTACAATATGTAAAGCCACATGGGCATTCTCCTTACAATATTCTATAGGACAAAGCCTCAAATCATTACCCATAACTGCCCAGAACTGCCTAAAACAAAACTACGGGCCTTCTTTATATAGGCAATTTCCACCGCCTGAGAATGTTCCAGAAATTTAGCCCAAAGGGCTAACCAAACTTAGAATTATTTTATTTTACAATTTATTACATCAAATTCGGCTCAAAATAAGTTTTGAAACCTGAATAGAAATTTTGAAGGAAAATTATTTTCCACCATTTCAGGTGACTCAACTTTCGAAGACCATAAGTCATCGCCAGTTGCTCCGATTGACTATTATAACCCCAATTCAGAAAGGCCGCGAAGTGCTCTATAGGCTTGACTTACATAAGCGCCCATCACACAAATTTTAAGCACATCTGGGGCCTCTAAAGCCTTCAAAACTAAGTTCAAAGTTTTTGTACTTTGCTGCCAATACCAAAAATCTTCAATATCTCCAAAGCTAGACTTGATCTGTCAATGAAACTTTATTGGCAGGCTGATACGACTGAGATGAACTTCCAAATGTGAAATCACAATATTCTGAGATCATATGACCAACTTACTAAAAATAGAAAGTTTCCATAAATAGCAGCTCTACACAAGATAGCCCTTATTGAATATAAAAACAAAAATATTTTTGGGTGATGCAAGATTTCTCTTACACCTAGGATGCTCATACATTAGACACCTGGGGTAATTTGAGAAGTGACCCTATCATGACTCAGGTGTGTAGAGGAAAACTAAGATAGTTAACCTCCTCCCTTGTCAGCCAGGATGAATCTTCAACAAGTCATCCTTTCCACTTGACCAAATATTTTTCATATGTCCTATTCCTTGTGCTTCTGCCAACATGACTATCATGTATGTCTTCAATCTCCTTGGTATCTGAACTACTTGCTGGAATACTCCACTATGCTACTATGATGTCATCTTCAACACATCCTTCATGATACTCTATTAAATCTAAAATATTAAACACTGGTGAAATATTTAGCTCACTAGGCAATTCTACCTCATATGCATTTCCTGAATCATGCTTCTTCAGTATCTGACATGGTCCTAACTTCTTCATTTTCAGCTTGTTATATATACCAACTAGAAACCGCTCCTTCCGCAAATGAACCATGACTTCATCCCCAACCTAAAATTCCTTATGCCTCCTTTTCTCATATGCCTTAGCCTTATACTATGCATTCATTTTGGTAATGTGCTTCCTCACTTCCTCATGGATGTTCTTCAAGTGTTTTGCAAAATCTTCAGCTTCAGCACTACTTATTTCTCCTTTATCTATCTTTCTCAACTCAGATGCATTTCTTGGACTACTTCCATATATAATCTAGAATGGTGATTTACCAGTGCTCCTGTTGATAGAATTATTGTATGCATATTCTACCTATGGTAAAATCAAATCCCATCTTGTTGGCTTCTCTCCAACCAAACATCTCAGCAAATTCTCCAAACTCCTATTCACCACCTCTGTCTATCCATCAATCTATGGATGATGTGATGAATTGAAATTCAAATTTGTCTTCAACTTCTTCCACAATGTATGCCAAAAATATCCAATGAACTTAGTGTCCCTATCTGAAACTATACCCTTTGGCAAACCATGTAGTCTCACTACTTCTCTAAAAAATAATTCTGCTACATGAACAACATCATTAGTCTTCTTGCAGGGAATAAAATGTGCCATCTTTGAAAATCTATCAACTACCACAAAAATTGAATCATGTCCCCACTGTGTCCTTGGTAAACCAAGAACAAAGTCCATGCTGATATCCTCCCAATGCTTCTCTAGTATAGGTAATGGCTGCTAAAACCATGTATTTTGCTTCACTCCTTTTTCCATTTGACATACTCTGCAACTCTGTACAAACTTCTTCACATCTTGTTGCAACTATGGCCAATAATAATTCTCACTAACCAAACCAAGGGTTTTATCATGACCAAAATGTCCATCCAATCCTCCTTTATGCTTCTCCTTGATGAGATTCTCCCTCATAGAACTTCATGGAATGCACAACTAACTCCCTCTGAATAGCATATCATCCTGGATGATGAAATCCAACCATTTTGTCCTATCTAGAGTAACAGGTTCTATACAAGCTTTCCAAGCTTCTCCAAAATCAGGATCCTCTGGATACAAATTCTTTAGTTCCTTGAACCCAACCACTTCAATCTGCATTCCTTTCAGCAATAGTTTCCTTCTACTAAGAGCATCTGCAACCCTATTAGACTTTCCACTCCTGTGTTTCAAAACAAATGTATAACTCTACAAAAACTCAACCCATTTCAAATGCCTCTGATTCAAATTTCCTTGACTATTCAAATATTGCAAAGCTTGATGATCAATATACAAAACAAACTCCTTAGGAAGCAGATAATGTCTCCACTTCTTTAATGCTTGAACTATAGCATAAAATTCCTGATCATAAATAGAATACTTTCTCTTGGCATCATTTAACTTCTCACTGAAATAAGCAACAAGTTTACCTTCTTGGCTCATAAAAACTCCTATTGTAGTACCACTAGCATCACAATCTACTTGAAACACCTTATTAAAATCTGGGAGTGCTAAAATAGGTTGTTCTATAAGTTTTTGTTTCAACAATTGAAAACTCTTTTCTAGCCCATTAGTCCACTTAAACTCTTTTCTATCCCCTCTCATCGTTTCAGTCAAGGGTCCACAAATACTGCTAAAATTTTTGATAAAATTTTTGTAAAAGCTAGCTAGACCATGAAAAGATCTTACCTCAGTAGCACTCCTTGGAGTAGGCCATTCAAGGATAGCATGTACCTTCTCTGGGTCCATTTTTAGACCTTCTACTGAAACTACAAATCCCAAATACACTAACTCTTTCTTCACAAAACTGCACTTCTTCAAATTAATCAATAAGTTCTCATATCTTAACTTCTCAAACACCATATGAATATGCATCATATGCTCTTCCAATGTCTTACTAAGGATAAAAATATCATCTAGGTACACAATGACAAACTTACCCAAAAATTCTTTCAGAACCTCATTCATGAGCCGCATGAAAGTGCTCGGTGCATTGGTTAGCCCAAAAGACATGACTAACCACTCATACAGTCCTTCTTTTGTCTTGAAGGTAGTCTTCCATTCATCTCCTTCTCTAATCTGAATCTAGTGATATCAACTCTTTAGATCTATCTTTGAGAAATACATAGCCCCACTCAAACAGTCCATAATATCATCCATTAGTGGCAATGGAAATTGGTACTTGATTGTGATCTTGTTTATTGCTCTAGAATTTGTACACATCCTCCACTCTCTATTCTTCTTTGGTGCTAATACCACTAGTACAACATACGGACTCAGACTCTCATAGATCAACCCATTCTATAACAACTCATGTACTTGTCTGTTCAACTCCTCACTTTCTATAGGTGTCATTTTGTGTGTTGCCTTATTTGGAAAACTCACTCCTGGGATCAAGTCCATTTGATGACTGATCTTCCTGACTAGTGGTAATCCATCAGACACATTATTAGATACAATATCCTAAAAATCATTCAACAAATCTACAACTTCTATAGGAACATCTACTTTCTCTTTACTAGCTTTTGGAATTAAAGCAAAACATACATGCTCATTCCTCATACCATCTAGGAAATTTCTTCCTTCAAAAAAAGTTATTCTCACATTACCACATACCTTTTCTTTTGTATCATTCAATGGCTTTAGCTTATGTCACACTCCATGCTTTGTCAGGGAATAGGTATTCACATGGCCATCATGTATAGCACATCTATCAAACTGCCATGGTCTACCCAATAGCATATGACATACATCCATAGATATGATATCACACAGTACCTCATCATGGTATTCACCAATCTTGAACTTCACTAGGCATTGTTCATTGACCATGACCTTGTGGTCATCATGTACCCAGGCAATCTAATATGGATGTGGGTGTTTCTATCTCTTGAGCTTCAACTTTGTCACCATCTCTTCTGAAACCAAATTGTTAGTGCTTCCACTATCAATAATCACATCACAACACTTACCCTCACACTTGCACCTGGTGTGAAATAGGCTCCTTTGTTCAGGTTCATGCTCACCACTCAACAGGACTCTTCTGTTAATCAACGTTTCTCCTCTTTTAGCATCTTTAGAATTTGATGATCTAGCATCTTCATCTACATGTGCACCTCTGGCCTAGCCTTCATTTCTCCTATCTATTCTACCTTGGCACTAAGGACATTCAAATGCCCTATGACCTTCTTCTCCATAGTGAAAACATGTTCCACAGAAGCCTCCTCTTCCAGATCCTTGTCCTCTTCCTCTTCCTCTCTGCTCTCTATTACTCTAATCCTAGAAGCAATTGGAATTATTTCCTCTCTAATTTTGGCTGCTAATAGCCTCATCCTTCTTTTTTGAATCTTCATTTCAGCCACCATATGACCGTCCACCAGATCTTCCACCACGACCTCTTCCATTTTGTCTACTCTCAAACTTCTTGTTCAACTTTAACTCTACTTTTAGGGCAAGCTAGTATGCCTCCTCAATACTGTTCATTCAAACTAGATTCAACTCCTCCTGAAAGCTTGGCCTTAACCCATTAAGGTATCGGGAAACTTTCTCCTTATCAGCTTCTGCATGGCCTATTCTGATGAGGAGTCGATAGAACTCCTCTGTATACGCCTAAATAGATTTTCCTGCTTGCTTCAAACTTTGCATTTTCTTCAATAGGTCAAGATCATAATCAATAGGAATGAACTGTCACTTCAATTTATCTACCATCCGATCCCATCTTGTGATTTTATCTTTTCCTCTTCTATTTCACTCCAATTGAATCTCTTGCCACTAGATCTTCGCATGACCTTTCAATCTGGCCTTCGCAAATTTGACCCTATTAGGATGCTTAATATCTTCATACTCAAAATATTCCTCACATTCATTGATCTAGTCGATCAATTCTTCTGGGTTAAGATTTATAGAAAACGTAGGAACCTCAATCTTAGGTCTTTTCCCAATCTTGGAAATGGCCCAAAAAAGTCTTTCTTCCTCCTGGTTCACAATTTTGACTTCTCCTTCTTGATCTTCTTCTTTGGCTTCATCCTCACTTTGGTCTCTAACATTAAGATTCATTCCTCTATGAATCTCTTCTTTCCATGCTCACACTTGTCTTTGGAGTGCTCTAACCTCAAGTGTTACAACACCAGCTCTTCCGCCATGTTCCCTTCGTGGAGGCATTTTTGCAATGCACATTGAAACCCTAACCACAGTCCTGGTGCAAACTACCTCATAGTCGGCAATCTATTTACACACTCAGGAACTCCTGCTCTGATACCACTTGATGAAGGGTGCTCCCCTTAATACCACAACACATAACAGAAACATAGAAAGAACAACAATTTGCAAGAACAGAAAATGGGCTTCTTATTATCTCCACAAATGTGGAATTACAAATTTTCAAAATTACAATATGCAAAGCCACATGGGCATTCCCCTACAATATTCTATAGGACAAAGCCTCGAATCATTACCTAGATCTACCTAGAACCACCTAAGACAACACTACAGGCCTTCTTTATATAGGCAATTTCCACCCCCTGAGAAGGTTCCAGAAATTTAGCCCAAAGGGCCAACCAAACTTAGAATTATTTTATTTTACAATTTATTACATCAAAGTCGGCTCAAAATAAGTTTTGAAACCTGAACATAAATTTTGAAGGAAAATTATTTTCTGCCATTTCAGGTGACTCAACTTTCGAAGACCATAAGTCATTGCCAGTTGATCCAATTGACTATTATAACCCCAATTCAGAAAGGCCACGAAGTGCTCTACGGGCTTGAATTGCGCAAGCACCCATCACACAAATTTTTGACCTCATCCGGGGCCTCTAAAGCCTTCAAAACTGAGTTCAAAGTTTTTGTACCCTGCTACCAATACCGAAAATCTTCAATATCTCCAAAACTAGACTTGATCTGTCAATGAAACTTTACTGGCAGGCTGATACAACTGAGATGAACCTCCACATGTGAAATCAAAACATTATGAGATCATATGACCAACTTACTAAAAATAGCAAGTTTCCATAAATAGTAGCTCTACACAAGATAGCCCTTATTGAATATAAAAACAAAAATATTTTTGGGTGATGCAAGATTGCTCTTACACCCAAGATGCTCCTACATCAAGAATCTATGAATGTTGAAGGTATAAAGATTACTTTGGACACTGAAGAAAATGTATTTCATAACTTAGAGAACATTATTGACAATTTGGCTCTTGATAAACTAAATAGAACTAAACAAGCAGAACAAACCCAATCTATGACTGAAGAACCTAAAGAAATTGAGGTAGAAGTACCCCTTCCTACAAAAGAAGACATTAGTCGTACTCCTAAGACTGAAAAAAAGAAAGAAATTAGATCTTTATTTGAAGATTTAGGCAAGGAAGTTGATGATGTTGATCACTTAGAATTGATCACTTCCCTGAATAAAATTATTGGTAAAAACAAGAAGGTAAAGAATCTTGAAGGTTGTCTGAAGGACTTAACTGATAAGTTACAAGGATTTGTAACCACACAGATTGCAAATGCAGACCCTCTGGAGAAAGCAAAGAAACTAATTAGAACCTTTGATGATGAGTTTTAAAATATATCTGAGATTGCAAAGGTAAAGGCACAAGTAGACTATGAGGCTAGAATGCTTATGAAAATAAGTCAAAATATCAGAGATGATGTTAATAGTCTTGATATCTATATCAAGGATTTGAGGAGACATTTAGGAATAGGAAAGTCTTTGTACATATAGTGTACAACACCAGAGATTTTGGTAGTAGAAGAAGACAAGCAGATCAAGCTGAAGGAAGTAGAGATTCAGAATGAATCAAACCTTCTTTCTAATCCTAATGTGAAGATTAGTCATGTTGAGAAGAAAGTTCAGAAGCTGTATGATGAAATAAGAATTTTGCAAGATGAGAGGAATAGAAAAATGAGGAGACTCACTCTTCTGAGAGAACATACTTCCATGAAGATAAGTGTTATTGAAGAGTAGCTGGAAGAATGTCTTATAGCTAGGATATCATTTTAGAAATTCAACTTTGAGACCCTCCAAGCATGTCAAATTGTAGCTTACAGATTGAGCACACTACTTAATGTGGCAGATTCCATCAAGAAGTCATGGGAAAAGGAGTTAGAAACTATAAAAGTTTATTTTGCAGATTGTGTTGCAAGCCTACCAACTTTGCAATAAGACATTTAAGGTATAATCTTTTGTGTTACACATTTGTTAGCCTCCCTACTTTATTTTGTCATTATTGTCAAAGGGGGAGAGATATACAGAAAATTGAGAATTATAAAGAGCAGAAGATTGATAGTATTATGTATACTCTTAGGGGGAGTATTGCAGTATATAAGAATTATTTTTGAGGAGATATAAGGATAGTATTTATCTTATACTATGGCCAATTTTGAGACAATTTTGAAATTTTTTTATTGTACACTTAGCCAATTTTCTCATATGTTGCCACCAATGACAAAGGGGGAGATTGTTGGTAATTTGGCTGAAGTGAGTACATAGATGCTATCATTATGGCAACATATGATCCTTATGAAGATCACACAAGTTAGAGAGAAAGTATAGCAGAGCACATCACCAATTTGTCTAAGTGTGAGATAGTGTTTTCACAATGTACCAGGACACAGTTTTTGTTTGTGACATTGACTGGAGTGAGTTCAGTGCTTGCACACTTGAACATAGACTCTATGATGGCTAATGATGACTAATCTTAGAGTGCAAGTTAGTACGGCATGTACGGAATTAGTTATGGCAATTTTACCGAAGATAGTGTGAAGCCGACAGGACACAATATGAAGGTAGAATTGGTAAAGAGTTAAGGGATTATTTTGTTTATCAAAATAATGACTTAATAATATAAAGAGATGACATACTAGATGTTAAATCTTAGATAATGATACAAGAAGAATAAAGTTATGTACCTTGACCTATTTTTTATACATTGTATATTACTTGTTTGGGCAGTGGGCTCATCTAGTAATCAGATTTTGTATTGACAACTCCTAACAGGGTTGGGGCTTCCAACAAGGCCTGTAGTCCCTTAATCAAGACTGATACACTATATGCTTGTAATAGACTCCTAACAGGGTCAATATCTTTAGTAGGGTACTTTTGATTAGTGGATCTTTGTGGGTACCATCCCCACCGAGGTTTTCCCTTGGCCAGGGTTTCCTTGAGAACAAACAATGTGTTATGAGTTCTTTGATGTTATTGCTATGCATGTTATTTAGTTTCTTATGTTATGCATGTGTGAAGATAATCTTTTATATCCATATTTGGGCAAAAGATAAAGTTTGTAGAATACTGATTCACCCCCCCCCCCCCCCTCTGTCAATATTCCCTATTTCTAACACCTTTTTGCACTTAAAGCCAAAGGTTTCAACTCTTTGTTTCTCTTTGACTCTAGAAATTATGGATGCTTTTTGAAGTGTGAAATGTCTTTAATAACTAACAAGTAAGAAGAAACTCACAACCAACCACCAGGCCACCTACTCTATTAAAAATTAAAATCTCATCAAGTCCACATGCATGAAATTAGTAATTACCTTTTTTAGAAAAGTGTCACTATCAACTACCACTTCCAGCATAGATTTGGTGGCAATCCAAGAGAAAATAATTTGCATGTTTCTGAAGTTACGCTAATGGTACATATAACCCTAGGTCGCTATCTCAACTTTTCTAAATTGCTACTTGCAAAGTCACGCAACACCTTTTCGAAACTTTAGGACTATTAAAATGACCAGGAAATGAAACCTTGAGATGTTATGACACAACCTAGCATCACAAATGGCCAAGAAACCCTACTAAAGCTCTGCAAACATTCCATTCTTCAGAACTTTCCATGTGGCATACAACTTACTCTAAGTCTCCCACTTTTCAACACTTTACGAAGTTATGCACGAAGTTAGTCAGGACTTAGGAACTCCTAAACATCATAAAAACTTAACCATTGAGAAGTTACAAAATAGTCAAGTGTAACTTCAGAACCAATCACCGTCATAATGAATTAACCATTGAGAAGTTATGAAACAGCTAGGCATAACTTCGGAGCTTGGAGTGGGTTCCAAATTTCCATGTGCAATGTGGGATTTAGATTTTAGAAGTGTCAGACTTCTCATTCAATTAGTGAAGTGAATCATGATTTAGCATTATGAATTAGTTAATAGGTATTTATAATTTTATACACAATCACAGTCCACACTCATACATACTTGAAAGTTCAAGTTAATTAATAATTACAATTTACATATTTTTCAATTTATAAATAATAAAACTATTGTTCAATTTCATGATTCACATAACATGTTACTATATTGACTATTGAAATTTGAAGCATTAGAAAATAATGCATAAAACTAAAAATAGCAACACTATTTGTAAAAGAGTCTTCTCATATGTATACATACTACAATATTACTATTAAATTCAAAAATTGGTATACATAATATTAGTAATTGAATCATTGATTCACTGAACAATTGTGGTTTCCCCAGAAGGAGAAGCAACAAGCTTCAAACCATTTCCAAAACCAAAATGAAAAGTACATTTGAAAATTATATTTACAAATTACAAGTAACAAAAAATTTCCTAAGATCTATTCAACTTTCAGAGGAAATTACAAAAGCCTAGTCTGATAGTCTGACAGTCAACTCCTACATATCCTAATACTAATAGACTAATAGTAATTTGTTATTATGTTATAGTATAATATAATAACTAGATTAGTCGATGTGCAGACTAGAAAATAACTAGATCATCTCCTCCTAGAACCCCCATGGTTGAAGCCATGATCGTAAAAAATGGTGCGCATCTCCACCTTGTCATCTTCTACTTTGAGTTCAGACATGTCTCTTTGGTATCCAGCATAATTGGTAGCATGATCCCATGCTACAAAGATAAGATGACCAAGGAAATCCTATTGAATCTCATCCTCCATATCCAAATTTGGTTGGATAATAGGTTCTGGGTTCTCATTTGATGATCCCTCAGCTACTGGAAGACCCATTCTATCATCCAAGATTCCACATTTAGAAATTTAGAAAGCACCCTGTGTTCTACAATTCCACTAGCAAGGAGTATATAAAGAAAAAATAACCAACTTTCTAGCCACAATGAATTTTGAAGGAATGTTTCACGTAAGGTGGCTTGCCTCAGAAAAGGAAATTAATGAATATCGATAAAGAAAAATTGCAAACACTTGTATCCTGTGTAACTTGGCTTTGTAGTTGAAAAGAAAAATAATGAATGTTGATGAATCATAGCTCATATCCTATAAAATTATCTTTTTTAATGTCTAATCAAAATCTTGGCCTGGATTATGTACTACTCAAGTTAAATAGACTGCCAATGTGACCTTAGAACCACCATATCCTAGCTACGATTTTAAATTTTGAACTGACAACTTGGCAACTGCATTAAATTTTGAAGGAATGTTTCACGTAAGGTGACTTGCCTCTGAAAAGAAAAATAATCAATGTATATGAATCACAGCTCATATCTCGTACAAATTATCCATTTTTAATGTCTAATCAAAATCTTATCATTGATAAGTCTCATTAATTACACTTTAGTGTTCAATGTCATTGTAACTTCATGGCTAAGTTACATAGACTACCAGTATGGCCTCAGAACCTCCATATCCTACTTGCGAACATAACTTCTGAAGTCATGCACACTATCAACATGTCCTTTGCGTATCTTCATGGCATTCAACAACAAACTACCAACATAACCACCAAAGTCACGCACGCCATCAACCTGACCATTATGAATCTTTGTAACTGTCAACATCAACCCTCCTTTTAGCCTACCAAAGCTATGCAAACTATCACTGACTCACCAGTCACCACAAAATGTGTCGAAGCTATGCAAATGACAAAATTTCAACCACAAACTTAATTGACCTTTGTGTATCTTCGTAGCCTACAACTCTAAGTCACCAACATAATAGCTGAAGTCACGCACACCATCAACATGACCATTGTGTATCTTTGTAACCGTTAGCCATCGACCCTCCTTTTAGCCTGCCAAAGCTACACAAATTGTCCTCACAAACTTGTCATCAATAAATGACACATAGCACCCAACTTGACATGTAGTCCAATATATATTTTTTATACTATAAATATTATTTTTTATTTGACAATATATATTTTGGTAGTTCTAAATCAAAAACACAATTCGCCAATATTTTCCACATAGTTTAAGGGAGCATCAATGATTCGCTAATTGAGATTTATTTTTTCTTTGAAAAGAAATTTTTTTCTCTAATAATTTATTTTTCTTGCTAAATTTTGCCATCTTTTTACACCTTTTTTGAAGGGTCAAGGGTTTCTTAAAGATTACCCTATAGTAGTTACAATACATGATCAGAGTCTTGCCCTCCTAGGAGAACATTCTAGAGGATGTAACAGTAATAAGTAAGAAGAAGGAAGAAGGAACATCTACGAGGACAACAAGGTCCTATAGACCCAAGATAATCATCTTCAGACCTATTCCTAAAAGGAAGGCCTTGGTTACTCCACCAAGGGAAGAATCCCCATCAAAGAAGAAGAAAGAGGAGGAGAATAAAATAGAGAAGGCAATTAAACCTTCTCATAAGGTGATAATAGGAGAGAATCCTATTTATAGATAATTTTGGAAACTAGATCTGAAAATGGTAGTAAAAAGGATAGTAGAGAAGGGAAAGATGAACCATTTCTGCCAAAATATTATAAAAGGTATGATGAGAAGGATAAAATTGAAATATAAGATATTGTGATAAGACATATGTTAACTTTTAAGAAGAATCTAATTGAAATTGAAAGAAGTATTCTAAAGGATTTGTTTGATAGATTAGAAGTTAGAAATAAAAGAGCCTTAGAAGAAGATAATAAGATCCATGTAAAATTAATAGAGGATATTCATCTAGTTATCTCCCATAAATAGATTGAAATAATTTTGAATAAGGTAAAACCAATATGGAGGACAAAGACAAGATTGATCAAGATAGTGACGAGGAAATATGAAGAAGTAGAAGCTTCCCATACCTTCATCTGCACTCTAAATTTTATGGCGAAAGATAATTCAAAATCATTCAAAATCAAGGATGTAAAAGGAAAAAATTTAATCATAATGAAATGAAAGAAAACAAATGAAACTAAATGGAAAAACTAAATTTCATAAAATAGCCATCTTACTTATCTGATGTCCTAAATTTGTAGGCACTGAAGCCTAAAAATTTTTGATGGGATTTTTTCCAGTGACAAATAATTTCTTCAATGAACCCACCATTTTTCTTCATGTTTATGCATAAAATCCCTTTTAATAAGAGCATAGATAAGGAGAGATGATTATCTCTTGTTGTTTAGTATCTCATTTTTTAGTGTACTATCTTATTTTCTTAGAACGAGCATAAGTAAGGAGAGATGATTATCTTTTATAATATGCAATATATTATTTTCTTAGAATGATTAAATGTTGGAGATTTGCCAGTAGGATAGTACTGACTGTATGTTTTTCATTGATGACAACATATGGAAAGTGGCATGTGTGAAAGTCTTATACAGTAAGATTTTAGTATATGTAGCATGGACATGATATCCGGATGATATAATGGGTGCAGAGGTTAACTATTAGTACAGACAGTTATACAACGGCTTGTGTCACCAGTGTTCCTAACAAAGTAACAGGCAGTGTTCTTCTTATCATTGTCTATACAGTTATTATGGAGCCTTGCACACTTGGATATATGTTGAAGACATGTTAGTGATGTTTTAGCTATGGACACATACTCTGATATTCACTAGAAGTGAAGTTATGTAGTCGTTATTCACCAGTAGCAGTTTCTCATGTTTATTGAAGAGAGCTGACAGAGATTTTATTGGTTCTAGAGTTGCGCCTATCTAATGAGCTACAAATGATTTAGAACCTAATTGAAGATTTTGTGATTAAATATCACTGAGGATTTATTGATTAGATATGTAATATGATTAAATCAGTCTTGTAAGTTACTATACTGAAACATCTGAAGAAAGGAGTGAAAGAGATGAAGAACATAAATATCTACATGAGGAAGATGGATATGTCAGATGAGAATAAGGAACACATTGAGTAACTTTTTGATGAGTTTATGACCTTATGGTATTGACTTGATTATGTTGCATTCATCTATGATAAAGAATAGAGTTGAAAGACACAAAGCAGTGTTGTCGGTAAATGAAGCATTTTAGTATACACCGATGGAGTGTAGTGTATACCGAGCATAGTGTAAACTGAGATTTTGTTCACCGACACATTTCTTTTTTAACTGAGCAAAAAAGAAAAAATTAAATGATCAGTTTAGCCATTAGGATTGATGAGCTGGAAAGTGTATGATTCCCAGGTAATAGATAATGTTTGTTGTGAAGTTTGATGGCTAACATAATTCAAGGGAGATCTAATGGAGTAGATTGAAATGTGTTATTGACACATCAGCCGAGGAAGGTTAAAGAGAAAAAATCAATGAAGATGTTTAAGCAACAAAATCTGATGGAGGAGAAGAAAATGGTTTACTCGTCTATATAAGAGACTAGATTTTCATAATGAAAAGACACTGGAAGAAGAAGATACTGCAAAGTTATCACGTGAACAAGTTTTCATGCATTCTGATCATACTGGTTAGTGAGAACTAAACTACAGAGCAATTACCAAGCGACAAAGAGTAATTACCAACAGACAGTAAGTTGATATATTGTTGAATTTGAAGTGTTACATTGAATTGAAATATTTGTATTTGCTGAACATTGATCTGTAATCTACAATTGAAGTTGTATTAAGGCACATCACCTATTGAACTACATATTTAACCATTGTACATAGTCAAATATCTTAACCGAGTGGACTAAGAAAGTCTTTTATCTTTCATTCATAGAATGAACATTGTTATCTTGTCAACCCCATAGTGAATGTTGGTTGGACGATAACAGTTGGTCTAAAATTCTCTAACAAGGTCACACCTAACAGTGTGTTTGTAACCTTTAACAAGGTTGGGTCTTCACCGACCTCACTTCAGAAGAGTGAATATTTTTTCAGTTGCTAGTCCCAGGTGGTTTTTCCCTTCATAGAGTTTCCACGTTAAATCTCTTTTGTTATGTGTTGATTGTGATATTTGTTTGTTATCATACTTTGAATATTACATGTTAGATTTGATCGGTAACCGCTATATGTTTTAGACTAGTAATCGGTAAAAGCACAGATAGTACAATATTTTATGTTTATCAAGTAGTAGAAGTTTGAAGTATTTGTTTTGGATTATACATTTTGTTTTGGGACATTGGATAACTGATTCACCCCCCTCTTAGTTATTCTAGCAATTGGTATCAGAGCTATGGTTTCTTAGAATAGAGTTTTAAGGACTTTAGCACAAAGATCTCAAGATGTATAAGAGGGAAGTGCCAAAGCTAAACAAAGAGAAGTTCATAGTATGGCAAAGCTAGATGAAGTTGCACATATCTGCAATTGGGAATTCTACACTACAACTGATGGAGAATGGCTATATACAACCGACCACTGGTCCTTTAAGTCTTGATCAACTGAAAGATAGGCATGAAGACAATATTACTATGATGGAACTTGCTTTTTCCTATACCGATGCCAAATTTGAAGACATCAAGGGTTGTGATACTGCTAAGAAGATGTGGGACAAACTTACTCTAATATACAATGGAGATTTGAATGTTAAAAGAGCCTGAGTTGAAGGCCTAAGAGGCAGATTCGATGATATGAAGATGAAGGAAGGTGAGAACATTGTGCAGTACTCAAATAGACTAAAAGAGGTAGTACATGCTATTAGAGAATTTGATGGAGTTATTGATGATGAAATAGTGATAAGAAAGATTCTCAGAACTTTACTACCAGTTTATGCAATTAGGATCTCTGCAATTCATGAAACAAGGGCTACATCCAACCTTACTCTTGACACACTAATTGGTAAGATTACAACCTTTGAATTGAACAACTTTGATAATAGTGTTGTACCGAATGTTGAGTCTGCTTCCATGTCTTCTTTGAAGATTGGTAAGTCTAGTAGTAGGAATAATAAGAATGATGATAGTGATAGAAATACTTATGATGATCTTGATGAGCTTGAAGCTCTTATGGATAGAAGGTTACCCAAAGGTAAAGGAAGATATGGAGGTAAGCTGCCTTTGGCATGTTTTAATTGTAAAGAGGTTGGCCACATCTCTACTAGATGTCCACATAAGAAAGATGATGATAGATCCAAAGACCGATCTGAAAGAAGCTATGTCAGGAGAGTCAAGAGGAGCTATCGATACAACAACAGAGAAAATTGAGACAATTATGACAAAGGGAAAAAAGTATGTTACATAGCTGAAGATATTGAACCTGAATTTGATTTTGATGATGACATTGAAGTTTTATTTGTTGCTATGAAATATGACTCAGAGGAAGAAGAGAAAAATGAAGAAACAACACTAATCTCTAAAGTTAATAGAAATGATACATGGATCATAGATAGTGGCTATACACATCATATGACTGGTAATGCAGAGAAATTTGATCAACTAGATGAATATAATGGAGGATCTATGAGAATGAGTAATGATGCACCCTATATGGTAAGAGGTAAAGGTTCACTAATGATTAATGATAGGATAAAATGTGAAAATTCTTATTGGGTAGATGGACTGAACTATAATTTTCTAAGTGTGGCACAGTTGAATAATTCAGGCCATCAACTTGCTTTTGAGAGAAAAAAGATGAAGATTTATGATGATTGAGGAAGACTTGTCAGAACTAGTACACAAATTAGAGGTAACCTATTTTATCTTGATATTGATCAGTCTTCTTGTTTGTTAATTAAGGATGAAGATGCTTGGTTGTGGCATAAAAGGTTATGCCATGTGAATTTTGATAACATGATCAAGATCAGTAAGAAGAAAAGAGTTAGAGGTCTGCCTAACTTGTCAAAACCTGATCATGCTATGTGCCATGAATGTCAAAAAGGTAAGATGACTAAGTCTAGTTTCAAAAGAAAATAAAATTCAACAAAGAAGATACTTGAGTTGGTTCATACCGACCTATGTGGTCCTATGAGAACTCAGAGTTGTAATGGTGATAGATAATTTATTCTTTTTTTTTACAACTATACTAGATTGATGATTGTTATGTTTCTAAAAGAAAAATCTAAAGCATTCAAGATGTTTAAGTGATATAAGGAAAAAGTAGAAAAAGAGACTGGTAAAGAATTAAAATGCTTAAGATCTGATAGAGGAGGTGAATTTATCTCTGATGAATATACTAATTTTTGGAATGAGCATGGTATTAAAAGAAAGGTCTCTGCACTGTGGACACCTCAGTAGAATGGGATTGCTAAAAGAAGGAATAGGTCAATAATTGACTCTGATAGGACACTAATGTTGCAAAAGAATGTTTCCCAGTAATACTGGAGAGAAGCTGTCAGCACTGCAGTCTATGTTCTTAACCAAGTACAACTGAAGAAGGACACCAACCGGACACCCTATGAGTTATGGTTTGGAGACAAACCTATTGTAAGTTATTTCAAGATATTTGGAAGTAAATTTTTTATTATGAAAGATGAGAGAAATGGTAAATTTGATTCAAAAGGTGATGAAGGGATATTCTTAGGATATTCTACTAAAAGAAAAACATATAAGTGTCTGAATAAAACTAAAAATAAAATAATTGAAAGTACTAATGTCTGAGTTGATGAGTTTGATGACAAGAACATAGAGGAAAGTAGAAAGGAACTAGAAGATTATGGTAGATTCACTTACATTGAATAACCAGAGTATCTACCGAAGCCACAACCTGTGAAAACCAGTCAGCAGGAAAACAATGCAAAACAACAGGAAAGAGAAATCGATGAATAGGATGGATCTACCGAGAAAGCAAATGAACTTGACCAGGATGAACATGAGAGAAGAGACCAAGTACTAGAAATATTTGTGAGGAGACATCATCTTGAGACACAAATTATTGGAGATAGACAAGCTAGAATGAAAACAAGGAGCAAAGCAAGACAAGGTACATGTCTAGTTTGTGAATTTGAACCGAAAAATGTAAAAGTTGCATTGGAGAATGATGAGTGGATTAATGCAATGAAAGAGGAAATAGAGAAAATAGAGAAGAAAAAAATGTAGAGTTTTGTACCTTGACCTAAAGATAAGAATGTTATTGGTACTAAATGGATTTTCAGGAATAAACTGAATGAAAATGGTGAAGTTACTAGAAATAAAGCTAGATTGGTATGCAAGGGATATGCATAGGAGGAAGGCATTGATTATGGTAAAACATTTGCACCTGTTGCTAAATTAGAAGGAGTTAGGATGCTACTTGCATATGCTACACACAAGAAATTCAAATTTTATCAAATGGATGTGTAGTCAGCATGTCAGAATGGTATACTTGAAGAAGAGGTCTACATAGAAAAACTAGAAGGGTTCATTGATCTAGACAACAAAGACATGGTATGTAGATTACATAAAGCTTTATATGGTTTGAAGCAAGCACTAAGAGCTTGGTATGAAAGGCTGCATACTTACTTGTTAAGTATTGGATTTGTTAGAACTAGTGAGAACAACAATTTGTATATGAAAGGCGATACTGATGATACTATTCTTATTGCTGAGATATTTGTGGATGATATTATTTTTGGAGGACAAGATCACATATGTAAAGCCTTTGCTGATGAAATGCAAAAGGAGTTTGAAATTTCTATGTTCGGAGAGATTAAATTATTTCTAGGACTACAAGTGATTCAACAGAGTGATGGAATATTCATCACACAATCTAAATACATAAAGGAAGTACTTAAGACATTTGGCATGGAAGATGCTAAACCTGTGGGAAGATCAATGGCTAGTGGATGTAAATTGACAAAGGAAGATGAAACTACATAGGTAAAATAGACACTTTACCGATCCATGATTGGTAAGTTAATGTATGTAGTTCACAGTAGACCAGATATAGCACGTGTTGTGGGAATTGTTGCCAGATTTTTTGCTAACCCTAGAGAATCACACATGATTGATACTAAAAGAATCTTAAGATATTTAAAAAAGACTGAAGATTATGACATATGGTAGCCTAAGGGAGGCAAGTTTGAACTGAAGGTGTACACCGATGCTGATTGGGCTAGAAATGTGGATGATAGAAAAAGAACCATCAGAGGAGCATTTTTCTTTGGTGAAAGACTTGTAACCTAGACAAGTAAAAAGAAGGCTTGTATTTCTCAGTCTATAGCTGAAGCAGAGTATGTTGTTGCTGCTACTAATTGTTCAAACATTGCATACATTAAGCAAGTGTTGGAAGGAATGAATGAGGTAATCACTGACCCGATGATTATATACTGTGACAACACTAGTGCCATTAATATTTCAAAGAATCCAGTGATGCACTCTAAGACAAAGCATATATCTATTAAGTATCACTACTTAAGAAAACAAGTACAGGAGAAGAAAGTGAAATTAGAATTTGTTACATCTAAAGAACAACTTCCAGAAATATTTACAAAGCCTCTACCGAAGGATACATTTGAATACTTGAGGACTAGACTAGGGGTCCATTCCCTATCTACTGGTCACTAATGTGATCTGGATATCAGTGTACAGATATACAAAGACTGTATTGGACAATAGAGAGTTACTTGGCTACTGAAGAGTTGTTTGTTTTTTTTATTTCTTTGGCATTGTTGTCAAAGGGAGAGATAAACAATATGAAACATATGAAACAATGTACACTGATGAGAGCTATCTAAGGGAGAGATAATCTGGAAGAAGAAGAACATTGAAGATCAGTTACAAAGAATAGAAGCAGCAGCTTGAGAGCTAAAATGAGCACATCTACAGAATGTCAAAGCTATATTTTATAATGTTGTTTAGTAATGTAGTGATTAAACATATTAACCTAGGGAGAGCTTGTACATCTTTTGTTCACAGAGTTGTAGAATACATGTTTGGTATGTGTATGGTACATTTCATATTACTTAAGTTGCCATTAATGCCAAAGGGAGAGATTGATGAACTACAACTGATTCAGAACCTAATTGAAGACTCTGTGATTAAAGATCACCAAGGAGTTGCTAATTAGATATGTAATATGATTAAATTAGTATTATGTTGTCATTGATGTCAACTAGTTTGACAACACTTATCTTGTAAGTTACTATACTGAAACATCTGAAGAAAGGAGTGAAAGAGATGAAGAACATAATTATCTACATGAGGAAGATGGATATGTCAGATGAGAATAAGGAACACATTGAGTAACTTGTTGATGAGTCGATGACCTTATGGTATTGACTTGATTACATTTCATTCATCTATGATGAAGAATAGAGTTGAAAGACACAAAGCAGTGTTGTTGGTAAATGAAGCATTTTAGTATACACCGATGGAGTGTAGTGTATACCGAGCACAATGTAACAAATAATGTTTTTTGTGAAGATCGACGGCTAACATAATTTAAGGAAGATCTAATGGAGAAGATTGAAACATGTTATTGACACATCAGCTGAGGAAGGTTAAACCAAAAAAATCAATGAAGATGTTTAAGTAGAAAAATCTGATGGAGGAGAAGAAAATGGTTTACTCGTCTATATAAGAGACCAGATTTTCATAATGAAAAGATGTCGAAAGAAGAAGATAGTCCAAATTTATCGCGTGAACAAGTTTTTATGCATTATGATCATACTAGTTAGTGAGAATCAAACTACAGAGCAATTACCAAGTGACAGAGAGTAATTACCAGCAAACAATAAGTTGATATATTGTTGAATCTGAAGTGTTACATTGATCAGAAAGATTTGTATGAGCTGAACATTGATCTATAATATAAAATTGAAGTTTTATTAAGGTAGATGACCTACTATTACATATTTAACCATTGTACATAGTCAAATCTCTTAACCGAGTGGACTAAGAAAGTCTTTTATGTTTCATTCATAGAATGAACATTGTTATCCCGTCAACCCCATAGTGAATGTTGGTTGGATGATAATGGTTGGTATAAAATCCTCTAACAAGGTCACACCTAATAGTGTGTTTGTAACCTTTAATAGGGTTAGGTCTTCACCGACCTCACTTCAGAAGAGTGAATATTTTTTGGTTGCTAGTCCTAGCTAGTTTTTCCCTTCATAGGGTTTCCACATTAAATCTATTGTGTTATGTGTTGATTGTGATATTTGTTCGTTATCATACTTTTCATATTACATGTTATATTTGATCAATAACTGCTATATTTTTTAGACTATTAATTGGTAAAATCATAGACAGTATAGTATTTTACGTTTATCAAGTAGCAAAAGTTTGAAGTATTTGTTTTGGATTATACATTTTGTTTTGGGACACTAGCTAACTAATTCACCCCCCTCTTAGTTATTATACCACCTATCATGTGGGTATGCACCCTTGGATTTAAGCTTAGAGGAGATTTATTGATGTTTAGTTAAGAGTGCATGAAGTAATTCAACTTAAGGAGAAAGATCTAGTTGTTTTGGTAGAGCCAACAATGTGTAGCATGCATCTATAATTGTCTTATTGGATAGGTCCTAGAATGTGTTACATGCATAGTAGAGCCAACAAAATATTTATCTAAGTTTGTTATGGTTTTTCTAATATCATTTCAAGGTGGTTATAACAGGCCGACTTGATTATATCATTTAGAGGATAGATTTTTATTGGCAGTCATTTGTGATTGCTTAATGTGGTTCATAGTTGATTAAGTAGAGTGAAGCAAAGTGTGTGAAGTGTTGAGCCATCAGAAGAAGGTCTATATGACCAAGTAAAGTATTTGTGCTATACATTAGAACTGATCTAGATAGCAGGTCAAAGTGCAATTCACCAAGATCCAGATATAGTGTGTATCTATTAATCAGAAGGTTGTAGCCTTTGCCCGTTTGAGCAGTGAGCTCTCCGATAGTGCATCCTCACCCCTAACAGGGATAGTTGTAAAAGACTCCTAACAAGGTCCAAAATTTGACCAGGTCTACTGTACTAAACATATTGTAAAGAAACTCCTAATAGGGTTAAGGATCTTCTAACAAGGATCATAATACACTAGTGCAGAATATTAGTGGGTGTCAATTCCCACCAGGGTTTTTACCTATTTGGGTTTCCCTGTAACCAAAATATTGGTGTTGTGTTCATGTGTTCTTTCATTATGTTTATGCTTTATGTTTAAGTATACTTAATTGGATAAATAATTTAATCTTGTAGATAACTAATTCACCCCCCCCCCTCTCAGTTATCTCTTGGGACTATTCCTAACAATTAGTATCAGAGCCAAGTGCCTCAGAGAGAAAGTTTAACAGCTTGAGGTTGATTAGATGACATACTTTAGAAATGAAATTCCTAAGTTCGATGGAGAGAATTATCTTGATTGGAAGAACAAGATGGTGACTCATTTACAGTGCATTGGTTTTGTAGTTTCTATCAAAGCAGCCAAGATCCCTACCCTAGAAGACCTTGCAAAGGATGATGCTACTAAAACAAAAAAGGAATTATTTCATTAGAATGCAATAGCCAAAGAAGTCCTTATTAGTGCCCTATATGATAGTGAGTTTTTAGAAATAAAGAAGGTAGATACAGCCCACAAAATATGGAAGTACCTAGAAAACATATTTGAAGGAGACAAACAAGCAAAGGATGCATGTAGAAAAACATGGAAGAAAAGATAAAATGCATTAGAGATTCTACCTAAAGAAAACATCTGATCTTATAATCAAAGGACCAATGAAGCAGTTGTTGGAAATAAGAAAAATGGTGGAGAGATCTCAGAGGATGATATTATGGACAAGCTAATGACTACTCTCACTGCAGAATATGAAAACAAGATCAAAATCCTTGATGATACCATGCATCTTACATCTAATTTCAAGAGAGACACCTTGATCAACAAAATCTCAGCTTTTGAGATTTCAAGATTGAAGACAGAACCTAAAAGTGAGACAGCCTTCAAAGCAATAGTTCATGGTAAGAAATCTACAAACACTTCTGGTAATTTTGATGATGATGATGAAGAGAATTATTTAGATTATTTTATTGCTATTATTTCCAAAAGAGAAAAGAAAGGAAAAGGAAAATATGAAGGTCAATTTCCATTTAAGTTCTTTTCATGTAATAAAATTGGTCACTTTGCATCTAAGTTTCCTACTAGAGCTAGAAAGTTCAAAAAGGATTACAAGCCTAAGTACTCTAAGGAATGTTACTATGCTGGAGATGGAGTTTCAGATGATGAATCAAGTGAAGAAGAAATTGGATTCATTTCTATTGTAGTCAAATTGAGTAATAAGACAAATCTTAAAGATGAGAAAGTGGAACAAGAGCTAGCATTGATTTCCCAAGGAGATATAAGGACAAACTAGATCATATATAGTGGTTATTCACATCACATGACACGTGATAAAGGTAGATTTGTTCATCTAGATAAATACAATGGTGGCATGGTTAGATTTGGAGACAACACTCCTAAACCCATAGTTGGTAGAGGAGCTATCACCTTGGATGGAAAGAATAGTACTGATGATGTTCTCTATGTTGATGGTTTGAAGCATAACCTTCTCAGTGTTGGACAATTACTTGGAAAAGGCTATCAGTTGGAGTTCAAATATGACAAATGCATCATTAACAACAAGGATGGTGTTATGATTACATCAAGCTCAAAGACAAGAGGTAATGTTTTCCAACTCAATTCAGAAGCACGTTGTTTTGTTGCTAAAGTTGATGATAGTTGGTTGTGGCATAAAATACTATATCATATCAATTTTGATAACATAGTAAAGATAAGAAATGTAAAGGTAGTAAGAGATCTACCTAGCATAGCAAAGAAAGTTGATACTATATGTAGGGAATGTGTGATGGGAAAGCATGCGAGGAATTCATTCAGGAGCAAGCAAAATTCAGAAAAGAACAAGTTTGATCTGATTCATATAGACCTATGTGATCCAACTCAAACAAGATCATACTATGGTGAAAGGTATTTCATTTTGTTTATTGATGATTATACTAGGATGATGTGGGTTGCATTCTTAAAGGATAAGTCAGAAGCATTTGAGAAGTTCAAAATATTCAAAGCTAAGGTTGAGAATGAATTTGGACTAAAGATAAAATGTTTGAGATTGGATAGAGGAGGAGAATTCACCTCTAACAGATTCTATGAGTATTGTGAATAACATGGTATAAAGAGATAGTTAAGTGCACCTAAAACCCCTCAGTAGAATGGCATTGCAGAGAGAAGGAATGGGATCATCCTTGATACAGTGCACACCATCATGATTCAAGAAAACATTGCACACACCTATTGGAGAGATGCAGTCAATACAATAGTCTACACCATCAATAGAATTCAATTGAGGCCTAGCATTGACAAAACACCATATGAGCTATGGTTTGGTAATGTTCCCATAGTAAAATTCTTTAGAATCTTTGGAAGCAAGTGCTACATCAAGAGGGATGAAGTAGTAGGAAAGTTTGATGTAAGAAGTGATGAAGGTATTTTCCTTGGTTACTCTACTAAAAGTAAAGCTTATAGATGTTTCAATTTAAGACTAAAAAAGATCATTGAAAGTTCTCATGTTAAGATTGATGAAAATTTCATGGTTCAAGAAAGATATCATGATTACTCACCCATGATTGAAGAAGAACCTAGACCCTCCACTAGTGAGATAGTTATTGAAGAAATGTTTGACAGTATTAATGTGTTATTCAATGACCCTGAGACAAGTGAAGAATAAAATCCTAAGGCGATGAGTTAGCATCACTTAAAGCTCCAAATTTTACATCTAGAAACCATTCTAGGAAAGACACCATTTGAGATCAGAGTGGCAAAGTCTTAACAAGATCACAAGTAGAAAAATTAGCTAAAAGTGAAGTGGTATGTTTACTATCTCAAATTGAACCTTTAAGTGTTGAAGATGCTTGTCATTCAGATTGGCATGATGCTATGAAAGAAGAACTTGATCAGATTATTAAGAATGACACTTGGGAACTAGTCCCAAGACCTAGTGATAAGAATGTGATTGGAACAAAGTGGATATTTAGAAATAAGATGAATGAAGATGGTATAGTAGTAAGAAACATAGAAAGGTTAGTATGTAAAGGATATGCACAAAGAGAAGGCATTGATTATTCAAACACATTTGCACCTGTGAGCATATTAGAAGCTATTAAGTTATTTCTAGCTTATGCTATAGTCAAAAACTTCAAAATTTATCACATGGATGTCAAGTCAACATTCCTAAATGGAGATTTGAAAGAAGTATACATTGAACAACCAGAAGGATTCACCTTATCAGATAGACCTGATATGGTATGTAGATTAAAGAAGGCCCTCTATGGACTTAAGCAAGCCCCTAGAGCATGGTATGAGAGACTAGATGGATATCTAACAAAGATTGGACTCAAGAAGGAGTAGTAGATTGTAATCTATTCATAAGAGAGACATCTAAAGGTTTGTTACTTGTAGCTATATTTGTTCATGACATTATCTTTGGAGGTAATGACAAACTTAGTGCTGAATTTTCTAAGGAGATGCAAAATGAATTTGAGATGAGTATTATTGACACTATCAAATACTTTTTGGGATCGAATGTGCAGCAGTCAGAGAAAGGTATTTTCATTAATTAGTCCAAGTATTTGAAAGAAATATTAAAGAAATTCAAGATGGATGATTGTGAACTAGTAGGGACTCCTATGATTACTGGATGCAAGCTTACAAAAGAAGATGACTCACCAGTAGTTGATATAACATTGTCCAAGTCTATGATTGGAAAACTTATTTATCTTACTCAGACTAGACCTGATATTTCCAATGCAGTTGGCATAGTTGGAAGATTTACAATAAAGCCTAAACAAAGTCACCTCATGGCAGTAAAAAGGATATTTAGATACTTGCAAGGCACTATAGACTATGGTCTATGGTATCCTAGTTCAAAAAATGTTGAGCTTAATGTGTACACTAATGCATATTGGGTAGGATGTGGTGATGACAGAAAGAGTACATCAAGTGGAGAAATGTTTCTTGGTGA